>JAQMCX010000003.1:12125160-12240160 GCA_029814765.1 Acanthurus leucopareius | reverse complement strand
TAACAAGGTTTTCAGATTCGGGGTCCCATGTTTATTCCTCCGATTATTACCAGGCTAAATAATCAGGACCATGGTCAGCGCCACGATTTCAACATTATCAAATACTGTCAGATCATCCATATTTAGCATTATTATTGTGGAAAAAAACTGAAGATTTAACTTGCATCTATTTTAAAATACAACTACTTTAATTTTTTAAAAACTAATTCAATAAGTGTTCACTTACCCAAATTAGGAGCAGGTTACATTTCAAATAACCAAACAGGGAAAAACAGATTTATTGCATTCAGTTTATGCAAAACTGAGCATCCCGAGCTTTTTAATTCAAAAGATGGCAGAAACAGAAAAAAGTTTTTGCTAATTTTTCACAAACAAGAGGTAGGCCATTTGAATAAAATTTTTAAGTCCACTCTTCTCTCTTCCTCAATATAATTGCACATTCTTTAACAAAGTCAGCATTACAAAATCTACCAGAAACAATGGAAAATTGGTTGTATTTACAATATGACACACTACTCCGCTGTTACATTTTATAAAAAATATGACACACAGTGAGAATGTTACAGTACTGATTTGAAAGCAGACGAGTGAACCATTACTCAAGGTCAGTTTAAACTCCCAGGTAAGTACAGAACAGGTGAATTCAAGTATAATCAAACAATAAGCACAAAGGTTTCCCCTGCAGCTCAAGCAAGACTTGCAATAATTGACTGATAATCATTTGAGGGTATCAGCAGCCCAGCAGTTTATTGTACAGTAAAATGGCTTCCTACATTATGGTCCTTCATTAACTGTAGTCATGAGAAATTATTCATTTGGGGTGTGACCAGGTACCTCCGTCAAACAAACATCTCAATCTGACAGAAAACAATAAATCTCAAAGAGAGGATGATGAAAATTCGGTTGATATTATGAGCTTTAACTCTTAAGACTCATAGCACAAGTAGTGCTGAGTGTTATGCATTACAGTTCAGTCTGGTCATCACTCAGCGGAAATGCTCCTTCAGTCTCCAGATGCCCTCCTGACCAGAAGTCCTATGGAAGTCACAGATGCTCCTGAGCAGCTCTCTGAAGACAGGTGCCTGTTGCTGGGTCAGTCTTGGTTTGAAATACTCCAGCACTTCCTGGGTGGTGGCCTGTCCATCCACGTTGGCCTGGAAAGCCACGAAGTTGCGCAGATCCACCAACAGCTCATCATGCTCGGTGGCCACGGCTGGAGATGTAGCACTTCCTGGAGCTCCAGAGTCGTTCTCCTCTTCCTCCGCCTCTTCTCTTTGGCTGGAGGGTACGCTGAGGTAATTACGGACTCTCATTTGGGCCAGTAGAGAGGAGGAGGAGAGCGAGGTGGAGCCTGACTCACTTTCTGGTCCCTCCCCACTGAAGTGAGCTCCTGAACCAGGCTTCTTTGACATGGACTTCTTTATGATAGCAGCATCCTGAAGAGAGAGAGACAGATGAATTTTACATCATGGCGTTAAAAATGTGAAATGCCTTCTTGACTATGCTGCATTTTGCATCATATCATAACACTGCTGTTACCTTGCATTTGTCTGAGGTGGGGGCAGATTGAACGGAAGATGCATTCAGGAGAGAATTCTTCTTTAGTCCAAACCGTTTCCTGAGAGAGCAAATGAGGGAAAACTGAGATAATTTTTCTTTAAATGAGATAGGTGGAGCTCTGGAGTGTAAGTGTGAGACCAGTATACCTTGCAGGTGGAGGAGGAGGAGGTCTGTTAAAAGTCAGTCTGCACTGCTGGCGGGAAACCTTAAGGGCTTTCAGGGCATCTTTGGCAACCCTGTTGGCTTCTGCCTCCACAAGAACATAGTCAGGGTTGGAGGACTCTATGATGGTGTCATGCTGCATCACACTGTGGATACCTGGAAAGGAACAAGAGTCAACAAAGAAGCTTCTTAATTTACTAAAAAAACCATGCCTGATATGGCAGATGGTATTCGTGCACAAACATCCTACCAGATTTCTTGAAGAGCTTTGCCAAGACATAATCGTCTGATGTCTTCTGGTCATCTTTCTCATTATTTTCGCTCTCTGCTTTCTTATAGGTCCTTTTCTTCACTAAATGAGAGATGCGTTGGCCTTCAAACCGAGCATCTTGGGCGTGTTTGCGGCTCTTACGTTTGTGTTTGTCTGCGTCGGATGAGTCACAGTGCTTCCGCTTTTCGCGGTGTTTCTGTGGGCTTGTCAGAGCTGAGTCTTTGTCTCTGTGTTGGTGAGAGCCAGAGGTGTTTGAATTTTTGACTGTTGGCTTGGCTGCATCCCAGTCTGCATTATTCTGTCCTGTGTGCTGTGCATTTGCAGAAATATTTGGTTGTACATCCACTCCATTCTGGTTGATGCTTTGACTGTCTGTTGGAACATTTGGTTCACGCTGAGAGTTTTTACTATATGGAGAAATGTTTCCTGCAGGAGTGTCTGTTGAGGAGCGTCTGCTGTAAGCACCACTTTCATTCTGGTTTGCTGAGGAGTGTTTCTGTTCATGGTTTGAAGTGTGTGATGGTCTTGGTCTCTTAGGTTTCTTGGGTAACTGGACATCAGAACCTGTGCCTGTATGACAATCAAAACAATTTTTTTCAGAGAGATTCAGATAATCTAATAACTAGAAAATAAAAATGGTTCTCTGGTAAAAATAAAAATGAACAAACTAAGAAAAAAATCAGACCTGCAAATATGGCACTCGTCTCTGTTCCCTGAGCTCCATCAGGATCAGACAGGGTGAAGAGTTCATAGATGTCGTTAGACTTGAAAAACCGTCTTTGTTTTGGGTCCTTCAGAACACGATTGGTCAGGAACTGTTTAAAGATTTGTCTAAATTACAATAGATAAAATACAGAATTAGATACTTGTGTGTAAATTACTATTCTTCCTCAGCAGGCAACCCTGATCCTCTGTCACCACAGAGTAGTTTGGCTGATGGATGAGAAAATTAGTTAACCGCACCACTGTAGATACCAAAATAGAATCCCCGCAGTTCTTCCAACTTGCTTTTTGTAAGCACTTTACAGACCCAAACCAAACAGAGCAACAGTTTAGAAATCCTTGATTGGCCATTTAATAATGCAGGAAAGCTTTTCAATTACTGAGAACTGAGATAGTGCAAGTAGTAACAGTGATGTGAGCAATTAGTCATGTTATTACCAACATTCACGAACATAAGAAGTCAATAGAAAGACTACTAAAATACAAAATCGGGCGAGAGAAAGCATAAAAGAAAGTGTGGGATTTTTAATTGATTTCTGTGATTGAATACTGTGTTTACTGAAGTGCTCATGGCTAAACATAAAAAGAAAAACTGCACTCTGACCTGTGGTAAATTTTCTCCTCGATGGTCCCTGCAGTCAGAAGTCTGTAGATCGTCACTTGCTGCTTCTGACCGATCCTCCACGCCCGCTCACGAGCCTATCAACAACACAATAAAATAAAATAAATTATTACGGGTAACACAAGTACATTAGTATAATAATAAAAATCCATGAGATATAAATGCATCTATAAAACATTTAATTTGAATTTTGTGTGTGTGTGTGTGTGTGTGTGTCTGACCTGAGTGTCGGTACTGGGGTTCCAGTCTGGGTCATAGATGATGACTCTGTTGGCTCCAGTCAGATTGACTCCCAGACCTCCGACTTTAGTAGTCAACAAGAAGATAAAAATGGATTTGTCCTGTTGGAAGAAAGGCAAATAAAATAAATGTCCCTGATTAATAAACATAAACATGTCTTTAATTTCGTACTCTTTTTAATTAACAGGTTGGGAGAGTCATATGAATATATTCCATTTGTAAATTACTAGCTCATAATTTCGTGTATAAAAGGATACAATTATCCTGGTCTTTACAATTAAATTAATAAACTGATTAAATAAAAAAGAATCAAATGTCTCAATCTAAACTGGGAATTTTTATTTTTTTTTCTAGACAGAAAAGTAAAGGTTATTTTAAATTGACATTAAAAAAAGCGTAAATTTTGCTGCAACTTTGAATTGGATATTAACAGACTGAATTCTAAAATACTAATGATGAGGTTTTCTACATGTGTGAACAGAATCAGGTGTGATCACTAATTATTATGATTTCAAATGATTTCTTTCAAAAAAAAAAAAACTGTTACAATCCAGTGATATTTCTACATATCTGAATTTCAATATGGACTCAAAAAGGTTCAGCCAGTTTGAACAACAGATTGTCATCAATTAGTGTTAGCACCTCAGGGTGTGCAGGGTTCCAATGAAGCATTTTGTCCCTCAGGACGGGATTTTCATGGGAAACACTCAGAGCCATTAGGGATGACTAATCCTTACCTCGTTGTAGCGAGCGATGAGGGGCTGTCGGGAAGCTATTGTGGTAGTGCCGTCCATTTTTAGATAGGAGTGGTTATTCTCCCTCACAAATACCTCCAAGATGTCCAACATCTGGAGAGAGACAGAAGACAGCAGAGAGATGGTTAAAAAGGGAAGACAGGGAGAGAAACAGCGAGAAAAAGAGGGGCTGAGGTTTGGATTATCTCTAAAAGGATTAGAGCAGATTAATATTACATGGACAGAGATACCGACAGGGAGGGTCTCAGGTTCCCTCTGAGGTATAATCTCATTGGTATTGACTGCAACAGCTGGGGCCTCTCGCACATGCACACACTCTCTGTCGCTCTGTTGCTCACTCACTTAGCAATTTTACAAGCATAGAGGCTGTACGTACACAACAAGAAATGTAGACGGATGCAGACATTTACATCACAATTAATTGGGAAAAGTGATCGGTAGGTGAATCAAACAAAGCAACGTGTTCATCACCTGTCTAGACTGAGAGAAGAGCAGGACTCTGTGGCCCTGCTTGAACCAGAGACGAAGCAGTGACTCCACCACTATCAGCTTCCCCGAGCGTTTCCAAAAGCCAAAGTGTTCCTCCTCCGTTAGCTGGTCCTCTGGGATTCCTCTCAATATCCGAGGGCCGCCTGAGAAAAGGTCGGGGTGGTTGCAGATCTTACGCAGCGCTATCAGACCTGAGAACACCTGAATGGTACAAAAAGAAAAGAGGGACAAAGGTTCTTAGATTGTTTCTCTCATTGTCACAAGTGACAAAACTGGTCTGAGAGGCTGGTAGATTTTTCTGTGTTTAATGATGTTGCACCTTTAAACAAATAAACACATTTACTTTGGCCTACAGGAATGAGTTACATAATTTATTTACGGACAATAAAGGCAGTGTTTCTTGATGAAGGCCCAATGGTCACTGCATAAGTAATGGTGGTTAATGGACTGAGAGTGACCACTAGATATGACTGTGAGAGTGTGTGTTAGTGTGTGTGTGTGTATGCACAATCTGCTGTGGTCACCCCTGGCTCTACAACCAAGTCCATTTGGTCAGTGGTGATAAATAGTGGAGTCTCTCTCTCCAGGGTTTGGCTAATGTGAGAAGACCAACTGCACAGAATCCTTAAAGGAGGCATCTTAAAGAATACTGAAGTGTAGCTATTAGGTGTTTAACAAAATTTACTTTGTAAAAAAATGTTTAATTCCACTGATGCCACTTAAAGGTGTTCTGTAAGTGTAAATAAGTGTTCAAAATATACACAGATGCCTTTGAGTGAGAGAGGTAAACTGATATTCATCAGTCAGGAGGTTAAATAATGATTAAAGAAAGCCTTCTCCTTAACTGAGAGTTTTGCTCTGCTTGTGTTGTAATGCAGGGAGGGCCAACAACACTGTTAAGTGTTGAAAAATGAAAGAAGCAGAAAATAAACACAGTGGACCTATTTTGACTATAAAATTGAGACTTACCTGCATGTCTCCATTTAGAATCTGGTAGACCTCTTTGGAATCTAAGAAGCTCTGATACACCTGCCGCTGTTCCTCAGTTAATCTGCAAAACAGAACCTACACACACACACACACACACACACACACACACACACACACACACACACAAAGGGCTGTGTAAGAGTGTGTAATGAGCAGTGAAAATCCACTTTAAAGTCCCATGATGAAGTGCAGTGTGTGAGAAGAGAAATTAGAGGGAATCAACGTGTTTTTTTGGAGCCACTTCTGTCCCGAGGGACTGACTTAATGAGCTGAAGTGGACTGAGGAGTCAACCAGCGTCAACCGCTAAGACAGACCAGGGACTGGCCACCTTAATGAATACCTGCTCCTTTTACTTTACCAGGACTTTATTAGCTGGCTTCACCTGACAAAGGCTGCGCACATTCATCAAATACTCCTTAGACGTGGCACTTACAGTCACATCTAATCAGATAAACACCTCCCCAGTTAAGAGATCAAGGCAGGAGAGACTGTTCAATACTTAGACAGTACAGGGTCAAATGTCTTCACGGTATGATGAATACCTGTTCATTTTTGTCAGGTAAGGAGAGGTTGGCCTTGACGTCTGCCTTCATTCGTCTGAGCAGGTAAGGATTTATGGTGTCTCTCAGCACGCTTGCACATTTAAATGCTGTCTGGACCTGTAAAACAGCAACAGTTAAGCCTTTTAGCGCAAAGAAGCCACTTTAAAGCAAAAGCAACACTCAATTCAGTGTGTCAAACAACCACATCAACACTCACACCTTTCAGTGTGAATGTTTCCTGAGGCCTGGTCATCATTTAGCCCCTCTTCCGCCCTCTCTCATCACCTACCTCATGTTGCTGTCCCTTTCAGCAGTACGAGTCATTAAACATTGATCAGAGTGCTGTTAGTCTCAAGGGACAAGCCCTCCTCTTTCATCTACCACTACATCTACTCCTGGCCAGCTCCACTGGAAACAGAGAGGAGAGCTGGAGAAGCATTTGGTCCCAACTCACACGAGAAGCAAATGTGCTGCTAAACCTCATCCAGAGTCAGTGCTAAAGGCCGGTTAGCCTTTTACGCATTAACTCACTGGGGGTCCACAGAGTGATCAAAGAATCACTCTGCAAGGCTGGAGGGGACAATAACATGGTTGGATTTAAAGCTAAATGGAGGTCAGGGTGGAAGACAAAAGAGGAAGGGCAGCTGATGATCCAGTGATCTTTGCACAAGCTGCTGAGTGGATTTATATGTAGAAGCAAACACACTCCCACCCTGCCCACATACATTCTTACATACATCTGGTTGTACGTACACATGGAGAACAGTGGAGGGCCTGCTCTGTAGCTCTGAGAATTTCTAGAAGAGGATAAGGCAGCAGAGCTTAGCCCTCTCTGACCATTTAATAACATTAATAATTAGTAAAGGTTTTTATTATCGACAGCGGAAGAAGCATCAATAGCAAGCTTAAATAATTAAATCCATACAGTCAGGGGGTTATTAACGACAGAACACTAATGACAAAGGGCTACAATTTAGCTCACTGGCTCTCCACTTTAGCCTCTCCCTCTCACACACACTAGGGATGTACTGAAGTTCCTTCGCATGGACCTACATTATCCGGCACTGCACTTAATGGCTCTGTTGCTCCACTACCTCTCATTCTGACTTGCTTTGAACAAGATTTCAGAAATTGTGTGTACATGCATGTGTGTGCCTAGTGATGTCAAGTGACAGTTAAGCCCATCATTGCCCCCCCCCCAAATTCTACCTGTACATACACGTTCTTGTATGAATTCTATGCATTCCTTTTTTTGCGGTTGTGTTATAGTGTGTGTGTGTGGGCTCGGCTACCTGTACAGGTGAAGCGTTGCTGTATCCTCCCATAGTGATTGGCACAGAGAACTGCTCCATGAAGACAGGCAATGTCCCCAGCTTGCCGGGGAAGACAAAGTCAAACAGAGACCACAACTCCTTCAAGTTGTTCTGCATGGGAGAGCCTGACAGAATGAACCTGTGGGGAGTGCGAAACTAGAGAGACAGGAGAGAGAATATACGTTACATATTCCTAAAGATAGACCTGATGCCTGAGCATGTTTGATGCTAGTCTACAAACAAAGACTTAATGGAGGTAAATAGCTTCTTAAAAGGGAGCAGCATAAGCTCTGATGGTGCATAGAGATGTGAAGCAGGATATATCTAGACAACTGACACAAATAAAAAGGCATGCATTACTTTTCAGATCTGCAAAGTTTAAATGCAATCATAAACAAAGAAAAGTTATCACTACAGCATTGGTGCTGCAAATGTTGCCTTACAAGTTAGTGTGTTCACGAATGTGTCTTATACAATACCTGTTTGCAAGCAGTGGTAACTCCAGCATTTGGATTTCTAATCTTATGGCCCTCATCCAATATGATGTAGTGCCAATCCCAGCGTTGCAAGGCATCTTGCATATTTCTCACAGCTGAATATGAGGTTATCAGGATACCATGACATGATGCTATCTCTGGGATAAGCTTTTCCTGCAACAAAGAAAGAAAAACAATAGATAATTTTGAGTTTTTTCAGTTCAATTCAGAACCATATCTGGTAGTTTCAGGGTTAGAGTAGGGCATCTCCTTTAATGTGGTTTGAAGATAGAGGGGTGAAGGTCAGGAGATAATATTGCATAAACAGAGCTCTAGTGCCCCCCAGAGGAAAAAGGGACCCTATAGAAAACTTTCTAGCTGAAATGTAGTTAAAAAGATCCAACACATACAAACAATTACCTTGTTGCTGGTGAAGGAGCCAGTTTCATGAAGAACAGCCACTCTGAAAGGGGGCCACCAGGTGTGAAACTCCTTGACCCACTGGTGCATGACTGTAGCTGGGCACACGATGATGGTCGGACCCAGACCGACATACCTAAAACCACACAGCATTACGAAGATGTTTAATCTCGAGCCTATAATTAAGATGGGCAACAAGGGAACTAAGTAGTTTATTTAACTTTGGATAACCTCAGCAAATTTCTTACTCAAATTACAGTAATCATTTCTATACCAGATTATAGAAAATAAATACCTTTTTCCATTAAGTGAAAACATGCTTTGCTTGCATTTGGATGCATGCATTCAGGCATTGGGGAAATAGAGGTTGGTGAGTGTCCAGGTATAAAAATGCAGCAGAATGACTTTAATACTAAGCTTCATTTGCTCCATAGTCTTACAAATGAATCAGAGAAGCTGCGTTGACGGAGGGTCAGCTGGACTATGAAGATTTACAAGAGCTTTGTCAAACACACGCGCACAAAGATACACTAATGGGCTGGTATGAACCTCTGCCTGGTGGAAGCTATTGATACTTGGCCATAATTGAGTTTGCAACCAATCAATTTGTGGGCGTCTCTAGTAGACAGAGTATTGACCATCAGAGAAGCTCCACCTACTAAATGCATGAACATCGTTTTCTTGCAGTAAAACCGGATTATCACCACCACTGCATCTCTGCAGTTTTCCATGGGTGATTTATTGTCCCATGCCTGCTGCGTACCCACTTCATGAGTCCAAAATTCATTTTAAGTGACCATGAAGACACTCACTCTAAAACACTCTCACAAAAACAAACACACACACACTCACTCACGCACGCAGTGTCAGTGTTTGCTCTGATGTCTGCAGTAAGAAAGTGAAGAGTCTGATAATTGAAACATGTTTAATAATTCAGATGAACACACTCAAGCAGAAATGTCCCTAATTAAATATTCATACCATACAGACACACAGTCTCTGGCCACAGTTTGTTTGTGTGTGTGTCTATGTGTGTGTGTGTGTTTATGCGTGTACCTGTAGTTGGATCCTCTGGTCCTCAGTTTGCTGTAGCTCAGTCCGGCCAGAAAGCTGATGACCTGGATGGTTTTACCCAATCCCATCTCATCTCCCAGGATTCCTCCTGCCTGCTGACAGTGGAGTTCCCACATCCACCGCACACCTGTCTGCTGGTACCTGACAATGTGATAAACAGATATGTAAAAACTTAATCATACCGTGTATGATGGCAACTAGGAAGACTAGAGTACATACATACACAAGGTAAAACCAGGTAAATCAGGTGATAACACAATTTTTCAACTAACTTCTGCTTTTATGCTTCCCAGCAGGTGTCAACTAGAAAAATTATCTACTTTCAAGTCAGTGGATATTGACAATTTGTTTTTAATAATGCAAACCATCATTAACAAACCCAACTCAAAGTATTACAACAGTTAACAGCTGTCTACACCAGGAAGAATAACTATAACAATAACTATAATGATGTGAGCATCCACTGTAAACAGTTGCACCAAGCATGTGTTGTGTGCTTAAGCTTTAACAGTAGCTCTGAGTGGATGTTGATGACCTGCCACTGCTGTGTGTTGCACAAAAAAGAAAGAAAGAAAGAAAGAAAGAAAGAAAGAAAGAAAGAAAGAAAGAAAGAAAGAAAGAAGGATGCTAAGTCACAAAATTCTTCATAGACGGGAGCAATCAGAATAAACCAGTACAGGAGTTCTCATCTTATGAAGACAAAAATGATTCATACTTCAGTATGAGTTAACAGCAATTTGATGGTATTCTAGCAAACGTCAAAAGAGGAAATTAAAGTTGATCACATTATAAGAGTATAATCAGTTGTAAAGGGCAACCAGTTTGCCAACACAAGACTGAGTGATAAGACTGAACTTTCTAGAAAGTGTTTCCTCAGTGCAATCAATTAGCTTATATAAAAGATGTAGGCTAAAGTTAGAAACCAATATTATAAGCAGTCCTGAAGTATTATTTTGTTAAGTATGGACTGAGATCTGAGATTGCTTGTCAAAGTTTCTATAGTAAATCAAAATCATTCTGAAAGTTATCCCAGCAATATCATTCATTGATGTTGAGATAAAATGACTTTCAAAACAAAATTGCTGTATAGTTGTTGTTCTTGGTTTATCGCCCTTTTACTCTTAAAACATAACATTTAACTACTGAGTACCAGTGACCTAACATAGCATTCAATTAAGTTTATGGTGCCTTGATCAAATAATCTTTCGTTAGTCATTTTCATTTCAGGTCAAAGGTTTGACCAAAAAGTACACAATTTTTTTTAACTAATTGTTTTACAGCCACTGATCAAATGCTATCGCTCCCTTAGACGGCCGTTAATAACATTTGTAACTGACTGTGTCGTTACTGAAGTAACTCCAAATGTTTTTGCATCAAACTTACTTGAAAAGTTTTTTCCAGAGGAAACCAGGCATCTTGAAACCTTCATCGAATTCTTCATCACTGTCATCTGAAAGCTCCTCACCTCTTTCCCTCTTCTCCTCCCTCTCTCGGAGACGTTGTCGCTTCCATCTCCTGGAAACAGAAAGAATACATAGTAGTGGGTGAATTTTTGTAAAAAGTCAACTCATTGAGCCAGAAATCATGAACAAAGACTCATTTCATCTTAAAATAAGAATTCCCAGATTAAGAAACGCTGTCAGTTTAAAGTTGGAGTGTTTAAAAGGTGCCCTATGCAACTTTTACATGCCTATAAATACACAACTGAACAGAGTTCATAGCACAAGGAATAACAGTTTGCAGGAGCTATCAAGACTTTTATACAGCTTTTAGTCCGTGGGTTTACATTTGTAATGTTTATCACAGCATTAAGACCAAAAAGACCAAATTACCCATCTAGATTATATAACAAAATTGTTATTTTAAAAAAGTTAAACAGAGGAGTTGTAATTGTGTTATACCTCCAAAATTTCAAACCTAATGATCCAAGCTTGAAAAGAGTGAGACATTAAAAGTTGATTGTGTTTCATATTGGGTTTTTCTGTTACTTTATCAGCTCTAAAGTAGCCTAGCATCCTGTCTAAGTTGTACCTGCCATCTTGCATGCATGCTGGGATAGTTTCAGCTAAAGCAAGCTCAAAAGACTTAGGCAGGTATAGAGAATGGACGGATGGATGCTCATTTTGCTCCCCTCCACTCAGTTATTTATTAAAAGACTTGCCTACACAGTTGTAAGGATAGCAAATGTTTTGAATTGTAGGTATTTCCCATGAGCGGTGGAAACATCTACAGCAAAAAGGGAAATGTAAAGGAGAATAGTTTTAATGGTGCAGGAGAGAGGGCAGTTAGAGGCACAGTCGTCGCGCAGCAAATGAAGATTGATACAGACAATTAGTAGTGCAGGTTCCCCAGAAAGGTGTGAGGTGGAGAGGATAAGAATCCATCTTCATTTGGGCCTGGTCCTGTCACCCTGCCACGAAACTGGTCCTTTAGCTGGGCCTGGGAGACCACACTCTCTAATTAAGTCAAGACTAAGCATTGGTTCAGTTAATTACACTTTTCTGCCCCCACCCCACCCCCCACCCGACTACAAATACCGCTCGCTCTAATAATATCATTCCTCATTTAAGCTAGCCTCACCATCCATGCCGTGTCCATGCTGTTGAATTGACTTTCAATCACTGCAGTGTAGAAAAAGGACACATGCCAACACAATTTATTTGGCAGCTATAAATATGAAATCTCATTAGGGCTGCTCTTCCATTAATTTGAGCATTAGAGTGAGTGAGTGTATAAAACCATGTGCAGGAGGATAATTAGGCCAGTGTGAGAGCAGGGAGAGAAGAAGAGCAGGGAGTGAATTTGCTTAGTCAAGAAACAGCTGCCAATCTCATCTGGGATTAACTCTCCTACTGCACTATGGAGCCAGCAGAAACCCACTGCTTTTCTTCTTAACTAAAGGGAATAACAATAGCACATTTGCACCACTGCCAGTGCAAATGTGATGCAAAGTTAAAAGCTCAATCTGGTGTTTGTTGAGCAGGTCATTTACAGGCGGGGATGTAAAGACTTACTGATAAAACTTTTCTGCACCTTTGCCTCCAACCATTACCTCAACAAATTGGAGGCCAAAATCACCAACAATTTATACAAGTTTATAGCAGCGGGTGCAAAGTCATACCTTATTCGCTGTCTGTAGTACTTCACATCTCCATCATCTTTGCACTTTTTGCCTTTGCCCTTTTCTTCATCTTCTTGATCTGAACTGTCAGGGCAGTAATCTTCTTCACTCTCTTCTTTTCTCTTTACTTTCTTCCTCCCCTTTCCCTCAGTTTTTCTCTTGTATGGTTTCAACTCATACTCCTCTTCATCATCCTCCCCAAAACCCTCCTCCATGGCTTCTCTTTCCTCTTGTTCAGGATCCATGCATTCATCACTGGGCAGATATTCTGACCCCTCGCTGTCAGTCTCCTCTCCCTCAGTATGATGCTTCCTCCTTGGCTTCGGAAGCTGTGGCTCAGCCTTGGGCCGGGCCTTAGGATGAGCTTTCAGAGCAGTTATCTGGAGCTTTCGCATGCGCTTCCTCATTTTTTTATCCTTGGAAGAGGAAGTTCTTCCCTTGCCCCCCTGACTAGAGCTGAGTCCAGAGCTCCTCTTCTTCTTTAAAAGAGGGGCTCTTTTCCTTTCAGTAGCCAGTTTCGCTTGGTCCGCCAAGTATTGGTCAAAGGCTGAGTTCTCAGCAAGCATAAGTTTTCGAGGCTCCTTCTTTACCTCCTTCTGTGGGATTCTTGTTCCAAAAGGAGTCATCTGACCTGTCCGGATAAGCTCCTCCCATTCCGTCTCCTGAGAGGGCATGAGCATGCTTCCCAGTGTGGATGGCCCAGCTTCTGGTATAACACACAAACACACATCATGCAGGGGTTAGACACATAACTGTTGAGAATAAATTCTTAAAGGAAGTTTTTGGGAGTTGGTTAGTAACAGTATGGTAGACTAAAATTCATGCCCACAAGCTGGTTTCCGTTTTTTGTTTTCATAAGGAAAAAACTGCCTTCAACATTTGTTATTTTCATTTGTTATGACTTAAGGATCAATACAATTAGGTGGGAAATTCACGAAACTGAATTTAAACATAACTAATTTTGTGTATAGGAAAACTCTACAGGGTAGCTTTAAGTGTGCAGCTACAGTATATTCTCATTTAACTGCTCAAGTATATGATAAACAACTGGTATTCAGGAGCGAAGATTAAATCATCAGCACTGAATCACATTTGACAAGAGCATAACATATATCTCAAACAGATTTGGGTACATCCTGCAGAAAAGTGTTTGTGGAACTTGTTGTTACAAATGTAAATAATGCAGTTTCATGTTCCTCTTTTTTAGAACATTTACATATGTCTACTGGCAGCTGCTTGCAATGGTTTGATCTTTAAAGACATCCATCAAAGAAGAGTAATAAAATCTCAACTGTTATTAAAAATGTTATTGGATTTGGAGAAATTGATTGAAGAAAAAAACATTTCAAAACTAAATATGATCCAGCTGTCAAAACGTTTTAAACAAATTTTAGTAATTTTTCTAATTGCAGCGCACATTTTTTTATAACCTAACATGTTTTTTGGTAGCTATGTGAAAAGATGTAAAATATACTGACTTTTCTATATTCCAAGCAGCCGTTAATACTCTGTGTTGCATATCCTTTACCATCCAGTATGTACTGACCATTATTTGTGACAGTTCCTTATACAAGGAATGCCACAAAATGCCATAAAAAAGCCGTATTAGCCACCATAACTACAACTAGTACTGATGCTTAAATTTGTTTTCATTTCTCTTTTGTTTTGCTCCACTTTTTTTACCTTATGGGACCCAGTAGTGATTTTTGGATATTAATGAATGGACACTGCATTTTATTAATACATTGGAAAAAAACAAAATAAAGAAATCTCACCTTCCTCTCCATCATCCTCTGTCAAAAGTTCAGCTTCCACCCTTTGGGTGTCCTCTCCTCCCAAAATGGCCTGTAATCGCCTCTGTTTGGCTCTGACTTTCTTTAGTTGTTTCTCCTAAATCATCATCACAGTCACCAGCATTATTGTGGTAATGTAACATTATTGTGTAAATCATATTATTTCTATTTGAGGATTTGTGATATTGTTATTTTACCTTATTTTCTTTCTGTCGTTTGACAGATTCAATCTTCCTACTGATGTCTTTGCTGGAGGCAGCATAAGGAGACAGCTGCTCAATAATCTTATTGATATGTTTAAGGGATGTCGTAACAGACCTGAAACACACACCATTTAAGAGATTCAATGCCACTGTAACATCTCAGTTAACACACAATTTATTTTTTTTATACTGATAAAAATTACAAAGACCTAGATGGGATGACTTCCATAGGAACACTTAAACACAGTACAAACTTTGACAGGAGGAAAATGTCAGGCCTTTCTATCACTGCAGTTATTGTCCCTTACCTGACATCATCCAGCACAGACTGGTATTCCTTCTCAGCCTCAGCTTTAGCAGCGGCTTGGCTGGCCTGATGGATGGCCTCATCCACTTGCTGCAGGACACCTTGCTCAAGGACATCCTGGTCGTACACAGCAACACCTAGACCCTGAAGTTCATCAGCTCCAGAACTGGCAGACGCTGCTTGGATCCGCTGACGGTTGATTTGCAGCAAGGCTCCAGACCTCTTTCCACCTGTATAAGGCAACAGTGTGTGCAATCATGAGATGGCCAGCAGTTCCTCTTTGATTCAAAGCAATGCATGATGTTCATCCCAACTCTCTTATGGCGCACAAGTTGCATTGCTCACCGCTGTTTCCATCATCAGGTCCAGTGTTGACAGGATAAGCTGCAGCAGCCTCGGAGCCCTGACTGTTTTCAGGGAAAGAGCAGACTGCTGAGCCCCCTGTCGCACCATCATCCTCCATCCCTCCCGGTGTCAGGGCCGCACTGGAAGGGCTGGAGAGAGAAGAGGGCATTTGGTCCTCTGAACCCTCTACAGGCATTGTTATGCAGCTGCAAACAGAGTTAGTCAGAAGGATTTCCTTATGTCAAACTGATGATGAAGTGCCAAAGTAATCAATTTTGTATTGAATGTGGATACTTTAACTGTGAAGTTAATTGACGTCCAGTAGTTAACGATAATGCTAGCTTACAGCTTATATAACAATGACAGTTAAATGTCTCAAGCAATGAGTTTCTCCTTAACGACTACGGGTGGAAAGAGAAAATTTAATATTTCTCACCTATACTAACTACAAAAAGCGGTTAATTAGTCTGTTGAAACATTCATTTACGAAAAGTTAATTTAGAAATGTTATTTTCAAGTGTCTCGCAGCCGTCCATTGTTTACGTGTCTACGCTAGCCTGCTAGGCTAACAGTGAGCCGAACATCATCTGCTGTTTCGGAGACCAGCAGCAGTTTGTTTGTAGGTAAAATTACCGACAGACAGTTAAGGTTACAGCGTATTCCTTCTTGCATGATTGAAGCTGGATTACGTTACACTACCCCGAATGTCGAAATGACAATGAGAGAAACTGGAAGGTACTTACAAACAGTGCAGTTACACAACATCACTGGTTGGTTTATGTCATGTTGCTGGCAGAGCTTCCTGGTTTCCGGTGACGGAGAAGTCCTTGCTCTTTGTTCAATGATTAACTGTTTGGACAGCGCCCTCTGCTGGTTCGTAGCTCAAGAGTCTCTTCTCCTGTAGATGGCGCCATTAAACCAACATTCAACCAACCCCAGTCCTACAACAATTTTGTCCACACTATTATTTGTAACCTGCTGTATGTTTTTTTTTACAAAATCAGTTTGGGAACTAATTAAATGTCGAAGAGAGAAGGCGTTTGTTTTTGAGTTACAAAAGGCCACAGTTTAGTCAAACCTTGCATGAAGGCATCGTCAAATATGTCACTGCAAATTATAAAACTTCTATTCTTCTGCAAAGCATCAATCCCTTTTAAAAATGTTTTTCAAAAGTTTTTTTTTTTAAAGCCTGCACATAGATGTCACAAAGGAGACCAATGCCAAGTGCTTATATCTCAGAGGAAGTTTATTTCCAGTGTCTTGCATAAATAAATGAAGGACTTAATTAAAATATCCTCTTTGCCTAGCACTGCAGTGCCTGAGCAAAGGCCAGCAATCTTTCCAAACAGCTTTATTTGTGTAAACAGATATATATCTATAGGGATAGATATTGCTGTAACCCTTTGGCTTGGAAAGTGTAGAAGGATGGAGACACTGGACTTTATTATTTACTTAACTTGTACATTTGGGTCACCTTGAGTGGAACATTCAGTCTGTGGGGAAACTGTAGAGGATTTGAATTTAAAAAGTACTGAGCTAAAGGGGAACTGTGTCACAGTGAGTAGTAGGCCTTTACTTGTAGTTTAATTAGTAGAGGCCCTGCAGTGAACAGAGCACAGATCAGGTAGCCAACATATGAAGTGTTTTCTTTGTTGGTTTTCGTCTGGGTGGTTGGTATAAAGGTCCACAGAGAGGAGTTGAAACAATCCAAATAAACTATCAAGCTGCTGATGAATCACCTATGGTGAGAAATAAATGATACATTCACTAGATGTTGTGACTGTAAGGTTGAGCTGCAGAGAAGAATGTAAACCTCTTATCTGTCTTCGCCCTCCAGTGTCTGTTTATTTAAGCGATACTTGACAACTTTTATCACAGAGGAGGAGGACATATGTATATGGCTTTGTTTTATGCACATCATAATTTAGGGAATGCTAGTTGATAGACCACATCAAGCATAGGAACTTTTGTGGGTGGCAAAGCTGTCAGTCTTGACTTTATGTGTAGGCAGGACTCCATGTGTGAACATGAGCATATGTGATGAACCCTCCCTTTTTTGTACATAGATTTATAGAGTGTTGCAGGGTAGAGTGCAAATCCCTAAGGGTGCATTTGTGTGATGTTAACACTGTTGCTCTGTGCTACCTTTGCGTCCTGACAGTGGTTTAACAAGTGGGGAGGGATTTAAAGAGAAAACATGGCGTGTTTAGTTTATATGTGATGGGCCTTGCTTTCAAGAGACATTTTATAGAGTTATGGTTCCACAATATACTGAGTGTTTATGTGTATAAAGGTAAGTGAAGTAACTATAGTTATTGTAACTATCTTCCACAGGTGATACATGCAGTATGAAGTTGTGTTTCATGTGTTATCTCCTGTCTGTCCTCCTCACTTTGATAAAGGGGTGTTTAGGTTTGTATATGGCCTTCATCAGCTGCATGGAACCTGACGAATGTCTCAAGGATGAAATCATTTTGCAAAGAACTGTTTGAAGGGGATTTTTTCCTTTCATCCATTGAACACTTCACGGTTGTTTCTTGTCTCGGTTGCTTGCTCAGTTGCTCAACAAGTTGCTTATTGGGGCTTTCTCCAGCACATGACTTGTCTTGTCACAGTGCTGGATTATGGTAAGCAGTTATGAGAGGCTCTTCTTGTAACACCGTATTGTTGAAATTTAACTGGCACCTTGTCCTTTCACTTTTACATCATCAAGATCTTCATGGTCTCCTGCTCTGTGAAAAAGTGAAATGTTAGTATCTTATGTGGTTATTTTCTTCCCTCAGTATCTACTTGTACAGTGTAATCCTTTTCGGAGCACTTGTACTGAATTGGAAGTTTTTCTGTCTTCAAAATCCAAAAAATTCCACTGCTGAAGGGCATTATGTCCCCCCACCCCCACTTTTTTTCTCGAGTGAATTTTAGAACATTTTTACTGAGCCTGGAGTTTCCTATCCAGGAATGCATGCACACATGCAAAAGATAATAAGTTGGAAAACTGCTGCATAAGTGCATGAGTTTGAAGAAAATGAATAAAAGCTGACATAATAAATTGATTAGTTTCACCAGACAAATACACATATTTTAAGCAAAGTAACTGTTTAATAATTAATTATTCTTTCAGTCATTTCTTTTAGTCATTTCTTTCAGTCATTTCTTCCCAGTAAATTTCTTCAGATTTCATCATAAAATTTATCAAAATTGTTTTATTATTGTCTGGAGAATTAAGCAATTGGAAGACTTGTCAAGGAATTTCCTCCGGGCATTTTTTCACTATTTTTTGACATATCATTGGCTTTCACTGATCAATCAAGAAAACAACTGGTAAAATAAATATAATGAAAAGAAGTGGTAGTTGTGGTATCGTCTTAAACTATAGTATTACATGCATTTCATTTCACTTTCTCAACTAAAACTTGATTAAAATTGTGGATATAGAAACATACAGTCTTCATGCATGTTAGCTACAGAGAGATATCACATGCTTCCATGCTGTCATTGTACGCTTATGCACACACACATTGTTGAATGATTGCTTTTCCTTAGGTGAAGTCTGCAATGTTGTGCAGTTAAGCTGAACACTTGGTTCTTATTTTTTGGCTGAGTGAACGCCTCAAGGTCAAACTGGGAGGGGACGAGAATGATGATGTTTTTTAAGCCGCAGACTGGTTAATCAATCAACATGAGCACGGCATCATCATGTCCATATTAATGTATATTCAAGCCATATTATGCTTTACATGTGTGTGGCCATATTGGCTGTGCTAATGTCTCCCATGTGTTTTCCTGTCCCGGTTAGTACATGTCTGTCTTTGTGTGTGTGTGGGTGGATGTGTGTGTGTGTGTGTGTGTGTCTGATAGTAATTAGAGGGGTGGGCTTGGTTCTCATCTTGGTGCATTAGACCTCTGCCATGCTACAGTAAAATCCTAATCCATCTGTCTGTGATTTCTCTCAGCAGCAGGTGTGTGTTTATGTGCACTTGTGGGCTTTTAATCACATGGCAACTGTACACTACTGTGCTCCCTCTGTGCTCTCATAAGTATCTAAAGGAGGTGTTGTTTTGAATGTAAACTGTCCAGAATGTTGAGTAAAACGGGTTTAATTTTATCTCCTTATAAAAGATTTTAAAGTGATCCCCAGAGTGCAAAGTAAAACACCTGCATGCAAACTACTTCTGTCCAGGACTGGACATATATTCACATATGCTCACCTTCTCCAGGTCAGGCTGTGGCGACACACTGCTGCAAGTTCACACAGAATTGTGTATTTAGCAGACCTCAAACACAGCTGGAACAGACCACAGCAGAAAGAAACAGGACGAGGCCTGTGTAGTGCAGTGACACATCACATGAAACCGCCAGAACCGCAATGTGGGTTCAGTTTACTATATGTGTACATGCATGTTTACGTGTGTGTGTGTTTGAGTTTTGAGTAGCGAGAGTATGCAATGCTCCTTGGTGATAAATACAGACTTGCCTCAGATGTGGGTTGGGAGACTCCAGCCAGTAATAGCTGCGGACCACAACAGTGGAATCAGGACTGTTTTGGTGATATACAGTGGCAGCTGTGTCCTGACACAGAGAATGGACTGAAATGTGAGCTGACACAAGCGGAGAGAAATATAAATGCTACATTGGTGTCTTTACATTCTATACATTTTCATGAGGCTTGTTGTACAGGCTTGGCTTACAAATTGCAAAAGTATATGTACTCAGTTGCCAAGTGGGTGATGGATGCACTCTGGGTAGGTGTCTCCTGTAATAACAGCAGTTCGTCTTTGAAGTCTTAACATGAAATGGATAGGTAGGTTCAATAGGCAAGAAGTCAATGGACATTTAGTTAAATGTGAACTTCCTACAACAGGAAAACCTCCAGTCTACCAAGTTTAGTCTAAATTATGAATCCTTCTTGCCTTGATACCTCACAGGAAGAACAGAAATCAGCTTTTGTCAACTTTCATGATCAAAAACTTCCAATCAGCAGTTCTGTTTTGCTCAGGAATCAAAATAAACCCCAAACACTTCCCAAATTTTGTGTTTTAGAATTGTATATTTGTGTAACGTATGACCATCTGTTTCATGCTTTGCTGCCCTCTGATGTAGTTCTGCAAACACAGTACAGTTGCCATCAACATCCCCGCTCCCTCCATCTCTCATCCAGCTTTTTCTCCAGGCTGCTCTCTGTCATTACATTGTCTTATATCTTTATTGTCATAATAACTGCTGGTGTGTAAAAGAGTCTTTGTTAAACCGCACAAGAATCAAGATTCAAGGTACATAAATACTGGCAAATTCCATAACTCAAGGACTTATATTATTCACTTATTTACTGTCACAACCAAAATGTTTCCAAACTTCTAATGCAGTGGTGCTGAGTTTCTCCGACTTCTTTGACTGTTAGCTGTAATTTTCCATGCCTTTCAACGCTAGCAGCCAGAGTCAGATTCTTCACATTTCTATGTGCCGCTACCCTGTGGTGCTAGATAGGTTTGATGCTATTTAACCCACATGGGTTGCATCTATAGAGAACATTTGAATAGCTCTATTGTTTGTTGTATGTTTGTTCTTTCCATCTAATCAGAAACATGTGCACCATCATCAGAACAAGAAGAACTTTAAATGGGGGACCTCTACACACAGGGACCTCGCCCACTGGGCAATTAGCTCCATAACAACAGCTCAGCAGTAAATTGAAATGATAAAGCACAGAACAACAGGAATTGGTTGTGATGTTGTGGTGAATCTTAGCCTGAGCAATCACGCTGGGGTTCATAAGGGGACAAATAATAATGCTGGCAGACAAATTTGTTGTTTAAGATCTGGTTTGTTTGTGTGCATTTCCAGAGAAAGGGTGAAGAGATTATGATTAATTCTTAAACAATGCTAAGTCAAAGTTGGGACAAGCAGGTCAAGGCCAAAAGGATCAGTGAGTAGGACAAAGCAGGGAGCCAAAGGTTAAGTCAAGCTCTGAGTTCAGAAGTCTCTCTTCCCGTCAGTGTATTAGGACAAAGTCTGGATGTTCTGGGAACAGGAAGCAATTCCACACTTCTTGCCAACTCTATACTTACATTATGTACAGTAGTCTGAATTCCTGGAGTGTTTAATGATGGTGTCAAGTGAAGTGAGTGAAACATTTTCCCACTAACATATACAAATCACTTAAGCAGCAGAAATCAGATTGGGCTATCTCAAAGGAATCTGCTATTTCACAACTCTTATATGAGACCCACTGCAAAAGTCTGTGTCTTGTCTAAAAGAACCTCCATGCAATTTGATGCAGTTTGAGTTTATCATTGCTTGTGGTTTCAAAAGCCAATTTTCAGGAGCTTTAAAAGATGGCCTGGTTTTGATTATTCAGCTTTACAGCAAAGACGATCCGGCATTTATGAGTTTATTCAATCATTTTTGAAAGGGTTTCAGAAACGCAAAGGTTATTAGATGTTGCAAGCCCAAAGAAGACCATGACATTTTTTTTAACAGGAGATTTGTGTTTAAGCAATAACAAGAACAATATATTACATTGCATTCATTTCACAGATGCCATTTCAGATTCAGGACACTCGCTGAGGACACGGTGACATGTGGACATGGGGATCAATCCACACATTTATCAACAACCCACAACCCTCTAGAGATTTTCTTCCTTAGGTTAACACTGAGAAAAAAGACGGACTGATAGACGGTTTCTGAAAAATGTCTGATCTTCTGAAAAGAATGTCTGACAATCTTTTCAGCCATATAGAAATTGCTATTTTAATTATGCTGTCCATTTGTAGGATGGTTTGTAGGCTTGCAGTAAGTTTCTGTGTCTGCCCGAAGAAAGCTTCACTAAAAACCTCTCATTGATGAGAGGCAGAGAGCTTTGTGTCTCTCAGGACCTCCGCCTCAAGGGAGCCCTTTGTCCATCACTCCCTCCGTCTGCCTCGCCCTCTCCTTGAGGCCCAACTGATTTACACCAGGCCTGTGGAGGGACTGCGCAGGGACCACAGGCCGCTGCTGGCTGGTTCTCAGTTTGTCAAAGTATTGAGAGGTTGATTTACTCCAGGGCAGGATCACAGAGTGTTGAACCCAGGCAGGGCGCCCCTCACAGCCGAGGAGCTTGAACCAGGCCCCCATCTGCTCTGGGAGTCATAAATTAATCAAAAGCTTTGTTAGTCACTAAAGCCTTTGCTCTTGCCCTTCTGCCACACTTACCCTTTATCCTCACCTACATGGCCCCTGTCCTCTCTCAGCATGATTAGAAGCACACCTCGCACCATGCAACCCACGGCAAACAGAGCTGCAGGGCATACGGCAGTGGCTGCACTTACGACGATAACAGGAAGGCCTGACTGGATTCCTGGTTGTCCCCAGCAGACTGAAAAGCAGAGAGCTCTTCACACTTGCAGTAGGCTGCTTGTAGTTGTCGTCGCGCGACACGGGTGCAGACAAATTTAGTGAGTTTAAAATAATCCATTCCAGATATTTACGAATGGCTCTTTGACACATAAATAATTATAAGTACCAAATTTTTTAGGCGTCTATGAATGATCTGATGAGAAACACTAACTTGGAAAACAGAACGCAGGAACAAGATTATCTAAACTCTTAAGGGGACCAAGTCAAACATGCTGACGTGTTCTGAGACCCAGTTTTAATCTCAAACTCAGAAGTGTTTCCAGCTGCAAAAAGATATCATGCGTGGGAGGCAGTGACCAACCTTGTCAAACAAGCCCTTACATTAAGAGAGCATAATGAAGTGCTACATCAAATCCTTTTTACAGAACATCAATTCCCAATTCAGTGGTGACTTACGTAGGTTGATAATGAGTATCCTCTGTCACTTTGCTGCAAACTCCTTTTTCTGGTTGCATGCTCTGGTCTCTAGATTTTCAGCAGAGACTTGGCAAATCTTCTGCACATCAGGCTATTATTATAAAGCCTTTTTGTCCAATAAATGCATAAAAAGTGGAGGATTAGCTGGTTAAGTGGAGTCTACTGTGTCAAGATTGACAGGAACCGAGGTTGTGACCTTAAAAGTAGAGTTTGAGGTAACTGCACACCTCTTTGTCAGGAGTGCACAGGACTCAAGAACAGCAGATTTATGTATATACACTAAAGACATGTCCAGATAAATGTAGAGTATTTCTGGGAAAATGAAAGACCTTCTCTGAAATAGATAAAGTGCCCAGCTCAAGAGCCAAGAGTCTATTGGCTGCTACGCAACCCAATCTGATATCAGCTTTGGGCTGATGAATCAGCAAAGGAGTCATGTCAGTGAAGAAAAATAAATGCTTTGTGTTTTTCAGGTCAGCAGGGAGCATTTTTGACCAGAAGGAGCGAAAGGGAATGAACGAATTTAGAAACCATAAACTGCCTGCCTTTTCCATCTTATTGTGTCTTTTGTGTGTTGTCTTTCTTCCACCACATCCTCTGTACAGCCAGTTAACACTTGAACACAAACAAGGGATCCAGCAATGGAAAATATAATTCCCCTCTGCTGCCAACCATGTCCCCTTCCTCTCCATGCCCACAAGTGTCTCTCCTTCCTTCCTGACTCTTCTCACTCCGTTCTGGCTTCCTGTATCATGGAGCGTTAATTGAAGTGGGCAGCAGACCCACCTCAGAATAAATTTAGGCAACTGAGGTGGAAACAAATCTTTTTGGTGTTTTGTATTGTTTCGTTCAGTCCAAGTCAGACTTAGACTGTCCTCTAAGCTACGCCATCACATTACTATTCAAATGCCCTTTAGTGTGTACATCAGTATGTAAATGCACTGATCACACTGCTGCAACATTCAGCGCTGTTTCAAAAAGGGCTCACTTCAGTAACAGGTTCAGTCTGTTGCTAAATTAAGCTGATATGATCAGTTCAGCATAATAAAAGGCTTACACAGGCACTGTTTATTTAAGGTTAACAGCTCAGCAGCCACCTATCTGCCACATCACAACATGGTTGTGTCAGTGGCTTTCGATAAGCTTTTAATGAGAAAGCACTGTGCCTGAGCTGACAAAAGGGCTTTCAGCCACCAGTGTAGGGAGAGGCGTCGTCACTAAGAGCTACTGATTCATTCACACAATCACAATTCAGTATTGCCAGTTCAGTGTGAAAGATTTGGTGTTTAAGATTTGTCATAACACGTTTGTTCTCAACATTCTAGTAAACGGTCGAGTTTTAACAGACAGAAAGGAGGCTTAAAGGTTGTCTGTTGCTTCAGGGAAAATTTGTAGAGTCGGAATCTTAAAGACGTCATTCATGTGTTCTTACACAAGCAGTTCAACATTTTGAGAAATGCACTAACAAGCATTGTTGCCAAGAGAAAAATAATTGTCTTTGTAAAAATATTGCTCTAGCGCCAGAATATGATTAGCATAGCTTAGTGTAAAGCTGTGAAGCGGGGGGAAACTGCCAGAATGACTCAGTCCAAAGTTCAAAAACACCCACCAACTCCTCTAAAACATATTTGATAACATGTTATGGCTTTAATCCGCACACAATCTTGTTGTGTTGTGTTAAGTTATGCATTGCTTTAGCTTCATACTAAAAGGGCCAGTGTGTGGGATTTAGTGGTATTTAACCATGAATTTGCAGATTGCATGTAACTAATAACTAAAAGTCTGTTTGCGTACTCTTCCCTTCCAAGCATGCAGGACAGCCTTTGGTAGTAAGGTTGTGTGAGGTCTTTGCTCTGGGCCAGTGTTTGGTTTGTCCACTCTGGGCTACTGTGGAAACATGGCGGTGCAACATGGCAGACTGCATTAATGAGGACCTACTCTCTCTGTAGGTATAAAAGACTCAATCTATAGTAATGAAAACAAAGCAAGTCTTATTTTCAGGTCATCATACACCAATGAAAACATAATTTATAAAAAATATTTCAATACTGCCTATTCTACAATTTGATCCCTCTAAATGCTACACTTTGGACCTTTCAAGCTCAAACATGAGAGTGGTATCAGTCCTCTCTAAATAACACATTGCAGAGAAAAAGGGCAAACTACTCCTCCGACTGCCCTGCACTGTCAGCAGGAGTCTTACTGTAACAAGAAGTTTCAACATTAATCATTTGAAGACTCCCAGGCCTGTTTTTACTGTTGTGTAAGGAATCATTATCATTTTGAGATTAATGATGTTTTTTAGTTGCTTTCTGTCATGTTGATCATCTTTACTCAGTTCTGCGAACACTGAACTTTCTCATGTCAGACTGTGTGACTCTAGCACCCATCCACCAAGTCTAAGTTTAGTATGGAGTACATAAGGTCATGCCATTTTTATTGTCACTTTTCAGCACAGGCTATTGTGTTTCCTGTTTAAGGGCATTTTTTATTGTCCAGAACGAGTTCTGCCTGGCTGTGTAATATCCTGAGGGGAGCCCTGATCCTGCTTAATGGTGGTCTTGTTATCTGGCCACATGTTTGTGATGACCTGGGGTCTCTTTAGAGTGGACATGGAGGGGAACTCCTGGCTGAGGACAGGGACACATGGTGTAAGGAAAAACAGGAAAATTGGGACCAACAGAAGAATGCAACACTCCATCAAACAGTGTAAACAAAGTGGTTCTTGGGAGATGCTGGCCAGATCACTGCTGCATGAAAAGACAGATCTAAATTTATTGGTTGACCACTTTCACGTTTTCATGTGGTATTTTCTTCAGAAGTTGAACTAACGATTAAAGATTTATTATACAAGCTATTGGAAGAGTACTTTGGCTCTCTGTGGTTTGCATCATTGATATGTAAGGAAACACATCTTTTTTCTTTATTATATGTCTTTCATACATGTTGTAGCACTGACAGATATCTGGATGACCTGCAGTGATGAAATGCATGAGCCAAAGGGCTTCTACAGTAAATTGCAGCTGCTGAGGTTATTATGCTAATGTCTGTTGGGGAAAGACATGAGACAGTGAGGTGACATTGAGAAGAGGAAATGTTCTGGGCCTCTCCTTTTAGCAAAGTCAGCATATTTCATTGTACATAAATGGTCATGGGTCATCCAAATGTTCCCATCACATTACAGCACAATCAGGTGGTTCAAAATGAGAGACTTCCACAGAAGGAAACGAAGGACTAAGCTCATGAAACTTAAAGTGAGAACAAAGCCAATAACCAGACTTAGATAAGATGATTTCTGGCTATTTTCAACATAGCTTGTCCTTTTTGTCAAAGGATCTAAAAAGTCTTTGCACTGAAAACAAGAGTCAGAGGTGCGGCCAACACAAATGAAGCATTAGAGGGAGAGCTGTGTGGAAAACTTTTTTGCTCTGTATAAAAACATAACTCTATTTATTTTTTCTTCATCCTTCAGGCCAATGATGCCATCCAGATTTTCCACCAGGGGATCATTGTCTTTCAGAGATACTCAGTGTAAAAGTACTCTGTCAAAAACATTTGTTGTTGTTATTTTTGATGTCTTCATTTCTGGAGGGAATATGCCAATGTATGCCAGCTTTCAAACAAACTGAAATAAGACAGTATTCAAACACATGTTTCTCTTTGTTGCTCATTTAAGAGGCCACGCTATGAGCAACCACACAAGAAAATAAATAAATAAATAGATAAAAAAAAGGCTAACTATACCAGAGAGATCTGTGTGTTAACAGGCCCCTTGCACAAAAATATAACGTTATTTATTATCTGTTCAGCTCACCGTTCCAGAGCGGCGACACACTGTGACTGTGTGAGGTCTCACCTGCTCTTCAGCTCCGATTCTCTGCTTCACATGGAAATGTGTTTGACTAACAATTACCAGTAAAAAGCAGCTGATTTAACATACTAACATCTGTTGTTTGGATGCAAAATATTTTTAGTTAAGCAGACTTCTTTTTGGTTCTCAGATAAATGGGACACAGATGTTTCTTTTACTTTGTGTTCTTGTCCAGTGTAATCTTATACCTCCCACTCACTCAGTTTGTCAGCTAATAACCGAAAGTGGAATTAGTTTTCTATGAAAGTTGCACAGTCCTGTTCTCATTGCTTCAGAGAGTTGGCACGGTGTCCATGATGTCGTCAAACACAACGTCCCTCAAGAGACTCACACTGCTTGATGTAGAGAGGAAAAAAGAAAAATCTAAATCTTTTAATGAGGAACTTGATGCTGATTCCATGATTTACGTCAAATAAACTGGAAATTAGCAGTTTGAATTGGACTGAATTTAGGTCCAGGATAAACTGTGTGGGACAAATATTGTATCCTTGAAAAACCTTTTGTCCATTTTTTTTTTTTTTTTTACTAAAGAACATAAAAATTTTAAAAAAAATTGATGACATTTTTACATGCTTGGAAAGACACGAGAAATAATAAAACCAAAAAAAGTTTCACAAGCCTTCGTAGAGAAAGTATTCAATGTCTTAAAAAAGACTATATCTTTGTAAACAATTGTAATCAGTTGTGCAATTACATTAACCCATATGTTTACACTCAAAGAAATCTGTTATCTTATTCAAGGTGAAGGTGTGTTTTATTTTATCACCTGAATCTTAACCTCTGCGATAACACCAGATGGTGTCAAAAAATGTGACCAAATGTAACTTGAATTACTAAAACTTTATTGAATTACCTCATCTGTGAACAATTCTCTTTCAGACACTAAGGAACTTGTGATGGAGTACTCCTGACACAGTTATCCCCTATTATTCTACAATGAAGGTGGAATGAACAGATATGAGAGTCTAATGGATATTCTTGTATAACTCTCTTCCAGATTGTGAGCATAAGTGAATTCCCAAAATGTCAAGCCATTCATTTATTTTGAGGTGTGTGGATTATCCTTATCTTGACATTGTGTAAAGTTTTGAAAAGTAATACTTTTTTACAACAACCAAAATACTATTTATCTTAAAGAGATGTTTAAAAAACCTACAAAGAAAAAAAACAAAAAAAATATCAGCATTGCCACTGTGTTTTACTTTTGAATGATTTGAGTGAACTAACCCTTTAAATTATAAAGATCCATTTGAGGAAAAAAAACATCAGTACCATTTGGAAAGCTTCACTGGCCTGAAATGTGGGATGTAAAACCTGCATCATGATTTTTCAAGTTAAAATATAGCATCACTGACACATCACGTCACTTACATTAATGCCAACTTTCATGTATACTAAACACAGATAAGGAAAATATATGAAACTACATCAGTCACAGTTTCTTTCCATTAATACCTCTCTCCATGCACCATAAGTCATTCTAATAGGGCATAAAACACCGAAGAGATCAACGTTATCTATGATGAGAGGGGATTTTCACACTTGTGGAGGAGCAACCACCTCCTCTGGAGCCTCTCTTTCCATCCAGGTAGTCCGATTTCCCGCGTCGATGTTGTTTACTCAGCTGGGGTCAGTCAAGTGCTGCTGTTTGAGAGGACCTCTCATTTGTCCTGCTGTTATCCACCAACAGCTTTCAAACCCTCTTAAGCCCCTCTTTATTATCCTTAACGCCTACTGAAGACCACACTCTGCCTTCCTGTCTTGCGCTCTCTTCCCCTGAACTGCCTGCTCCCTCGGGCTCCTGCTGCCTTTCCTTCACAGCTTCCCTTCATCTCTTCTTCTCTCCTTAAAACTTATAAATCAGCCTTGTTCAAATGCATGAGTGTCCATGTTTTTAGAGCCCCCCTGAGAGGTCAGAGGTCAGTGAGGTTTCGGGGTCCTGCATGGTCAATGCTCCCTGAAGCGTTCGGGAGTCCTGAGACTAAACATCTAAACATCCTCTAAAGCAGACATGCAGGTTCTCACCAGCCTCAGGGTCCAAGTTGTGCATTTGTATGCTTTTTTAATAAGCCTCCTCAGGCATAATGCTGCTAAGGTTCCCATCTAGTATCACAATACAACTCTTCTGATGTATTCTTTATGTGACTGGTTTCATCATACTCAACAATATATATATTGATTCTGCCAAAAAACAGATGTGGGCAAGACAACGACAATATGAATGAGTGCCAGACCGCAGCTATATGCTCTAAAAACTGCCTCCAAACTCTGCGATTAAATTTATTTTTAATGTATCCCAGTTTCCTTTGCTCTGAATCAGTCATTCACTCTTTCCTGCATGGGCTGTCAACACATCACTCTAGTTTCTTTTAGTCAAAGTGGGGCATTTTTGTGTCACATGATCTCTCGTGTTTTAGAATTTCCTGTAGAAGGATCATTGCAGGAATGTAAAGATGTTACAAATTGGCACAAATGTGCACAGTGTGACCTACAGAGGTTGCCAATTATTGGCCTACTTCTCACAGATGCTTGGTTTGCTTGGTTGTTCCAATCTGATCAGAGCTCAGATCTGCTGTATTTGCATCAGTGTGTGTGACTAACTGCCATCTGTAGGTGATGTTTTATTGGATTACGATCAATGGCAGAAGGCTGCTGGTGATTCTCTCGGATTTAAACTTCAGTGACTGACAAACAGCCTGTGTCACTGAGAAAGACAAATAAACATCCACCCTTGCACCCCCATGGTTACATCTGAAAACAGATCCTCTCCCCCCCCTGGAGCTAAAATAACAAACTCAATATCTGTTTTAACAGATACCATGTTTCCCCAGAGAGAGTGTGTCCCCCTGTGCAGCAACTGAGTCCCGTTCCTGCAATCTCCACTGTCACAAATGCAAATATCAAACACAAAAATTAACAGAACACAACACATCTGGAGATGCTGCTCTGTAATGAGACTTTAATAGGTGACAGCATGTTTTACTTTGAAGTCGTCTTTATAGCATGTGACTTTATTTCTCCCCACATTTCACACTCAGAGTGAAGCTTAAGACAAGTTGCTAAAACAGCAGCCATCATTAGAGCTGTACTATCCCTTTAACAAATGTGGGTGACAATGGTTATTAACCAGTTTATCATTATATTTATCCTGCACTTATCCCCATCAACAACCCATAAACACTTAAACAACTGAATTCACATCCAAAACACTTAATATGTTGACATTAGCTGATCTTTTCACAAATGTTGCAGCTGCAGCTGTTTTTTTCTTGACTAATTGTCAGTGGGATTACAGGAAACTTAAGAGGATAAATCTGTTACTTTTTGCTCCTGTTAAATAGTAAAGGTAGCTAACAGTACTAACAGAAATGTCATGTTTCTGAGTCGTCCAATTAACCAGCAGGTCAAGCATCTATTTTGACTTAAAAGAACAAATATATTGTTGGGTGATGGAGGATCTGGTGGACGAATCAGGCAAAGTGTGATTCCAAAATTCTGCGGCTGAATGAGACTTTTAATTATTAATTTTATCCATGTTTATCTTTGTCCTCAACATCATCTTTAAGTATTTATTCATTGATGAAAACTGAAATATTTTGCCACTGTCATAGAAACTGCTTTCATAGGTCACATATGAGTGAGTTTTACATATTTCAGATGTAATTTTTGTCATGAGGTCAACACCGGAGTGTTTTATAGGCTTTCATGATTTGTAAAATGTTCCTGCTTCATGTGAAATATTGAGTTCAGTGTTCACAACTGAGCTAATCCAAAGTCAGTAAGATTTTCTTTGAAATTCCTGACTTAGCATACAATGTCTAAACTGGAGCATCTACTTAAGTTTTATGTAAGAATTTTATGTCCAGTCAGTGTCTCTTTTCTAAATTCTTGTGTTTTTAAACAAATTTAAGAGCCTCTTCAGTGAACACAGCTGTCTCAGACGTATTCACATCAGCCCTTGGATGAATTTTGGTCATGTAATTCAATTATCTACAGTATTTTATTGTTTCAAAATCTTGACTGATAAATGCTAATTTTCTTAAGATTCCAGATCACAACCAAAACCAAATTTATTGTTCCATGAAAAATCAGTTTTGTTGACAAAATAATTGTTTTGACAACAGAGTAAAAATATTGGGTTTACAAAACATAATGTGAATCTGTTTCTGGGTTTAGGAGATATCCTGCTGATCCATGCAGACAGACAAACAAAGTAAAACAAAAACATAACCTCCTTAGCAGAGGAAAAAACATTTTCCCACAAGCTCCAGTTCTCTGAAGGTCAGTCTCTGAGGTGCAATCTTTCACTGGCACAGCTTCCCTCTTTTTTATGAAAATCAAATGCTTTTCTTTTCTCCAGTGCGGCTGAATCCCCACTGCCTGTGGTGGCAGGTTTGAGTGGTGGCTGGTGCATCATTGTGAAGCATCATTGCAAAACCAAACTGTGAAACGTTTCCAGATCTCAGGGTCTGTGGTCGTCTGCAGACAGAGAGAGGGGCTACCAGCACGCTGCTGTGTGTGTGTGTGTATGTGTGTGTGTGTGTGGGTTGATGGATGGGTGCTGGGTATTTCCAGCACAGAATTAAACAAGGACAAAGCTTTAGAAATCTGCCAGACAGTCATCCAAAAGCCCTGTTCTCAATTTCTACAGTCAAATTTTTACTTAAAACAACTTTCATCTTCATCAGTACTTAACATGAGAGGCTATCTGACACAAAGGGCTAGATTTACCTTGTACTGTCATTCAGAAAATATATTTGTTATTGTTAAAAAGAGAACAAAATGAAAATGTTTTAGCGTCTAGTCATCTTGAGAAGAGGACGAAACAGAAAGGAGCTAGAATCTGGTTTGAGAGGCCAATTAAACCATTTGTGTATCTGTAAACATTTACTCAAACTGTACAGTAGTGTTCTGTGATTAAAGCATCTTAAATCACTCATACAATCCTGATTTCCTTTGCTTATGCAAGTGTCCTCATGTTGTTTAACTAAATCCTAATATTTACACTTGAACAACAAAAAAGATGACTCTTATGTTGACTCATGCTAGAAACATCACCACATTGATGGCAGTGCTGGTCTCGGTCAACTCTTTTGGTCCAGACTGTGTAACTTATACACTGGATGAAGGGGTGATAAATTCCATTCCAGACATTATTACCCGAATCCTAATGACTTTGATTATCCTCTTTTTTTCTTATTCTGCCACATTTGAAGTTCACATTTGTGGTTTTAAGTAAAATGTCTCCATGAATGTCGGATGGATGAACACCGGGACACACTTTCATGTCCATATCAGGATTAACTGGTGATCCACAGACACATCCGGTCGATGTTTAACAACTAACTATTTGCAGGACAAAACATTTCCATTAGTTTCAGCTGTTTAAGCTCTCTAGAAAATGTTGCATGCTAATGCACTGCTGCAAGCTGTTCAATACTGTATGCACCAAACATGGTAGCATTGTTGTGATCATCATCATGTTGACTTTAGCATTTAGCTCAAAGCATTACTCTAAATGTAGCTTCCCAGAAACATGAGCATTGCAAACTCTTAGACTTCTCCATTTAGATCAAGCCTCAATTTGCACATTATGGTGCATTTTTATCACCGGATCAGCTGCCCTTTAAAAGTGCACCAGCCTGAGAACTGTGATGACTTTCTTTAGGCTATGTGGGAACTGCCATGCTTTGCTGGACACAAAGTGCTGGGAAAAGAAGTAACTGGACTAACTGACTGGATTTGCTTTCACAAGAGTGCATTGAAAAAAACATTTTTTTTTTCAGAGCCAAAAATATTTATGAGAAAAAGTTTACAGAAACAGCCTCCATGTTGCAATCAGGCATGATATCTCTAAAGAACCCTGCCGATCGGTAAACTGTTGAAGATTTTCTCTGTATTCTGTCTCGAGTGTTTGTGCAACACCAATTGAGTTAAGTTTCACATTTACGAGTACCACAGCATATACACAGTGAGCCAGAGTAATAAGTTCCTCAGAAATAGCACTGAGTGCAATTTCAGGTCCATCCCAGGGGCTGGACAGGCAGGATAACATGGATGTAACCTTAAGCATTTTCTGAACTGCAGTGTAATTACTGAATGGGACTGCAATAACTGCTCCAATCTCTGGGGTGAAATTAACAGGCCTGAGAAGGTGTGAGATGCTCTTTCACCTCAGAGGAAATTACACACAATGAAACTACTCATCTCTCTCACACACATGAACACACACACCCAACACTTCACTATTTTTCACAGACTGTGTAAGAAGATGAAGCTTTGATTCTTCTGCTTCATTTATTTCTCTTTTTATATCACTATTTTTTCTCTCACCTCAAAGCCTAATTCTGTCATCTCTGCTGAAAAGTAGGACAGATGTTCTCTCCTTGCCCTCCTCCTCCTCACATCTGTCCTACATCTTAAATTGTCACCAAGCTTCTCTCCGTTTTCATTACTGAAACTGACATCTTTTCAATGTCTTTTAGCATTAAAGATAAAGGATGTGTTTGGCCGATAATTCAATCTCCTCTTAAAAATGTTAAATATGAAGGAAAAGCATGTGAATCATGTGATGAGCTGCTCGGCTCAGCACTGTCAGCAAGCTCATCTTTTCAGAAGAGCTATGCCAATGTCACGGGACATGGATGGGGACATAAATACACAATAAAATCTGTCAGCTCATTATTTTTGCCTTTTTGTCAGTTTTGATTCTTTTGTTTAAAGTTTTGTTTTGACAAATCTCCACCACGGCTTTCACTTCTGTGTCAATGTTATTGTGTTTGAAATTTCATTCATGACATGTTGACAACAGTCATTTTCTTATTAACTCTTGATGGTTGGATGCAAGTAATAAAAACCCTGCAGGGGGTTGGTGGCTGAAATGAGCACTTGTATATTGAGCTTACCATCAAATGCGAGTGTTGAAATGATTTTGCAGCAGTGTTTTTTCACAAGGCTCAATGAAAATCCTGCTGCTAAGAAAGAACAGAGAGATTTGTCTACAACTGTGACAATGACAGACCCTCAGGGGGTGGGACATGCCCTGTCAGACTGCACGTGCGTGTATGTGTACATGTCAGGGAAGGAGGTTGTCAATGTTGATGCTTTTTTTTTGTAAATCCATATTTCACGCCAGAATAAGCATGTTTATGCTGTTTTTTTTTATATATTTGGGTAAACCAATTAAAAATGGACGATTAACACTTCAAGTGGATGAGTTTGCCTTTCTGTTTTTCTCCTAGTGTTATGTTTGACTTCATGAATGCACCAGGGAAAACAGCAGAAAGCAGCTTTGAGATCATTCCAAATGTTACTTTGGCTACTTTTTTACATGTTTCCTACAGTCAATGTCAAACTCAACATCGACTGAATGATATTTGAGTGCTGCTTGAACGGAATTATAAGGAATATTTGTGTGTTAGAAACCTGTCTCTTTGTTTACCTTTTCCCTCGCATCAGGAGAAGCTCTCTGACTTCACTGTCTTGCCAGTGTAACATTTTGCTCGATACCAAGAACAAAATTACTTACTGCTTACTTAGTACTATGCACATTGTTCCTAGATATCAAAAAACATTAAAAAAAAATATCTAAACTCAGCTTGCATGTGCAATTGCAAAAGAAAATGGGCAAAAATTAGCATGGCATGCAGCTGTCAAGGTTACATCATTAGCAAACAGAGCTTTAGCCAATAAATACCTGTGACTAGTGCAGAGTCATTTATCGTTGGAATGAATGCTGATTGCATCCATTTCCACTGCAGAGAAAGCCAGATGTTAGTGAGTCTATTGTCCTTTGTGAAAGAGATATTTATGACCTTGAGAAGCTGGCAGTGAGTTTGTGAAATACAGATATGGTCGGCTGCTTAGTGGCGGTTTGACACACAGAATCATTTAGTGAGAACAGTGCTTCACTTTAAAGGCGTGAGAGTTATAGATTTGGCTCTTTGTCTTATACAAGATGTTGGCTCTATTTAAAGCAATGCCCTTCATTCTTGCCAAGAGTTAGATGAGAAGATTGATATCACTCCTATGTTTGTACGCTAAATATGTATATGGAACCGGTTAGCTTAGCATAAACAATGGAAAGAGAGGTAAACACTCCAAAAGTCCAAAGGTAACAAAATACTCCCAGCAGCACCTCCAGAGCTTGCTACTTAACATATTGTATCTTGTTTGTTTGAGGGGGGAAAAAACTGAAGTGTAAAGATAACAATTAACTGTTCAGTTTTTCATCATCTCTTCCATTTTTATATGCATTTAACAAATAGAATCTAAAGTGTTAATTATTAAGGGGTTTTTTGTCCCCTTGGGGCTGAGCACAGTTAGCCAGGTCTTCCTGTACTTCGATAGTTTCTAAGTGATATGCCAAGTTAACTATATTTATCATACAAACCTGAAAGGAGTATCAATGATAAAATGCTGTTTTGGTGTGGAAATGATTTTTGAGATGTGAATATTTTTTTTTCAGTGGAGTAAGAAATAATAAGTAATATGAAATCTTTTTTTAAACATTGTACTGTGGAGGGTTAGTTGAGTTAAAATATAGAAGTAGAACAAAATCATTGGGTAAAATTTCCTTTTCATTTTGACTCAAATTACACACGAATAGGTTGAAGATTATATGATTATATATATATTATATTATATGCTATTATGGGTTTGCATTTCAACTTTAAACATAACATTTTCATTTGGATGAAGTCCCCTGTGCACTTCCATAGTCCACAGTGAATCACCTTAAAAGCATAAAAGCAGATAAATTCTTCTTCTTCACTCTCTTTTCAAATGGCAATCAAAAAGCTTTAATCACAGCCATGCAATGGGTATGGGACCAACAAACCACTGACCAGTCCAACATTACTGGTTGAGGCTTCTTCTGATGAAACAATAACAACTGTATTTAGGTTTGAATAACATGGCAGCAGTAAAATGATTTTTACTTAACTGTTCTACTTTTGTTGTCAAGTCTCAAAATTGGGCCTCCAGTGAAGGCTCTGATTACTGGAAAAAAGAAACACTCAGCCCTCTGGCTTCCCGAGCTGTGGTTTGTGAGGAACACTATAATAAAGAGAATAAGAACAGTAAGAGCAGCTCAAACTTTTAAGTTCATTTGACAGTTTGAGAAGAAACAGCATCATTTTAACCTCATGCTGCAGGTAAAGAGACATTATAAGTTAAACCTTGGGATTCACATGTTGGCTACTTCATCATCTGTGTTCATGTGGACCTGCTGTGTGAGTGTGAACCCTTATAAAGACACTACAATAAAATCAAACATCCTTTAGAGGGATGTTTTATTAGAATAACTATTTTTATCATCATCATTATTATTATTATTATTAGTGACAGTAGTAGTTTATTTTTGATTTTGTGTGTGTTTTAATTTAAATTTTAAAGCATTAATAACAATAGTTTTTATGGGACATTTTCTCTGTAGAAAGTCATTCCAGTTAAAACTTTTCCCACTGTTCTTTGTGAATCACCTAGCGTAACTAATGCAACAAAGGCGCCTTGCTCTTCCTTTTTTTGTGCTTTAATCCTCACAAAGGATCATCTACAATATATTTGAATAGAGGTAGAGACCTCAGAGACAGAAATCTCCAAACTTGTTCAAGAAAACCAAGACTGTGCAAATACAACCTGATTTACTGTAAGTAAAAGAATCTGTTGTGTTTGTTTTAACTGGATGAACCAGACCTTTAATTTTTTGAAGCTGTAAAATATAATCTACAAGAGAAAACAAATAAAAAGCTATTTTTAATATGAATAATTCAACACTGGTTTACAGTTCGATATTTCCTTAAGTGTCAAATAATAATAAAATAATAAGCCAAAGTAAACACACAAACCAAGAGTAACAAAGTCAGACAAGTAATTGTAGCTCTTTCAAATTCCAGGCTAAAAGAGATAAAATGTACATAAATACATACATAACCACTGCTGTTATTTGTATTTACATAGTTTTAGTCATATCAGTATGATTAGTCTCTTAACTGTGGATTGATCTTCCGGAGGTTCCCAGTTTAAACTGTGTCAAGTGTCTGTACGTTGCAAACAAAGCTGCTGCTGCAGCTGGTAGATGTCACAAACGCTTTAATGGGTTGTGAATTATCTTTCAGTTTGTTTCTTTCTGTTTGTTTAACCATTGCATTTATGGTTTTGTTTGGTCTCTGTGCCAATGTACACAGAATTTATACCCAAAAAAAATGAATGAAAATGTTTATTTTTGAGGAGTTGGTGTTATACTTTGCATTTAATATCCCGGTCCTGTAGTACCAGTTAAAAAAAAATGCATCCTGATTTGAGAGCTCCCATAAAGAGGCCAAAGCAAGAAAACAACTTAGACAAGAGAAATGTCAGCTCTGTCTGTGTCCTGTCCAACTTTTAGCTGGCCTGCACAGCAGTGTTGTAATCCTGAAGTTCATTGCTCAGACTCTTAACTCAACTTGGACACAGTTTTCATGAGCTGTTCAACCTGGACTTGTCAGAGGAGCGTTTACTGGAACACACATCTGCAACTGTTTATTTTTGTGATTGGATTAAATCGAATTTGTGATGGTTATGAATGAAATTGTTGTATTTCTTAAAATAGTTTTAGCTATTTACAGGTAGTAGCCAAGCAGTATTCCTCTCTTTTGGGTCCTGCTATAAACAGCCAACGTACAAGATCTCCTTTAAGTATCACACAATTCATACCAGATTGATAGAGAATTCCTTTTAGTCTGGGTATTAGGAAGCCTTTGTTCTTGTTTCTTTGATGTATTTTTTGTAAACTGCACAGACAACTGGCTTGTCTGTGGGGTTGCATTGTGCTATGTGGTTGCTGGAAGGCCTCATTAGGTCAGCCAGATGGATGAAGACAAATGCACCAGGCAGGCTGCAAGGTGGATGGTTTTTAATGCTCCTCTGTGTCAGTGGCTTCAGCTCCACAGCTTCACTTCGCTTACTTGGTGTGAGTGTACTTTGACAATATTTTAAGGTTCTCACTGGCAGGTTGTGAAACAGCAGTTAGAAGCTGGAGCTGAGATCTGTGTGAAATTAGATCATGCTTAGCTGAGATGTCATGTTTCCAGTCCCTCAGCCAGAGCAGACAAGGTTTTCTTGTGTTCATTTTGTGTTTTTAGGTCCATTTTTAAAAAAGGACTGGTAGAGCCCCAGTGAAAGTAGAATGCTTTTTTTTTCTTTTTAAAACCATTTGATTGCAAGGTTGTTTTGACCAGTAAGTATATAGTGAATACAAAGAACTATTTGTACAAAATAAAAGATAGAATCATCTTTTGGCTGATCAGTGTTAAATGATGGATTATTTTTCCAATCACAGCAATCAAACACCATCTGCTTCCTTTCTCAAATATCTGAAAAATTATTATGATTATTAATGCTAAATTTAGATAAAAGCAATCACTAAAAGTCTACAGCCATGTGAGCAATGTCTATCTGGACCATTCCACCTATAATATGATGCACATCCATAATTTACATGAACTTATTTTAACCCAAAACATGATCTTTTCTTGAGCCTAATTAAGAAGTTTTGGTGCCTAAACCTAACTAAACTGAGACCAGCAGCAGGGATAATGTTTCATAAAGTAAACAGGTTTAGAAAGGAGGTCTGTTACTGGTGTTGCTGTTGCTGTCCACCAGTCATGTATATATTTTTGGGGGGAATCTTAGCAAACAACCTTTTCTGTCATTTAGTTAAGGACATGTTGCATTTAAAATATTCAGTACTTAGTATGTAGGCATGCTAAACAAATACAGGTGCTTAGGTATGGCTGAGGCTGATGTCAATGTCATCAGTTTTGCAGTTATTTGGTCATAAACCAAAGTGTAGCACAAATTTGGCCCAATAGTGATGCGAAGTGAAAAAAACTGAGGATCGCCATAATTAGAGGGATCCGTCCTTTGGCTAAAAGCTTTTCAAAGTTGGGGCTCTGGCCTCCTTGGCTCTGCCAGGGTCTCCAGCAAGACCTCAGCATATTGAAGGGAAGATTAGGGAAAAATGGTATTGAATAATATTAAAAAAAGAGTTTTTATTATAACTTTGTGTTATTATTTTAATAAAATAATTAAAATAAATAAGTTATAATTACATTCTCAAAGCATCTTTAATTCTTATATGCTTTGTCCATCTTTCTAAGTGCCCGCAAGTCAAAAATCATTTATCACATTGTAAGCTGTCAGTGTTGACCCGGTACAGTCTGCACCTGCCACAAAGCTGCTCTGCTCCTGATACACTCTAACTAGATCATCCTGACTCACGAAGATCGTCATGTTTTTGGAAAAGACCTGACAAGCTCACAACAGTTCAGCTGATAAAAGCTCAGCTCAAAAAGTCCTGGCCAAGAAACACTCACAAGAATGAGGCGGCATACATAAAGCACGGATTTACTGCTGCATGCTGTTTTCTTTTAACATTTGCCATCGTATTGTCAGCGGGTTCTACAGACATGTTGCAGAAGCAGGAGAGCTGGGCAAAGGCAATTACATGTGAGAGGCTTTGGCATGAAAAAGTTTGGAAATTTGCTCTAGCTGAGCAAAATTTCATGGCAATCTACCCAAAAGATGTTAAGATTTTTCAGTCTGGACCAAAGTATTGGATCTATGGACACACTCAGGTTAAGTAGATCCACCACGTAGCCAAGTCTTTTGGAGAACATACTGAGCTTTTCCATGGTTCTGTTCCTTTGAAATGTACTAAAATATGTCTTTGCCAAATTTAAAATTTGGTAAAAACACAACAAACTTCCTAATGAAATTTTTTTTTTTAAATGTTTGTGGGGTATCAGTTACAACAAAATTCTATTCAGATGGATTGTGGATGAGATGGTTATTTCTTCGTTTCATGTCAAGAAAAGTTGCTTGTTTGGTGATGAACAATGTTGGTGAATGGCATTAGTCCCCAGACCTCCCTGTCGGTCTGTCGCATCTGGACAGCGTGCTCCAGCACTGAGTCACACTGTGGCCCAACAGAAGGATCTCTATGATGCTCAGACTAATGGTAAAAAACACACTCTGTGGTATTGAAGATGAGGAGAGTACAGTATATCAGTTCCAGATAATGACGTATCTGTGTCTTTCTTCTTATGGTTAGTCACATCCTTCATGGTCCTCTTCTTTTCTCCTATTTTTAGGCGTCACATTGCACTCAAAACTACATGGGAAAATATTCAACATGCAGTTTAAAGAGGCACCACAAAGATATCAGCCAATTAGGACGTGTGTGATAATCCTGAACGAAATGGAGATGAGGGGAAACACAGTGTGCGATATGTGGGTGTTTCAGCGTCTCTGGGCCCCACAGACTGAGGCCTCTCATCTATACCTATTATTCAGAGTCCACTGTGTTTCTCCAGGGTTTAAAAACAGATCAACTTTAAAGGAATTTGGACCATTGTTTGTATTATTGTGTGAAGACAAGGCCCCATCTCCATGCAAACATCTGTATAAAGATGGATATTGTTGGGACTCATAACCTCAGCGATATTAGCACATGAAAGGTAGAGGGACTGTAGGGGGGCTATTTTAACTGCTCACAGGGGCCCCTCTATTAGCCTCCCATTCATTCTCCAACAGACACACACATGCCGTCGTTATTACACACTGCATGTTGGTCACTTTCAACATCCGTGGCTGTAACAAACTCTACGGAGACTTTCCACTGAGTCAGTTTGTCATAATTGTGATAAATGCACTGACGGGTCACTGGCAATGTTGAGGCAATTAACAACACTCAGCAGTCCCCCCCTTTACACAATCAACAAGTCATTTACAAATCGTTACATGGGATTTTTTCAGAGTCATAGTGTGCGTTTGAGCAAATGTGCTACGGGTCATCTCATGCAAGAACAGCTATGACTCTGCTAATGTTTCCCTTGGGGAGAGTGATTCTGGTGCACTGGTGCCCGAGGGCAGTGGCCTGGTCTGGGACAGGGGGGTAAATAACAACACGGGGGGGAGCAGCTATGATTGAGAGAGAGCAGGAGGGACACACACACACACACACACATCAGCCTCTAAGAGAATTAAAGCACTGTTGAAGAAACTTTTTTTTACAGGATTCACAGAGCCAGAGTAAAATTGGTGCATGTTTATTTAGAAAGGAGAAATAATCATTCTGATCATTTGTTATATTATTATGAGCATCCTGATTGAGAGAAACTGATTGCAGACAGCTTTGCATTTAAGATATGTAAATACATTATGCATGATACATTATGACAAGTAACAAGTTTCATTATTAGAGATCATGTCATATTTTTCTTTTTCACAGTATTATAGAGTTTTTTTATTGAGAGTTGATGTAACATTAAGAGAGAATTTGAGTTATTTTTATTTATTTGTGTTTATTTGCTTTAAACTTACTCTGAATGGTTGATAATATAGCCTATGCAAAATTGCACAGTTTGCTTTATTTTGGCCTTTACTCAGGCAAATGTCTGAAGCATTTATTTTTCTTATTCCTTTCATCCATTAATCTTATAATTTCTGGGGCAACCATAACATTGAACAATTTTCTCAGTAGAAAAAATAAAGTATCCTGATTCTGTAGTTTCTAATCTTTAATCTTTCATCTGAAAGTGCCACATTATTGTGTGCTGAAATGTGTTAGAGTCTAAAGCTGAGTGCCGATTCAAGTTTTTTTACTTCAGCCGGAAAAACCAAAGATCAATGCCACATGACAGCCAAGTGTCTGCCCTGCAGTAGCTGACCCTGTGCTCTGAGCTAATTGATGGGGGGTCAGACAAAAAATACCAAGTTTTTCCTTTGGGACATCAAATATGAGTGCATCACTGTTTCATTCTTCCTATAAGTGGGGTTACAAAAAGCAACAGAAAGATAAACTCAACAGAAAGAAACAAGTTTTTCTTGTGCGGATGTTGCACTGACCACAGGGAAATAAGTTAGCAATCACCAAAAACTGTGTGAAATAGAGTGCCTTTTACTGGAGCACAATGCAAACAGACCTTAAATGGACCACAAAGCATTTAAAACAATTCACAACTGTAAGATCAGAGCTTCTCAAAAATGGACTGGATGGTTTTCATTTCCATCTCAAAGGTTATTGTTGTGTTGGAGCACTTTATTCTTCCTTTGTCCACCCAGAGTGACGAGTGACTGTTTGTGTTTTCACCACTTAATAAGTTCCACAGGGCAACGTTCCTAAACCCTTGACGTTTCTGATGGTGACAAACTATTGGGGCCTTTAACTTGATGTGTTCAGCTGCCAGCATGGCTGGAGGTACAGAGCTGAAGCAAAGTTAATGGTCCTGCTGGCGTTGAGTTAAGAGGTGACATCACACATAGCTACATATATGTACTCACTGACATGCACGTCCACATGTAGACACACAAACACTCAAACTGAACTCAAGTTAGCTTTACCACCTCATAGTTTTTATTAAAAACCAGTCTGACTGGGGAGACTGATGTTAACTCACTGTGACCCCTGTCAACCTCTCTGACACACATACACACACATTCATATCCACCCTAAAATGTTGTATTTATCATGCTAAGCTTTTCATGATGAAAAACCACTAAATGGAGTTTCATTGGCTGCACATCTGGGAGCCCTTACAGCCAAAGATGGAGGGAACATACACTGTGAGTTAAATGAGTACAAAGGCTCCACTTGTCCCTTATTTCTTTGTCATTCTTTGAATTTCAAATGGCAAATCTCTATTCTTCTGTCAAGGTGTCAGTTTTTTCTTCTGACTTTGCGGTTGAACTCCAAACCCCAACAGAGCTCTGAAAGCAATGCTGGATATGACTTTCATATGTCTTCTCTTGTCTCATACATTCCTCTGCCTTTGAGTAAATCAGTACAGTGCTGGCCGTGCAGCTCATACCAAGGTGTTGAGTGGCCTTATGGTTTTATTATTTTTTCAGAATGCTTTCAGCATGTTTCATAATATATAACACAGCCTTGCAACAAAGACTCTAATTCACTTTTAAACGAAACTCTTGATTTGAAAAGTGCAGGGATTTTCTTCCTCCAGAGTGACAGTGAGTCACCGCTGAACAGATCTGTGTGTTTGTCTCTCAAGTTCGCTGATGGATGTGTGAGACATGTCGAAGTGAGCAGCTCTGTGCCATGTTTATTTAGGCCTGATGCCCAGCCAGCCTCAAGCACCAACATGCTACTGAAGAAGATCATTTGTCTCAATCTGCCATTAATTCATTTAATCACATTGTTCTGTTACACTTCAGTAAACTTGATTTTCAGATGCATCAGTGATCTATCACGCCCCAATTACTTTCCCTGGCTTCTTGTTAAAAGGAGACTTTATGCAAGAAACCGCTTTGTATGTTTACTTTAGCTGTTTTCAGACACAACAAATTATATCAGTGACTTCAGTTTTACAAGCCATGCGTGATGTTTTCAGACATGTCTCGTATTTTTTACCTCACATTTTTCATTTACAGGTAAATAAATTGTGCACATGTAGCGCTAGACCTTTTTACATCCCCTTTCAATTACATCTCAGGCTTCGTGGCACCAGTCACACCACCTGCATAGTTTAACTGGTGGATGTTGGCAGTGATCCCAAGAACTCAATGAGTTATGAACTATTACAAACAACTGCCTTTAATTAGACGGCATGTTTTTGCACAACCTTCACATATCAGTCATAATTTTGTCACATAGATACCTGCATGGTTAAATGTGGATGACTGAAGGCAAATGACATGTGAGCTCTTTAAAATTCAAACAAATATTTTATTATTTTAGATAGGTGGAACACTGGAAGATAAGAGGATTCATCCTCTGTCTGACTGATGAGATGTGACACCCAATAGGCTGCCCAATCTTCCCATTACTGGACAGGAAAATACTTGTTGCTGCCAGCAGATTCCTGCTGTGATATCAGTTTAACACAATCAGTTCATGCAATGATTATACCTGATTAATTTTCACTCAAAATTGGGACATCAGAGCAAAATCAGTGACTAAATCAATGGCTTTATCCCCCCACCAGAGTGCTACTGCTTTTATTCTATTTAAACAGAGCTTCAAAGCTGATCAGCGCACATAGCCAAATGGGTTGTGGGCTGCCACTCAATGCCCTTTATCTCACCCTGATGTCTCAATCAGCCCACCACTCTCATCACATATACTACTGTGCTCCGCCCTGAATAATGCCCTTGGAGGGAAGTTAAAAGTTCATCCCTTTTAGCTCTAATGTTTTCCTAATGGTCGCTTGTTGAGTTAATAGTTAAATAACAGGCATAGTTTTGTGAGTAAAGCTAAACACATGTTTTCACATCAAAGTCTTCAGATTTACCCTCTGACCCACTGGTACAACAAGATTACAGCAGCTGTGTGTGTTTGTCCTGAAAGAACTTGCTTAAAACTAAATATAAGAGTTACTTGATGTTGTCTATGTGTGCATCAGAGTGTAAAGGTGTGTGTATTCATGATGAAAAGGCTTGTAATATGTACAGGAACACTTCCATTGAAATAGTAACTGTAGCAAAGATTTCATAATTTTCTGACAAACTGAATACAAGTCGTATAATAAAATGTAGGCTGGACCACTCAGTTGTGAGTTCCTTCAGTTTAAATGTTTAGATTTAATATATAAATGCATAAGAGAGTACAAAAATAAAACATTTGTATAATATTAATTTTACATATGGCAAGGAGACTGAAATGAATAGATGGATAGATCTCCCAGGCTTTAAGAGTTAAATGCAGCTACACATTCAATGATCAAAAAAAGAACAGAATGAACACAGCATGATTAACATATAAAAATCAAGACAAAAGACAGAATTTAATGATCAGACTTAGAGATTATAGTAAAAATTTGTCGTTAAAACTTGAATACATCAGATATAAAGTGCATTGCTATCTGCATGACAGTTGTAGGTAGTCACATCCATGTACATTTATTCATTGTCAGTAATGGTACTACAGTAATACTTCCTCTACTGCGGCTATAACATAGTGTTTTAACTACCAACGTGGTGACTGCTATTCAAATTGCTGCACACACTTTTTTGAAATGGACATTCATACTAATGAGAACTCATTTGGCACAACTTAATCTCATTGACGCCAACTCAGTGACTCAGTGTCACCATTTGTTTTGACCATCTCTTGTTAAGTGACACAGCTTGATAATTCCAGTAAATCTTGACTTATTGGTTGCCCAGTTAAAAGAGTTTGGGATCCAGATGTTTAGCTTTTCGTTAAGTATGCACAAAGCAGATGTGTTGGGTAACACAGTGTCCCGTAATCACACCCATAGAACAGCACAGGAAATGCTCCAGCTCCTTTGGCATCCCAACTTAGTCACAAAAACATTGTAATTGCCATTTTTACTAGAATCTTTTAAACATCTTATATTCAGTCTGGGGTTTGTTGGCACTCATTTAATTTCCATGGTGCCAATAAATTTAACATGAAATACAACTTGGCAAACTCTGCCACTCTGTCCTTTCTTTGTTTTTCAGATGAGAAACTATACATTCTTGTTAGAGACAATAAGGATTAGCAGATGCCATATTTGAGAATAGTTTTAATAAGTCTCCTGGCTCAGCGGTCCACAGGAATAAAGATGCTAACTCATGTTTGACGTGAAAACCCCCCCTCTCTTATCTACATCTCCCTTACACTCTCTGGGCCCAGGCTCAATCCCTTTCCCTAAATCACAGAGAGGCCAGAGGGACAAGAAAATAGCTCTTTACTGGGGAAGTCCATTAACAAAAAAGTATACACATTATAGTTAGAAAAACATATGCTCACAGATATAATTGCACTTTGCACTAATAACATCTACGATCTCTATAAGTAGTGAGAGTGAAGACGGTGAAAACAGCAACAGGGCTGGTGGATTTGTGAAGAGTTGCAGGTTCGTTCCATGCAAGTGGCTGCAGTGAGGCAGCCGGGTTAAGTGCTGTACAACATACCAGATGGTCTCATATCACATTTTACATATCTGTGATGGCTCAGGAGAATCTTTGCAGGAGCTTTCAGTTGCTCTGTTTGGATTTCTTCATCCTGAAACACAAAAGCAAGTTTTAAACATGAGGTGGGCATGCAATGACAAAATCATACAGCACAATGGGCACTTACTGTTCACACGGTTGGTCCAGAACCCACAAGAACTGAAGGACAGCTCTGAGTAACAAACCTGATTTGTACAGTGTTCATTTCAACAAACACTTGATGATGAAAATCTAACTAGTAAACACTGTATTGAAAATGAACAATGTTTGTTCAGTCACCATCAGATGCCAGGAAAGTGCCAAAATTCTAAATATATTCACTTTGGGCATTCTCAAACAAAAACAGCTGCTTTGAGTTTTCAGGACCAAAATGTTTGTTGACTTGTAATCAAGAATTCAACTATTTAGTCTATTAAAGTTAAATTTATCCATAGTTTGAGCTGCTAAACAAGTCTCTTCTAGTCCATAAGTAACCATTTGTCACACCAAATATTTAACTCAAGTTTTTTCTTGACTGGTTGGATTTTTCTTTCTAGATTTTTGTGAACTGTTCACTTTATTTCTGGCAAATGACAAAAGAAAATTGTATTTTGGTTAATCATATATCTAAATATGCATTTTTGCAGATAATTTACTTGCAGCAGTTGCAGGGAGGTATACATACCCCTGCTCGAGCTGTTTATAAGCATTACAAACACTTGTACATGGGTGGGAAATTTAATTATTGACATTGGAATAATACTCTGTAAAAGTTAATCCACATTTCAACTGACGATAAAAGGTAATTATGGTCTTGTTGATCAGACTAAAGAGTAGCATAATGCATGACTTTGTGTGCCTTTACACACATTGTAAATAGCTTTTTTGCCCTCTCCCCCTCGACTATGTGTGTAACTGGAAACACATTAGGTCTGATCCTTTGTAAATAACCACCGTCTACACTCTGCATGGGCTGTTTTGTTATGCGGAGGACTGCTCACACCTCAGCAAGTCAAGGACTCCACAATCATCCTTGAGACAGACGGTCTCAAGAGGCTGTTTATACCTGGTATTTACATGTGTCTTGGGTGATCTGATCCCAACTTGACTGCTGTAAGTCTGTTCACACCTAATATTATAGTGGTTGCCCAAATGCTTCTTGGGTGACCATGTGGGATCAGATCTCACTTCCCTGCTTTATATGCAAATAAACATCCACATGTTTTCATTTGCAAAGACGAAATGTGTCGATGTTTTCACTGGAGGACCAACAGCCGTAGCCAACATGCTGAGACAAACTGACATTTTTATCACATGTCACTCAATGTGATCATATTTAACAAATTTACACAAAGGTTGAAATAAGAAAAAGGTTGTCATAGACAGTGTTTCACAAAGTTTTTGACAACTCACACCATTGTAGCATCTTTTAGTGTGGTAGTTTGGTGATAAAGAAGCAGCCTTTATTGGTCATCGTTTACTGAATTTGTAATTTGACATGTTTACTGTCAATACAAGTTATTTTTTAACTTAGCTTAGATGGTGAAATCAGTTGAAACACTGTGTTTCAAACAGGTGAAAAATGTTGGCAGAGAAAGACGCTTTTATAGAAAGAGTAGTGTTATATTACATACAGCATTTAATTTAATTTAATGCATTGCATTTTATGCTGAATTTACAAGAAGGCATGACTGATTTAGATTTCGCTCTTGTCATTCTGCAAAGTTTATTAAGTTTCTCTTCAATCATCAGCTCTTAAAATTGCAAAATTTTAAAGAGAGTCTGGGGATACAGTGAAATCACTGAAATGGACAGTGTATTAATAAACATCACATTATCCTTCAGTGAGGCCCAAGCCACATTTGTCTACAGAACGCTACAATAGTTTGCATCGCCAGCCATTACAACTGGATCTCAAGACACGTACATTCACATTGTACTTGGAGCTGTTCAAATGTGATTGGATCATCTAAGATGCATGTTAATACCAGGTGTGTAAAGGTTCTCAGTGAGTAATGAATGAATGTGTCAAAACCTGGAGATTACCAAAATCATCAGAGGCTCTTTAATTGCTGAGGTGCATTAATTTTCATCACATAGCAATACAGTAAACTTGTATTTTGCATCTTATATGTCTCGGCGCCACAGTGCAGTTTGTTTCATCAGCGGCACAGGGGTCCCTTAGAAATAAATGACTGCACAGAAGATGGCAACTCGATCCTTTCCATAAACTTTATGGTGCCAACCTTTTTTTTTGCAGACGGGTCCTCAGCACAGGAAGGAGACAGTTGATGTTGGCAGTGACTTTTAGTCTTCTCAGTCTCAGACAACTTTTACATGATCGTACAACACAAGTTGTTGCATTATTATAAAAATAGGTGAACAAAAGAGAAAGGCGACTGTATTAAGTTACACTATTTTGCCTGAATTGAGTTTAAAACTCTGTTTTATAAACATACACTATTTATTCAAGTGCGGTCTGAGTCCATATTTTATTCAACCTGTGTCTTGCATAAACAGTAATGACCGAGGATGAACCCTTAAGAGCAGATAAACTGCTGTGTGAAAGAGGAATCAGTCTTTATTCTCACTCGGTCATGTACCAGCATGTCTCAGGGTTTGGGCTCCAGTATAAATTGGGCAATTAAGAGCTGTCACTTTCACAATGGTACATTGAAAGATGTTAAAATGAGCATTTTTGCTTTTGCAAATTCTTACTTTAAATATATAGAGTGGATATAATTTTAGAGTGCTCCATACAAATCATGTGATATATGTTGACAGCTGCCAGCAGACAAGAGAACAATGCCTCAGAGCACATTTAATTATGTTGCAACTTACTTGTTGATGGCGTTCTTCATGTACTGCTGCAGCCATCGGATCTCGGGGTTCACACACACCTCTTTGTTTGTCTTCAGTTTGGCACTGATCAGAAAAAAATCATGCCTCAGTTGAAGATGAAAGGGTGAATTATGCAAAATAGGAGTGACATCAGGCGACTTGACACATTGTTATCACACAGACTGAATTAACACTGCCATGTCAGTTTGACACACACAGAGAGCTCTTTTACATGACCAATCACTGACTACATCAGATATAAAGTGTACCAATCACTGATGACCACTCTTTCACTCTACATGTGATGTTGCCACATTTATTCATACAGCTTAAAAACAGATACAGGCATTTTTTTAAAAACCATATCCCTTAAGTTTACTGTTTCATCCTTGATTGAACTACCCAATTTGTGTACAGTCAAGAACATGAGTATGTGGAAGTTGATGCAATCCCTCAACATGTGGTTGCAGGCTCTCTAAATCCAGCACAACCTTGTGGTTATTTAGAGAATGGGTCAAGACTGGATCATATGTCTCTGTGTTGAAGATTGTGTGTGTATGTGTGTTTGTAAGACCTGCCAATTCTATTTCTCACTCCTCACATCTAAGTGTTCCTGAAGTTTTCCTCTCTATTGTAACCAAATGCATTGTGCACATGTTGCTGCACACTTTCATCTGCAAATTCACTCCACACAAGCCGTAACAACGAATGAGATCAGACCTAAAGGTCTTAAGCACAGTATGAGGAAACGCTGCGTGACATGCACATCAGAAGCAAACCCAATTACAAAACCCACAATTACTGTTTTCCTGTTTAAAACAAAACTGCATCCAGTTTCCACTTCTCTTTTCACGATCACTCATACTCAATGGAACACTTCCTGCGGATGCATCAGTGACTCTGGTGAAAGTGACTAGCTTTCTGTGCATATGTGTGAAAGTGAGAGACAGAGGGGCGTGTGTGCAAGTGCACATGCATGCACAATTCCTTTCTCTAGCCTGTCACCTCTTGGAGATTGATGGTGAGAAATGTCTAACAAGGAGGAAACCTGTGAGATGTTTTAAGGCCAGGGTGGGCAGGGTGGGCAGGGAGGGCAGGGTGGAAAACATGCAATTCTACGTGTTTGTGTAAGCAGCAAAAACAACAGGCCTACTTACATCACTTGGAAGGGGCAGTTGGGTGTGTGGATGAACCTGAGCTCCCTGATGTAACTTCGTGGGAGATTGTTCACTGTTGAACGACAGTAGCATCTCTCCACCAGACTGATGGGTTTTGCTGAGAAACAGGAAACATGATGAGTCTCTGTTACAAGCTGCACATTTACAGCAAGGCAAGTTTCAAAAAAACAATGAAATAGAGATTAGATGAAGGTAATAAGTTCATGTGGAAACTAGTTAAGATTAAGCATCACCACAACAATCAAATGAGTTAACAGAAAACATATTAATTCATATGCAACATCGTTTGACAGATGAACAAGTTGAAGCATTGGCTCAACAGATCTACAGGAATTTGTCTGCATGCAAACAGCCCTCACCTGTATTAAGTTTAGACAGATTTGAGGAATGTTATCTATCCTGTTATCTATGTCCTTTGCAGGTAAACACGGGAATAGAGCCAGCATTGACCAACAACAGCTGTAAGTTTCACATTGTAGCTTCCAAGATTTTTAGAGAGCAAATGTAGAAGAAAGGGACCCTTACATCAGACATAGACCCTCAAACACTAAACTCCTTCAGTTTTGCACAACTGTGTACAATGTGGTCCTTCAGCTTCATGATAAATGTGCGTACTTCCAACCTCAGCTTTCAGTTTTTTTTATGCAGAGATTTTGACCGCTGATAAATATGGAAAAACAAATTGGACTATGTTTTCTTTTTTTCTGGTCAACTTTACCTCCAAGAAACAAAGCCGACAGTGTTGAAAACATGCATTAAAATGTTTTGAGTCAGCTGGGTGGAGGTGCTCTCAGAGGGAGAAGGTAACAACTGACTACTTTTCTTTTTCTTGTCAGTGAAGAGTCTGTAGGTCTCACAAACAGATGGTGAGAAGTACCGCCACAGATTAAACTATATGTTAATTGTTTTTGATCTCGTAGTATTAACATGATAAAGGCAGCATCACCTTCAAATTGGGAGACCGATGTCGCCATGTAGACGAGCTGCGGCTTTGTCTCACAGCCGCCTCATTTGCTCGTAATTAAATGAAAACAAAGAGCAGAACAAATACACACGCTGATCGGTGATCCGACAGAGACTTTCTCTCTGCCAGCGCCGCATGCGCAGCCTGTTGGTGCTTTACGCACGACGGAAAATGGCATTTCCTTCTCCTGAACAAGCTCTCATTTGCACATGTGGAATGAAATAATAAAAAGACTGACATTTAATCTTTGCACTTTGCACTTCAATTACAGGGTTTTCCCTAAGATTATAAGGATCAGTGGCAGCACAGAAGCCGTTTTGGGCATGGATGTCAAATTAATATTGTACGCATTGAATTCAATTAAGTTTTTTTTGTTTTGTTTTGTTTTTCTGGGCTTAATTGTCATGTTTGGTCCCCGGTCGACTTGAGTAAGTTTCTTCCTCAAGATTTTTGGAACTTTTTAAACCATTATCTGCATGTTTTTCAGACGCTTATACAGAGATAAGCTTATGTTGTAATAAAAAGTACTGCAATATATTGGAAACTGAGTAATTTTTAATTGAAAAAAAATCTGAGCGGAGAATCCCAAAAGCCCCCACCAGATAAGTGCAGTCTATCACAAATTTCGTGGAAAGACTCAAGACTTAATTTGAATTGGAAATCTGAATTAAATAGCAGATCATTTATAAGGATTTGTCTTGAAAACTTAGATTAGTCAGATTAACATAACATATGAGGACTACCATGGTTATTTCTATATAAATAGACTATTAAAATTGACTACAAAAGTTATTAAAATTAAGGAATAAATCTGTTAGACGCTTAGGCTGTTTATACAAAATTCATGACAAATACCTTTTTTTTGAATAAACAAATAAACATGTGAGTAGGCAAACTATTTATGTCCAATCCGGGAAAATGATGATTAAGTAACCTCTAATAACTTACAGATGATCATCAAAACATTTCACACCGGGAGCTGCAAAAAAAAGGTTCAGCAAACCAGAACCAAGAACACAGAGAAAACCATAAAAATGATGTGATACCTTGTGATGAAGGCGCATTTATCACCACAGTGAGCGCAGCCACGACCGCCAGCAGCTTCACATCCATTCTGCGATAATGCCGCTGAGATTTGATCCTGCACGGAGTAAAGTCCAGAGGAGCTGTGACAGACGGGAGTGCGCTGGAGTGTTAAATTACGCACCAGCGTCAAGCCAGCAAGAAATACACCAGCATACTTCCGGTACAGCCCTAAATAAAAGCATGAAAAGATAAAACATTTTGTTAGTAAGAATATATTTCAAGCAATATATTGAATGGACCGCATTTAAACGAAAAATGCATGATTAGGATTTTTAAAAGTACGTTATTCGTAGCATGTCAGTGACTGGTGAATTTCTTTGCTATGTTTGGTTTACATTGAATCATTTTAATCCTCATCAATACCAGTATTTCCTCTTTCTTTGGGGTTATCTCAGACTTATTGATTTAGGCAGCAAAATCATTTTTAAAAACTCTTACCATGTGCTGAAATGTAGCTGTACTGTGTTTGATTAAATATTTTTGGCATGATCATCAAACACAGAAGAAAGAAATTTATTTGGTGTTAATTTATGTATTCAATCATTTATTTTTACAGATTACTGGTTTAATGAAACAGACATGCCTGTCACAACAGCGTCCTGGTGACTCTCGCTGAAGCTATGAAAAGAAACAGGAGACTTTTTCAGCACGTGTTTGTTTTTAGTCATGGTTTCACTTCTCAGGGACTTTATTGGCCTAAATTAATTATAAGCTAGGAGTGTAACTGGAGAGGACTAACCTTAATGTAAATTGTTCTGTTACATCGATGTTCGAATAAATAGACATGAGGGGCACAGAAAAACATACGCACCATAACACACACACACCTCCCAGCTTGTGTTTGGAAAGGAGTTAAAGTCTTCCCACTTAAAGTGAATCTCTAAATGCCTTTATACAGCATATGGAAAATCTCAAATCTGTGTGTGTGTGTGTGTGTGTGTGTGTGTGTGTGTGTGTGTGTGTGTGTGTTCATGCACATCCTCAACATTGTGTTTGGCGGTATTATTAGGGTATTTAACGGGATGCAGATGTGAAGTCTGTTTTCAGACATTTGGCTTTCATCATCCAGGGCAAACATTCCGGTGTAGCCTATATGTGTGTGTATGTGTTTGTGTTAGACAACTAGATGTACTTTCGCTGTGTGCCTGTCAGAAGCTGAAAGATCTGAGATGAGAACATAAATGAGCCTTGTCTTCTGCACCCATCACCGACCTACTCCGAAACCTTAATGCATTTGCAGCTATACACAACTGAACTAAATGTAATTCCACATTATAAATATCGTCTGAAATCCTTAATCTGCAGATAGCAAAAGCTTTTATTTACACACACTAAATCACAGAGCATGAACATGAATAATGTGCATATGAGACTGGTTTTGTATTTTCTATTCTTCTTGTTTTCCATTTATTGGAGACATATCCTCTCATCACACAGCTGTGGGAAAGCAAACCACCTGCTGACAGCACACTCTATCATGAAAATGAGTGTGGATTAGAAAAGGGCAGTTTAAGGACAGCGTTTTTACGCTTGTGATTTACTGCATCCAGTCTGTATCAAATGCAAAGTGCAAATCCTCTTTCATGTAAGTAACAGCTATATTTGTCTCAAGGATTTAGAAGTACATATAATATGATGTTGATTATGAAGTACACTGCTCTCACAACTAACTTATGTGTAAAGCCGTGCATGTTTATCATTTTGTGTCTGTCTGAGACATTATGCTCCATATGGTGTTGACTGTCTTACAGATGATGCCATGGAGACCAGACAGTCGGACAGAAGGGGACACACGCAGCAGAATCAGCTGACAGCTCAATGGACACATATTGACTTCTCTCACGAGCCACAAAGGCTGACTTCAAGTGTGTGTGTTTATGTGTGTGAGTGTGTGTGTGTGTGTGTAAAACCAAGAAAGAGAAACTTAGAGCAAGCAGAGAGAGAGGGGACACAGTATTTGAGTAAGGGTCTCTCAGCTTGGAGTGAAAGGTAACTTCTGAGGGGTTGCAGATCAAAGCGCCCGATCACAACAGCTCATCAACCTGCTCGCTCCCACACAGGGTGACTGACATGTCATTACAATTCACAATTTTCATTCACTTCTCTGTTCCTTCCCAAACCTGTGTGAGCCTGCACAAACAACAAACGTGTGCAGTGCAGTTTGCGTAAGGGCAAGTACAAATGGAACTCATTTGTCCTGTGCACGTCCGTGCACACACACAAACACAACACACACACCCACACAAACACCCTCAGAAGTTGTAAATGAGGGCCAGTGTGTGTCATGGGAGAGAAGTCAGAGAACATCCAAATGTTTCAACATTTCTGCCACAATCAGCAAGATTTACTTTCTTCTTTCGGAGGTGAATGGACTGCAGTGATGTGGTTACATAAGCAGATTTGGCAGCACATCTTCTTGCCCAATTGTTTAATTCTTTCCTGCACCAACAAGTTCACAGTCAGTATCTTCCCACAATAAAACTTCCCTTTCTCACCAATAATTGTTGATAAAAATGGTTTACTAAGATGATCTTCATTAAAATGGAAAGCAAAAGAAAGTGTTGCCTCACACACACATTTTAGGGGGCTTTTGGGTCACATTATGAAAGTTTTGAACAAATATAGGCATTTCCATGATGTGTTTCTGGTAAGTTGCGTGACTGAACTTGTATGCTGCTGGTTATGCTCTTCCCTGGAGTTTTGGTGTCATACTCCGTAGCCCATCTGTCCATCTGTCTGTTTTGGGGGGTCTCACTCCAGGGGTCCATCTCATGCTCTCTCCATGAGTAATTTCTTACTGTATTCTCAGAGAATGTAAAGTGCTTTTTTTTTTTTTACTGCAGGTGTAAAACACATCAGGTTTTTTTTCTGAAGCTCAGAAAGCATAGCAGGTTTTTTTGGACTTTGGAAGCCATGAGAACGTCTTCGACTGCCAACTCAGCCGATCGACTCTGTTTTTACGGTTCTGTTTCTATTTTCCCTATTTGAATTTCACATTTTTCAATCTCATTTTGTTTTATTGGAATTACGACATCTAAATGTTCATGTTTCAAAATTAGATAGGGAAATAAAATAAGGGATAAAGGAGAAAAAACAAATAAAATCCTAATGCAAACTTGTTATAAAAAAATCATAATATACACCATGTACTTAAGCCTTCATGTTTACAAGCATTATGTTTACAAGTCAAAAACTCCATATTTTCTGTGTTTTTTCCCCATTAATGCAATTAATTGTCCCTACGCATACTGTAACAAACATATAAAATTCTACAAGTTCAAAAAGCCAAGTATAACATCTAAATTTTAAATTAACTCTCTTTAAGGAGACTCATCATAATAACACTTTTACAAAGCTGCTTTGAAAAGTTCCCAATCTAAATATTTAAAAAGTTCTCTAACGGTAAATGAGTCTGCATGCTGTCGATAATGAGCTGGTAAAAACAAGAATCTGTCACATGCCAATAGTTTGTTAAGCATTTCTTAACTACCATTCATTATTTGAAGAAAACTACGTGACCCGGGAGGCCAAAGTACGGATGGCTGAACATCTTATGTTGGAGTGACCAGTTTTCACAGATCAGACCTGGGTTTGAAAACGAACAGGCAACTGGTCCCAGTGGGGGATCTGCTGCTGCAGCATTGAGGCTCTGTGTGGCTGAGGGCCTGCTGGCTGAGCCTTTGTCTGGTTTCCTCTACACCCTTCAGAGAGTCACGAGCCCTGCGCCTTCACACGGCCATATGGACCACCTCAATAGCCTGTCAACAAAGTCTTTAGCCAAAGACTCTGAATCATGGCGAGACAATGTGCCGGACAATGGCTTCATAATCACTTGTTGGTTTCAAGAAGCAACAAAAAGGAATTTCCTGCCTCACTTTTACTTTAATCGTTTAACTTCCAAATGAAATAATATGGCAAATTTTACCCATTGTTTAAGTGTTCAGATATTTTTTGCTTTGTTATTCCTGCAGATTTTCCTTGCTTGCTAGTTAATGCTCTCCCTTGTCTTTCTCCCAAAAATCAGCATAAAATTTTTATCTTATTTAATGCCATAGTGACATAAAAACTTAAATCACATTTTTAATTCTTGCAACAGATCACACATGACTCTTGTTTTTTTAGTTGCCTTCTTTCAGTGCACAAAACAGATAAAGTTGTTACAGCAGGCAAGAAGTTGAAGTCATTTTAGTAACAAACTGCAGAGGGAGGTTGATTCTTCTCAAAGCCTTCTTCTTCAGCCTGATTCTTCTTGAAACATGTACACCAAATGAAAACTTTAAAATATGTTTTCCCAGGTTCCTGCAAAAATAAAATCTAGTCACTTTATATTCCACCATAAAGTCAGATTTAAAGTCAGTTGTGCTAATATTTATGGTTTCAGCTGTGAGTTTAAGCCAGGATGAGCGACATGAACTGCAGCTGGTGTTGAGCTAGCTGGTAAGGTTGAGCCACAGAGTTTGACACCTGGTGCTGTCCGGCCACGGGAACAAAAACCTTTCAGCTGCTGCTGTGAAGTTGCCCAGGAGAAGCCGAGAGATGCATTAAGGTTCGTGGTTACACTGCTGAATGGGCTTTTTGAAGTCAAGACTGATGATATACTGTTGTCATGCAGTTACGGGTTTGAAAATTGAAGGAATGCTATTGCGGTATATCATCTTGATTTTTTGCTCGAAAAACTCTCCAGAGTAGGTATTTATATGAGCAACAGAGACCTGTGATTCACTGTTGGAACATTTACAGAAGATAGTCATTAAGCTGAAGGTTGGAAAATAAGTTTGGAGAAAATGCCCTGAATTTAGTCTGATAGGCGAAACAAATTGGTTTGATTCTGTTCATTTACTGTAGTTCCTCTGTTCTGTATAAGTTGGAAGCAGTGAGCCATGAACCTGTATGTGTATATATATACATGTTTCTCCACGTGTGTGGATTACTATTTTGCAACCCTGCATAAACATACACTAAATACCAGGACAGACACACATATGCAAACACAGTTTTTCTCACAAGTAAAAACTCCTGCAGTTTATTTTGTCACTGAAACTGAAAACCACAACACAAACAATATGCCTCATGCTTTCGTTCCAACCACATGTTTAATCTTTGACAATGGCACTGACACACAATCCCTTTCTTCATATATCCCCCCTCTTTTTTGTCCCATTGCTTTGAGCCTCTTTGGCTCTTATATTAGTCGTACATCTTATATTAGTCAAAGTATCCTCACACAGTTGATGTTTTTGGCCTGCCCTTAATCCTGATCCGTTTGTGTGATAAATCGTCTCAAAGACACATGGAGGTTGTTAATATTTCATTAGTCATTCATTCCTGTGTGTCAAACAGCACAAGTGTTAGCCTCTATATTGATCCTGTCTGCCACCAAACTGTTGAGCTGTGTAAAGTTCCTGAGTGTTTTAAGAGATGCTGAAAGAGGTGAGCGAGTGCAAGAAACATCTGAACTGGGCTGATGCCTTAAAAGGTTCAGTGTGTAGGATTTAGGGGGATCCATTTTCAATATAAGGCAGGAATTGAATATATTAGTTAAGTATGTTTTCATTGTATAAATTACATAAAAATAAGATTTGTTGTGTTTTTACCACCTTAGAAAGAGCCTTTTCTATCAAGAGAGGGAGAAGATCTTCTTTGATAGAGTCCAGAAAGTTGCATGGCATGTTTCTGCAGTACAGCACAGTGCAGTACCACAGACAGGGCAAACTAAACACTTGGGCATTTTTTTTTTTTTTCACAAGTTTCATGACCTCTGTTGGTTCTCCTGCATGTTTGAGACGGATTTTCACTCGTATGGAATCCGCAATTTTGGCACTAAATGCCACTAAATCTTACAGACTGGACCTTAAATATAAAAGTCATTTAGCATAGTTTGATTAGTTTTAGTCAACTGCAGTGTCGTTGTTTGAGCTCTTGCACCTGACAACAATATAATTTCAATTTCATGTTAACAGTTCTGCACTTAGAAGGCATCTGTTCTCTAAACTCCAATTTTCCCCTTTTCCTGTTATGCAAAAATGGCTCTTATTTCTGGCAGACAGGACCATAAAAAATTAGTATGCATATTTTGCAGCATGAGACCATCTACAGCTATCTTCATCCACAGGATCACAGAGGGATGTTTTTACATTTTGGAATTTATTTCAGAAACACAAACTCAAATGCTGATGAGATGTCTGAGAAAAATGACATCTGCCAAAAAAAAAAGAAGACACAACCCCGCTTTTAAGGTTTGAAAATCCAGCCAAAGCTGCAGACTGTTTATCCTAAAAATACTCACAGCTAAAGCTGAAAAAGGAGCGTTCATTACAGCATGAAGTCTCTGGTGCATAAATTTTCTTAGTGCACTGAGCGTATAATATTTCATAGACTGATTAATTATCATGAAATAATGGTGCAAGTGCAGAGAAAGCCTTTTCCCCCAGTTTGGCAACATCTTTATCCCTTTCACTTTGCCATCCCTTTTTTTGGGAAAACCCCCCAGGTCTTTCTATTCTCAGTCTTCCGCTGAGCCGTAACTCCGCAGCTGCTGTCTCTTTACGGCTTCTCTGTGCCCAGGTCATTGCGTAAAACACTTGAAGAGAGAGTTTAAAGCTACAGCTGTCAATCAGAATGATAGCGCAGCTTAACGTGACTGTCACTTTTATGTGCTCTCTTTGTAACTTAGCAGACTGTTATAGTAGGTAACCATGCAGCTCTGTGCGCCTGGGCACAGGTCTGTAGCTGCAATCAAATGCCTATTAATCAGAGTGAGGAAACGGCACCAGCAGAGAAGCAAAGACAGAGTATCTTGTCCTCTTTCACATAGACAAATACGAGATATTGTTACATGCTATTCATCCTGCATGGCGCCTTTGAAGTAAGTCCCCAGCTGGGACACAGAGGGTGATTTTTCATGAAGGCATAAATGAATATAAGAGGTATAATGAATATAGATCAACTTGCATGTGCACTGACACACGATTACACATGCAAATAAGCAGACAAAGACAGGAAAACACACAAACATGTTAATAAAGATATAAAAAACTGACTGAATGCAGGAAAATATATTTATTATTATTAAGAATGTGTGACATGTCTCGACATGGCTGGCCTGGAGTTATTTGCCTCTTCTCTTGTATTCCTAATGGGCCGTGTAATCCCTGTAGACTTGCTATCAGCAACATACCTATGTCAAAAATGTTCTCTGAGAAGGAGACAAATGAATAGGTGACATGAAGGAACAAACTGGCAGAAAAAAAGGAGAAAACAGGAAGCAGGGTCTCTGACAGGTGAGGAGAGAGGACTAGAGGAGAGGGAAGGTACAGATGATGTAGAGGAAAGACAAAGTTGCAGGAGGTGAGAGAGAGAAATGAGCAGCCAGCTAAAGGTCTGTTTCCAGAGCTGGCTTTGATTAGTGACTGTAACCATGATCTGTTCCTCATTAACTTACCTTAGCATGGAGTAGCAGCAGAGAGAAGGAGAGCAGACTCTTTCTGGGAGGTGAGACGATGCAGGGTGAATCAGAAACCTCTAAATTCACCCTCTGCACATTCTCCTTTCAAACTAAGGTTACCATAATTCAACAACAGCCTCTGATCTGAACGGTGTTTCCACTCTGGGATTCATGCCCTTTACTGCTGTAAAATATGTTCGTTGGAATAAAGTGAACTTCACCGTAAAGATACACATAAAATGTGTATCTTCATCAGTGAGGCAAAAGAGTGGAGAGGTCTTTATTTTCTCTGCTTTGTGCTCAGTTGTGAACTTTTCTGCACGGAAACATTTGGGTTATGCCATTTATTTTTTTTTTTGGTCATGCTAGCTGCATGGTATCTAGACAGCAATTTGTTTTGGTCCAGACTGAAATATTTCAACAACTACTGGATTGATTGCCATTCAACATGATGCAGATACTGTTCCCTGGAGGATGAACTGATATAATCCTCAGAATTATCTTTTAGCGACATCATCAGGAAAAATTTGTCCAGTGCTTTGGTTTTTGATGAGTGCCGATGAAACCAATGACATTTCCATTATCTTAGCTGAGTATTGTGCTTAGCTCTAATTAGCGCTAAGTAAAAAAATCCCATGATCCCACGCTACTTCACAGCGTCATTAAACTTCTTTCTTATTTTGATAGTTTTGATAGTTCTGAGAGAGAGAGACCTCTGGTGGCATACATTGCATAGTGTGTAAATTCAGCCCTGTTTAACCTCGGAAAAGTTTCTGATGACTCATGTAGCAAGGAAATAAATTCCTGCTGAGTGAAACAGGTCAAACGCCTTTGAAAGTTTTTTCTTTAGCCTTCTGTGTCACAGGATGACCTGCTGGGGAGTTCAACATGTGACTTGGTTTTTGGCAAGCTACAAAAATGTGGGACTGATGTTATGTTTTTGTGGAAATGAAGCCACACAAATGTGGGGTTTATGTTAGCTTTGAGAGGAAGTGTTTCATGATTTACCTTTATGAGGGAAGATAATCTTTGATTTAGAAAGGGGATTTTCTCCTGCAGCTTCGTCTTAGAGTTTCATATCTTCAAAAAGTCTTTTTGTTGGAAAACAGGGGGGTCATCTATAATCAGCATCGTTGCGTATTCACTCCAATACGATACACAAATGAAGCATAATTATGGGTGGTCTTTGAAGTGGCCACATCAACCACTACAAGTGCTCTTTTCAACTTTCTCCACATGTGGCCTTACCACTCCAGCAAGCCTGACCAATGTTTTTATGTTTTAAAGGTCATGAAGGGCTAACATGTCGTACACACACATACACACCTACACACACACACACGTTTTCCCAGTAAGCCTGTCCAGGCTAACACATGACAAACTCCGTAATAAAGTGCAATACAAACCACCACAATTTCATCGGGAGTTAATTTGTGTTTGTTTATAGCTACAGATTTTGAGGACTCTACACCAATCTTAAATGAAAACAGAAATAAACTGATTCTCTTTCTGGTGGTGAGATGAGATCTGTTTGTCTCGTACTTCAGAGAAAAAAAAATGACGGATGAAAATGAAAAAAATTCGATTTTGGCTTGTGACTCTGCAAACCCACACTGGGCCAATTCTAGTGCCTTTTCATGTTCTGGTCTCTCTTTGCCAAACTAAAGTGATGGGTTATTTTTCACAGAGAGGAAGAAACAGGACCAGTGTAGGAAGCCTTACCAGAGTTAGCTGCTCATTCACAAGTTCACCTCCTCCTCTCTCCTCATCCATCTTCTCTACACTGTTCTCCTGCCATGACGACTTCAAACTCCTGTTGTGTCCTTTTGGCCTCACAGGAGTGATGGTTGTGCTCACTGCAAAAAAATCCACTAATATCTGTGAAACAATTCAAGCTTTTTATTTTGTGTGTGTGTGTGTTTGTTGTATTTTGGGTCCTTAATTAGGACCATGAAAATGAAATGAGGACTTTATTCGAATCCAAGTCAGAGTCATGATTTGGTTTTGGGCTTTAAAGATTTGTTTTAGACCACATCTTTATTAATGTGGTTTTTTTCATTTTTTGAACCTTGAACCTATAGAAAAGCCATCTTTTATTTCTTCAGGGTCCCTTCTTGGAGTTATTTCTATTGACATATTTTTCTGCTTGTTATACTCCAGCTATGCAAATATACAATCATTAAATCAATAGTCCGAATGTAGCATTACCAAAAGTAATTGTTTGCCTTAAAGTACAGATACTACTTAATCAGCCAGTGTTGATGTTTGTGCAGAAAAAAAGAGAGACCCTAACCCTAACCCATTACTCAAAGATGAAGTTAAGTTGACCTTGTTTGTGAAAATGCCCCACCTCAACAATTTCAAACCAGTGTAAGGGTGTAAGTGTAAGGGACAAGTATTGGTGAGGATTAAAGAAAGGAGACGACAGTAATGTAAAATTTACATTAACAGTAAAAGAAAAACATATGTTTTAAACATGATTTGTTTTACAGTAGTTTATACTTTTGATATAAATTTGTGTGTGTGTGTTTAGGTGTGTGTGTGTGTGTGTGTGTGTGTGTGTGAGAAGACATGGAGGTTCCCAGTTGTCCTGCCTCTGGACCTTAAGAGGACTCTGTTAACCTCAGACAAAAGCAGCTTTGTATCTGAAGGCTGTGTGTGTGCGGTGAAAAGGTTTCGGGAGGTGAATGTGAAATAAGGTTGTCTCTTTTCTTCTTTTGCAGGCATTTCTTTCACTTCCTCCCCTTACAAATGTATGGATGCCATTAACAGGGAATCAAGACTATTCAAGGGGTGTATAATAGTCAAGAAGCTGTGATAATCCACTGTTCAGATGTAGGCCGGCCGTTGAAATCTGAGCTGGCTTTGACTGGGACTGTATGTCAGTCTGTGGGTCTGTGTGGCAGCTATTCAGCTACTGTGGCTTTCACTCGAATCCCATTAAAGGGGACACGCAGAATAAAAGTAAAGAGACCAATTAGTGCGGCAAACCTCTGCTTTTCCATTCACTTCTCCCTCTGTCATTCAGGTCAGTCTCTTTTAGTTTAGTCATAACACTTAATATTAGTCAAACACGCAACAACCATTTCTGCGTTTATTATGTGACGGTGGTAGAAACCAGGAGAGCGAACATATTTCACACACATTCATGTACAAAACATGAGACAAAGAACAACATGGACATCGTTCTGGTAGAGCTTTTATATAAATCTTAACTGGGCTTTAATAGTGAGCCAGTGATGACGGTCTATTATGAGGAACCCTGTGGTTAACATAAACATATTAAAACAGGCTGCCCCCAATGGTCACAGCAGGCCTCTATATGCCACATTTAATCAGGCTGAGAAATAAAAGCTGTATTTCTTTTGTTGAACTGGACAAGCTCTGCTGAAACAGGATTTAGTTGAAAGCCTGTACTTGCTCCGTAATTCGTAGTTGCGTTTGAGAAATTAGTGCCCAGAATTCCCCATGTTAATCTCCTTCTTTGATGCATCTCTTCCTTTTCATATTTAGCTGTTCCTTACATCTTTTTTTCATACCCCCCTCTCTTCCTCTGCTTACTTTGAATCTCTGTTATCAGGTGAGGTTGGTTAGCATCTCTGTGTTGAGCTGTAATTATGATAAGAAAAGTCTTGTTCCCAGGCTTAAACAAGGCAGCACCAGGTGACCCTCTATTGGCGACCTGCTGTCAATCTGCTCGACCAGATCCCAGGACCCATGGGGGGCTTCTGGGAAACGTCTGGGTTTTAAGTCACTATCTCAAACCCTATAACACCTGATAAGATGGGGAAAGAGCAGAGGAAGAGGGGCTTTTTTTCCAGCCACATTTTGCATGTATAGTAGCTATAAAAGGGTTAAAAGGAGATTAAAGGAACTGATTTTACCTTGTGACTCTTTGACCATCTGTGTAACAGGAAATGCATGGATACAAGGGAACCATGGCTGAACGGTTTGTTGGCCATACTGTCTGCTGGGCCACAACAAAGCAAGAAACTGAACAATAAAGGTTTATGAATGGTTGCTAAATTATGTGATGATTATGCCTCTTATTCAACGTGATCTGATGGAGTTTTCAAATGTCTGTCTGGGAAATGCACTTATTTTAATTCTTGCAAATGGTCGAACATAATGATTGATGGCCTGATCATATCTGTCAGTCCAGTATGAACCCTCAGCCAGCAGTCAGCGGCTAGTTAGCATAGCTTAGCATAAAGACCAGAACAGGGAGACAACTAGCCAGGCTTAGTCCAGTGTGACAAAATCCACTTAGCAGCACCTCTTAAGCTCACTAACGGCCATTTTACATCTTAGTTATTTATCCCTAAACTACAATTTGCCATTTTATAGGAGTTTTTGTGCCAGACCATCTCTTGATCTCATGCAGTAAACTCCTTGATGACTGTTTCTGGTATTTATGCAGTGTTTTATACACTGTGCTGAGTGACCAACATGTGCATGCTGGTCTGGCTATAAGCTAAATGTTAATATGCCCGTGGTGGATCCTTAAATGATTTCTCCTTCTGCTATTTTGTTTATGTGGTTAATACACACATTTAGAGGCAAGCAAATGAGCCTGAGTTGTTGCATCACAAATAGTTTGGAAATAAATCCTGGAACCATTTGCAGCTTACATAAGTGTGATGTAGTCAGTGCACATACACTGAGTATGGACTTTACAGAAAGGTAGGAGACATCTTTAAACTTTAGAAATGAAAAAAAATTCAATATTCATAGACTTTGGACTTTTCATCAAGTTAGAACAAAGAGATGCCTTTTTAAAGAGTTCAATGTAGGAATTCAAGATTTTTTGTGTACAAAAATATAAATACAATATTGCCTCAAGCAGACTGTTTGTGAGAACTGTGAGTCTTAATACATTTCTGGTCATGACTTTAATTACAAAAAAATCTTATTTTTAAAAAAGGAAATTGTGCAATCTGAGGTTGGAAACAAGTCTGACCATCAGCAACATCTGCAACAAGTTTGAGGAAAGAAACGTAAACAAGTTAATTTTTTTCAGGACTGTGAACTTCAAAATCTAAAAATACGAACCAGTTTATTTTAGTCTGTGTGAACTAGTCTTTCAGCCGGCTCTTGTGAAGTGTGAATTTGCACAACTCTGCTGATGGCCGTAAGATAGACCTATCAGAAAGGTGTCAATCTTCTTATCTTGATTTCAACAGTGAGTGACTTTTGCATTTAAATTTAAAGTTGTTCCTTTAATGCCTTTGAATGAAGCATCAAAAAGCAGTTATCTTCCAGTTCTGCAAACATTCAGCAAAGAAATGCAGTTATCATTACACTCAAAACCTTGAAGCCTCATCATCATATCTACATCTCTTTCATCTCACTCCAAAATAAGCAAAAAATATCATTCTGATTATAACAGAAGGCATGAAAGCTCCCTCTGGAAGAGATTAATGAGCCTCCCTTCAACTGGTTGCATATCAGGCATTGAGGCTTTTTTTTGGCAGTTCCTATTGTCCTGACATATTGGGTGTCCCCTCTGCGTATTTGGTTTCTAAAGTTTAAACTATCTGCATTGCTTGTCCGTCGGTGTCGGCCACAGTGCTCTTGTATCTGATGAAAGTTTAGACTCCCTGTGGGTAAATCATTCATATTTGTGCAGCTGGATAGGGCTATGTGGACAGACTTAGAGGTATTTGGACAACTAAACAAAGTTAATTGGAAACCTATTAACATTGTGTTTCAGTTCGGGTTGAGGGAGATGTTTTCAACGCGTAACAAGCGCAGAGAATAGCATTCGTTCTCTGTTGAAGAGACCTGCCTTCCATTTTCATCCGTGAAATCACAATCACCATGCGGGACCCTGCAGCATGGAAGAAATGTGAGCTAAAAAAACAGTGATCGAACTTCATTTTGTTTTCTTTTCTGCCTGCATGTCAAGCTGTAAAGTGTTGCACTGTTATGTTACTGTGGCAGAATTAATTATTTTTCCCTTTAATTGAATCTGTCTGGGGCCTAACGGACTGATCCTGATGGATTAGACTGGTTTCCTGTCCCCTCCTGCCCCCCCTCCCGAAAACATATACAGTGGTAAGCACTTCACTCAAGGAGTTATGACTTGTAGAGACAGCCTAAGGCCATTTTATTCATAATCCAACGTGTCCTTTAGACAAACTCTGTCAAACACAGCTTTTGCACACGTGCAGCAGTTTGGGGCTATTGGGATCACACTCCGTCCACACGACCACGGCTTATAGAGCTGCATGGTGGTTAAATGAGCTTTCCAGCAGGGCTTAACTTTGTCCCCTGAAGTATGATTTATGATGAGTCTCCTGGAAGGAACACAGAAGTCTCCTCGTGTAACTATTGCCAGTGTTATTTTACAGCAAACACTTGTGTCACCTTGATCTTTAGGATGGAGCACGTGGCAGTCCTAAAAAATGCTAAGGACAGAAAAAAAAACCTGAGTTAAATGCCACATGCAACAAAGATGTTGTAATCAGTGTTATTTATGGATTCATTATGATTATAAGTATTACTCATTTGAATCCACTGATTCTCTGTGTAGAAATAAAATGTCAAACGAGTTAAGATTGAAAACAAATGCCGTATGGTTTTGATAAAAAGGAGAGATGGCAGAATTTCGCTTTTTAATTCAAGAACAAAAGGAGGATTTATTGTCTTTTTAATTCTAAGTGATGCCTCTTTTAAAAAACATTCAGTTTGGTTTGACTGATTCATTTATACAGCAAATAATTGATGGATAAAATAGTTATGTTTTATTCATTGTTTATTTCATTTTTATTAGCATTTTGTGTATTTTTGTTACTTTCTGTGTAACATGAATGCATTTGTTTATGACATCTCTTTTGTGTGTTCATCCAGTGTGTGCATGCATGTGTGTGTGCGTGCATGTGTGTGTGTGAGTATGTGTGTGTGTGCATATGTGAGTGTGTGTGTGTGTGAGTCAATGAGAGATGTTCACTGCAGGTTTATCTGTATCTGGTATTTGTTTAGACTGTGGTCGGACTCGTTTTGTGGAGTCCTCGGGGAAACATCTCGAACACAGACTCAATTTGTGAAGAAAATCTGCTCTTGGTCACAAATAAAAGAGAATTGTTTGCCTTTGAGTGTATTCGCTCTTTGTCAAGCATGGGTGATGGTCTATGTCAAGCATGCAAGCTTATACAGGCAACATGGGTGTAAACAATTGCTAAGACGCCTAAATAAACCAGGAGCAGATTAAATATAATATAAATTGGTGTTTTCAATAAGCATTAATGCAGCTCACTGTCTGATGACTTGTCTTTGACTTCTCAGTCCATAAGCCTGGTCAACCCCATGCCAGCTGCAGTTAGTACATGTGCTATGACGTAAATTTGAGACAAGATAAACATCCATTTTGCCAAAAAGCTATTGCAACTATTAAGAACCAATTTTTTCTGCTTCGTTCAACAGAAAATATAAACACTCACTCACCATCAACAAAAGCAGCCACTGTTTATGATGGTGATGTAAAATCAGCAAGCTTGGTCAATCACCTCCTATCAAGCTTGCATAGTTTGTTTTTGTTACAACACAGATAACAAATTGGTTTCTCTCTTAGTGCAAAAAATAGTGTAGGAAAAGTAACTGTCTAGACACCTCAGCTTATTATAATCACTGCTTTTGTATTTTCCCCCACGTATGACAAATGGTGTTGCATGATACGCATAAGTCATGTGTTTTTACAAGAAAAGCCATGACCTCTGCATCATTTCTTGGACATGTTGGTGTATGAGAGAGGTGGCATCTATGTGTGTAGGACCATGTACATGCACATTTCAGTACTCTGTTTGCTTTCTTTTCCCTCCACTATGATTAACTAATGTCTCTATTATTGTGCTTATGTAACTGTGTACATGTATCGCCATTTTGATGTGTCAGGTATGATATAATGCAATGCATTACTGTAAATTGAAGCCAGGCCTCCTGTGGAGTTACATAGAAGAGCGATAGCATTGAGTCAAGATGTGAATACTCACGACTGTCGACAGGAAACCTCCTGCTGTACTCCCACATCATGTTTGGCTGCTCACTCACGGATTGTGTGCGGTCGCCGGAGGCCACAATGCTAAAGGTCAAAACTGTAAGGATATATCACGGTGCGACCTCCATCAAAAAAAAGGGACCATGAAATCTGGACAAGGTGCACTGTCAGGCATCGCTGACCAGCCAATCCACAAATTTTTTCTTGGAGTGTGGTATGTGGAGATGGAATGAAGTGTGCTGGATTTTCCTGAAGTCATGGGAATTTTCCTTCTGAGCAGCTTAAGGAAACCCTTAGAGTTTAGATGGAAGAGTTAAATGATATTTATGTTACAAACCCAGAGTTTGATTTGATTATGTTTGTGCAGATTGAAATATCAGCTCTTTTTTTGTCAATTCTTTAAAAGTAGTTGAAAGAGGTATCAGGTCATTTACTCACATAAATGAAGCACTATGTCAGTAAAAATATACTGCATTAAAAAAACTTAACTCAAACGCACAATATGTCACCATATGTCATTTCTGAGGTTTCTCAAATAATGGGGGGGTCACAGGGTTCTTTTATTTGACTGATCCGGGCAGGAATGTTCGCATACAGAGTATTGTATTTAAATTTTATTCAAGTTACATTACCTTACACTTGCCAAATTCTTTCCTCACTCTCTGACTGGTATTATCCCAGAAGTTAGTGACAGACAACAAAATGAAATCTACTGTTACTTTAAATGAAATGATATATTTCTCTGAGTTTGAACACTGTGGGAAACTGGGAAACTTGGAATAATGTAAATACATTTTAATGTGGAATTGTTACATATTATGAGTTTAAGCTGAGCACATGAGTCAATTTATTTATTTCCCACCACTCTGCTTTTTTTTATTCTCACTGCTGCTGAAACTCTCCTAACAGCATTTTCTCATGACTACAACAAATGAAGTGACAGGATTTAATCAATCTTTTTTTCATTTTGTTGCACACATTGTTGTGGCTTCAGGTCACGGCTTACTGGACTTCTGAAGGCAGCTGAAACATGGGCTCTAAGTATAATTTCAGGCTTTATTTACCTGTTAGCCTTTGGGCACTTTTATTGCTCTGAGCTGTGAGTCAGGCTGACATGTACTGGAGCAGATGTAGAGGTTAACTGCTTGGCTGAATTGGACACCAGCCTCTGACCCTAATGCTACATGGAGCAGGTTAAGGAGAGAACAAACTATGAAGTCATAAGGTGTTCATGCCAATTCATCAAGGTTATTGAAGTTAAAACTAAAATTTAAACTAAGCCAGGTGTAAAGAAAAAAAAAAGCAGTCAACTGAAACAGAAAGAAAAAACAGACTTCAGAATGAGGGGAACAATTAAAACCGTGTTGTTTACTTACAAAACAAAAATAAAATACAAATCAAGTCACTTTGGTCCAATTTGTCAACACAATAAATATGAAAAGGCATTTGTGCATGTGTTGATTGGGACTAAAAGGGGCTGCCATATGTGTTTCATATTATAATATCTAAAACATATTCTTTACAAAATACGATTATAAACTAATACTGAAACTAATAAAGACTTAAGTGAAACATGTGAACCCACTTTACTCTGGAATCTGACCGAAAAAAAACTGAACTGAAAACAAAAATTTTAATCAAAAAAAAAAAACCCAAAACTAATGAGCAACTCAGACTGTTATTACCCCACTCTCAATTTTTGGGAATGAGGAGGATTTTTTCGGTCTAGGTGGATTCCCAGGTGATGAAATTTTCAAGAATAGCAGCTCTTTACAGGAAATCACAACTCTTTGCCTGAGAGAAAGCCAGCCAATCAGAAGTTGACATTTCAGAACTAAAGATAATGTTGCCACATTGATTCATATTTTAGAAAAAAAAAGGAATTTGTTCTTTTCCTTTAAAACCACTTTTGCTTTCATGTTCTGTCATCCACCTGCAGCAAAACTGCATCTACCTTTTCATTTGTGATGATAAACTGAAACATTCATATTAATCACTACTTGTGTTATTACAGTAACAGAATCATGTTCCTACATGTTTCTGTAACTCTTTACATGAAGAACATGTTAAGCTCTTGTTCTTTTATCACATTTGCTGCTTGTTGAGTATAAACATACATTTCATGCATGACTTATTACTGTGCTGAGTTTCTCCATTTAGACAAATGACCCCGGCTGAAAAAGGACACTTGGGATCTCGCACCTCGTTTTCACCACTTGGCCTGAAACCTTGAAATGAGAGCTTTGGCTTTTCACACTGTGCAGGCTCCCACTTTATGAAATCACACTGACCTCACTCTTAACCTTCAGCCAATCAGTTTTCCTCTTTTACTTCTCTTCTTTGATTATTCCCTGTGCTTTTACATTAGAGCATTCAATATTCAGGTCATCTGACTGTTTAAACCATTTACCCCTTCCATGAACTCTTATTACCATAGCAACTGGCCCAAGCATGGATGACCCATGATGTCAGGGTCACTTGGAGACCATTGAGTGTTACAGATGTCCTTGCACTTCCACACACCTCTTATAATGCTAAAGCCAGAGCAGGGGAGAGGGTTAAAATGCGGCCATGACCCTGCTGATGGAGCACTTCTGTGTGGTCAAACAGGGTCACAGGTTCACGGTGGAGCAGTCAAAGGTTGGGCAGGAGTGGCAGATCACCAGCACATCCATCCAACACCACAGCAAAACACGTCAGTCTGACAGCGGTCGCGCTCTCATCCGTCTTGTCCCGATGGTCCTCTTACTCTTCTCCCTTAATGGTTCTCTTTACTTACCACTTCCCAAACTTCTTCAAATGATGCTGTTTCAGCTTAGTGCACTGAGCCACATCAAGACACATGAAAAATCTGAAGAAGCATTCATGCATTTTCATTTGGTCTCGTGGAATTGGACCTTTGAAAAGGCAAAAATAGACAATCTGTGGACAGATAACACATAGAAGATACATTATGTTTACCCCTTTTCTATTATACAAATTATAAAGCATAATGTTCTTTCACTCTTAGGGCCCATCTGTTGTCACTCACAGCTTGTTAACGCATCCAACTATGGAAACAAAGTAATTAGAGAGCATTCTTCCTGTGTGACCACTCATGAGTCTGACGTGATTTATGTATGTGGCAGGTGAACAAGTATAGAAACACTCAGGTCAGCCGCCGCAGTTTTTTATCATAAAGTCGAAGTCATATTTTCACTGAAGAAAACCTTTGCTTCCCTCTCATTAGTCCAACATGTTTGTAGATGCCAGAATAAACCGTTTTTGAATTTCCTTCATCAAATCTAGTTGTTCTCATCAAACTGCAGATAATTACTTTCGTTATGAAATAATTTTTTAATCATGTTTTGGGAACTGAAATGTTGGCCAACATTCAGAGTACCCTGAGAGGATTCAGCTGCAGACCACTGGCCACATGGTGTTTATCCAGTGTTTTTCTTTCACTGATCTATTAATAAAGTTTACAAATCTGTCTCTTTATGATGTCTGACTGTGCTCTCGCTGCTTCACAAATTGAACGAAAACATTCAGTTTGTACCCTGGACACTTATATTTTCTGTGAAAACTCAACCTATTTCCATGATATGCATCCATTTGCACGTACACATGAAGCATGTGCATAAAAACTTGCAAACTATCAGCCTAAGCGATCTTCTTGGCAGGCTGTCCTTGATCAAGGCCTCTTTTTGTTGGTACAATTCTGTGAGTAGAAAAACTCTGCTGCATGGAAGCATTTAACCAGGCTGAAGGATGGCCCTCACCCTGACCACCGCACACACTCGTAAAACACAGCCATATGTAAAGGATTGGGAGGATGATGGCTTCTCTTTTGATATTCAGTATGAGGGCCAGTAGGCATGACTAATGACATGATGTTTGTAATGAGGCAAATAAGACATGATTCCTCTCTCTTGACCCTGATCTGGAACTTAATCATCCAATTTATTAGCTGTCATCAAACTGAGCTAGCAATTGTAGAAGTCAACCACAGACAGGATTAGGGATTGTGTTTTGGGAAGATGCTTAACACTGTACTCAGTGTTTTTTTTTACTGCCTGAAGGATAAAGAGCTCAGGCACAGTCCAGTTTATTCAATCCAAGTAATTTTATTTTCTGGATCCTTAACTTATCCAAACATGAATCCATCTAAATCTGTGATGGCCAGTCAGACAGGAGCTGTGCTTTCTCTGCTCTGGTTTCAAATATAAAAACACAAATCTCATCACCATCTGTTTGGACCTCTGAGGATGTGAAATTAACCCGGGTTTGTGGTTTTAACACACAGGAGAAAGACAAACTTACATAAACACATAATTATAAAGTAAGTGGCATGACAGTTGGCTGAATTTGTACTGTGTGTAGGTGTCCATTATATCCTCCTTGGTTGAGTTCAACTTACAACTGTTTTTCCTCTTTGCTGTAAGAGTTTATCAGGTGTTTTTTCATTTCATTGCCAAGACTTTATTGATATTTTACATCTTGTATTTGTTTTTTGTCTTGTAGAAGAGTTAAAAAAATATATGCTTTATTTGAAAAAATGTGAATCCCAATGCAATAAGACCGTCATTTTTAGCAGAATTTCTAACTGTGATTTAGTTTCCCTGAGTTTAAGAATCTCACTGAGGTGTTAACAGTATTTATTCTGTGATCTGAAAAATTCCCTTTTCATGTGTAAGCTTAACTTTTGACTCAAGTCTGGTCTCCAAATACTCTCAAAGAAAAGGAAACAGAGGAGCAAGGTGACGTCCTCAATTTGGTTGATGATCCTCATATTTGTTTTCTTTGCAACCTAATCATTCAGACAAAAAAGATACACATTGTGATTTTTGATACACTACTTACCTGTTTTATATCACTAAATTTACCTAAGTTGATTGTGATGTGTGAACCATAAATGTGTTTCACTGCTCCCAAATGGAAAATACTGTAACAGGATTTTCCACTTAATTCCCAACAGAACCTCAATGTGTTCTGTGATGGGGGGGGGGGGGGCTCACATGGCATGTGCAGATTAGCTTCATCCATCATCCTACACACATCTACAATATGATATACAACAGCAACTCCTCTCCAGTTCACTACCATGCTCTTATAGCCTTCTGCATCAACAGCTTTTCTTCTTCTTTTCTTAAAAGTCTTTGCCGGACAGTGAGACTTCTGTCTCTCCTTCTGTCTCTTCCCTTGAGAAAGTCTTTCCAGCTAGGCTTGATTACCGTGAAAACTGTTCTTCTACTCCTGAGCTGCAACAAGGAAGAAATGAGGAGCAGATCTGTGACTAAGGTTTGGATGTCATTAAGAGAATGCTGAAGAATGTTATGAAACATCCTTTTTTTTGGATATGCCATGAAATAGCCCACCATCTCAGATGTTATCATAGCGCAGACGATGCTGCTCAGCTATATGTTTTGAAAGAAGAATACTGTGGGTTTAGTTGACTCTTTTATTCGTATTCTTAAATCAGTTAGATCCACTTCCTTCTGTCTTATTTAAATTGCTGAAGAAGGCATGTGTAGCAAAGCCAACAGGGGCCAACCAGCCATATGTGAGGCTGCCATCAGATGGGAATCTGCAGTGGGGCTGGGTTTTTCATGCTTCAACCTCTCGGTTACAGGGCAAATACTCCATCTTTAAAGACTTTGCACTCTAACCGCAGAGTCATGGGACAGAAATGTTGTTCCATACAGACAGAAAAATTCAATAAAACATATCAGCACCCCTCAGTACCAAGGCCAAACCCTAAATTGCTTGCAGGTCCCCTTTCTTTTCAGTATCAGTGTGTGAATCTAATTGTGCGTCCACGTGTGTGTTTTTGCAGACACTTGTGAGGGGCCGTCCTCTAACTTCATACTGCATTCCTGAACCTTTCCTCTGCTAAACAATGTGTAAGGACAGTGCAGCCCTGTAACTACTCAAGATAATGGCCTAGTGTACAAACATCAAGACTTGTCACACAAAAAGCCCTTTGTCATCCCTTCATTGGCCAAAAAGAAATGCTTTACTCATCTGGGCAGCTATTGTGATGGCATTTGTCAGAATCGAAAGAGTTAGGTTGTGTCTGTTAACTAGGTCCATTTGTTAGCTGGAGAGGTGAGAGAGAGCAGACTTAAAAGCTTTACATTAAGAAGCAAACAGGTTATGAGTCACAGGATGATGGGGGGAAAAAGGAAATACTGTTTCCACTCATCATCTCATGCTGTCATTTTAAGTGAAAGGATGGACAGTGATCCACTAACACAATAGCCACAGAAACAGCGGATGACCTTAGTGGTTTGTGCTGAATACAAACAGCAGATCAAAGTCACATTCTTATATTACAGAGGATGTAAATGTCCTAACTCAGCAGCGCTGAAATCAAAATCTGAAACAGAAAACAGCTTTGATGAGAAACTGGAGATGATTATTTATGACTTTGTATTAGCAAATCTAGCCTCTGATTCAGAACTGAGAGGCCAAAGATTAACATTTATAGTGGGAGTACATTCACACTGCATGTGAGAAACTGGCTTGATAGATGCTAACTGGACGTTTCCACATTGTCTTCAGCCAGCTCATTTGCATCCTGTGTGAACAGGAAATAAGACTTCGCACACTTCTCATCCAAGTCACGCTCTGCCAATCAAAATTAAGCACATAATAGTACCTTACCACAAAGATACTCAAAACGGTAACAGGCAGCTGTTTTCTGCTAAAAAGCTCTGATAAATCCATGAAAACACTTAGCAGCTTAAGACAGATGTTTTTTTTATTTTTATCCAGGAGATGACAGGAACTAAGACAGAGCTAAAAAGGAGAATGAGTATTGGTTACTGAACATTTATTAGTTGGACACAAACACGACAACAACAACAACTAAATGCAGATGTTAGTTTAGTTTGTCAGCTGGATGTGTAAGGGCCACTTTATGCTCAATCAGAGCTCATTATTTTGATCTGTTGTAAGACTTCATCATAAATCAGAAATGTTTACAGTTTTTCCAAATGGCTGCACACAAAGGCAGTTTGAAATGGTGGCAGTCATAAAGACAGCTTTGAAATGTAGTGACAGCAAATTTTCATAGTGCTGCACTCAGTTGTACACATTAAAACATGATGGAAATAGTTGTTTAAAGAGGTAAGACAAGATCTTTATTTTTTCTCACATCCACACAGTCACAATGTAAAGAGGGTTTAAACGTCAGATTGTAAGATTATAAACCACAGAGATGATCGGACATGGCTCCTCTAATAAGATCTGAATTTTGATTCACTGCCTTGATAGCAAATTGTCAATCACAAAGTAGCTATGCCCTCAGGCACATCCTGCTTTATTGCCTATTTAGTTCCAAATGGGCTCATAAATTTCAAAATGAGTATTAAGCTGTATTGAAGAAGACTTGAAACCAGTTAATAAGTCCATCAACTCATTAGGAAAATGTTTACTGAGGTTAAAATTAAGTGAGAAGCTGAGTTGTTTACCCATGAGCTTACATATAATCAAACTATCTCTTCAACCACTGAAGTCTCCGCCCGCTGGCCATTACAAAGAATGCAGGTTAAATGCCCTTGGCACTTTTCAGACCCAGCAGCTCTGTCCACTTCAATACCGTCCAGCCATCATCTCATATCAAATTACAGGTGAATGTTGCGTTTACTGCTGGTTTCTGTTGCCCCAAAGTGGCAAATGAATCCATTCATGCAATTTTAAACAACATCCAAATTGTATGTTCAGAAGATTTTGACCATATGGCTCGGTCCTGAACGCAGTTAATCCTGTGGGAACTTGAAAGCAATAGCAGGATCATGTAAACCTGATTCAGTATCATACAGTGTCCCCAAAGACTATAATTCTTTCTTTAACTGTTGGAGGTCTGAACGCTGTGAAATACGAACCCCCACCTCGTAATGATGTATATAATCTGTGTTGTGACTAAAAGACACTAAACAGGCAGACTTTACACATTCCCTCTGTGATCCGAGAACTTCCCCTATTATTCATATCTATTTCACAACCACATATTTTTCTTGCTCTTTCCCATGACTGAGCTTCATCTCTCTGGTGATGCTACTGACCTTTTGATATTTTTACAAATTCTTCCACAGAAACATAAAGCGAAGAGATGAGACACTTTTGTTCTGATAAGTGTCATCAAGTAAATAACTCATTACATTCATAAATCAGCTGAGTTATAACCATCAGGTCACTTCAGGGCTGCATTTACCAATACCTTTCAACCACTAGGGGGCTCCCTTCATCTGTAAATCTACTAATTAGGATCCGCCACAGTGGGTTCATTGTTTAAGGACTACATGGAGACATAATAGTTATTGTGTGTCCAGTTAAATTTATATCTTCATATTCTCAGAAATACTAAAGAATTCTGCTAAAATTAATTCGGTCTCTCAGGTAACTTTCACATCCCTTCCTTTGTCTTAAGATAAAACTGCCTGTAGAAAGTGATTAAAAGGAGATTGCCTGTGCAAAGCAATGGAGCAGGATAATAAAGCTGCTGGTGTAATTAAGATTAGGGCTGTTTTTACTGGTTCTGACAGGCACCAGACACCCACGCCGGACTAAGAGAGGCTGGATGGGGAGGAAGTTTAGGGAGAGAGAAAGCCATGGCTAATCTCTAGTCCTTTGCCTGTGGGCACAGTGGAATTAGTCTGAGAATGGTGTGAGACCATGATGATGAGGAGGTTGAGGAGGCATAACACACTGATGATTACGGGGTGAGAGAACATGTGAGTGGGCAGGGGAGTTTGGGAACGGGGTGAGAGGTCGGGGGTCAGCCTGGGTGAAGCCGAGCGTTGAGAGGAGACTTGGACATGTCTTCTTGGCTGTAAAGAGCAAATGAAAACATGAGACTGTATTTACACTGTAACATTACACTTACAGTCTGACAAGATGGCAATCAGTCCCAATTACTTAAACCAGTCCACCCTCTGGCATATCCTGACAATTGCCATAAAACTCAAAATGTACAGTAAATGTCAGCACGATCCTCTCACAATAGTGACTTATTACCATAAATTGTTTTTATGAAGCTGTTTTCATGTCATCATGGGGGCCAAGCAAGTCAAATAAACATAAACACACACAGCCCGCTGTGGCCACGGTGGCAAGGCTCAGTTAACATGCACAGTACACATTCCTGACTCACGAATGTCTGGTTCATGTGCAATAATGCACAGCAGTGTAAATATACACAATTTCATCACAATTTCTTCAGACACATTTTTTCTGGTTATAACAATTTAATCATGTAAGTGGGTGGTCAAACATTTGTGTTAAAATGTTTCACAGTATGTTCAGTTGTTGTAGTCGTTGTTAACACAGTTTGTGGATCCCCGGCTCCTCCTGTCGTCATGCAGGGTGTCCTTGAGTGAAACCCTGGACCTCAGTGCTGATAGGCAAATGCTTTCATTGGTTCCCTATCATTGTGTGAGTGTGTACATATAGGTTAATAAAATATGCATTGTAAAGCACTTTAGGTATATATATATATAACCTGATAATTGTGTAAAAAATGATAAGAGAACACACGACATGTGCCATGACAATCCATTCATTCATTAATTGAGTCTTTTCAGTGGAAAAAAATGTCAACCTCACGGTTGCACTAAAAGTCAGTAAATCACCAAAGTTGGCAGGCTGCTTCCCAGATCATGGCTATTTGTTCAAATCATCGCAGCAAATTTGCTAAGCAGTTGTTCAATTTTCCCTTTGGACCAAAACAGTGGACACATGACAGACATGCAATGCCATGCCTGGAAAGTAGTACCACTTAAATTTTTGTTTTACATCTGTCATTACTCATCTGGCATCTGCAGTTTTTGAAGTTTTGCTCATACACACTCACTCACACAATATGGTATACCATAAATGCCACAAATAACATGGGTGCTAAGCCGGAAAAACAAGTAGAACAGTAAACAAAAGTGTCTTTGTTTGAGATTTAAGGAGATTTGTGTAGCTTACTTTGGCCCCTAGCAGGAGTCAGGGTGTGTGTGTGTGTGTGTGCGTGCGTAAGCTCTGTGACTCTGACATCTTGCTCCAGTAGGACTCCGCTGTGCCTGAACAAGCTTACACGTCAGCCGAACCTGCATCAAGCCATTATGTGGGCTTGCATTTGTAAGTGCATCAAAGGGTCTCTGTTGGACCTTGTGATATGTAAGTCAGCATCCATGCACCATTACACTATTCACAACATGCAAGGAGTAAGTGTTGCATTAAAGGAAACAGCTCACAAAGTGGGACTTGTTTATAAAATTAATGAATGGGAAAAAATTGCTTTTTATTCACTGGTGCAAAGCTGCAGCCTATTTTTTCAGTCCTCTGTCTCTCTTAAACAGTGTTCCAATAAATGGATGCCACACTGGAAGCTGCATGACGTTGGCCTTGAAAAATGAAAAATGTGTTTGATTACACTGAATCAACCACATCCTCACAACAAGATGAAATCATACAGAGAAAAACAAGAGGATGTTTGAAGGGAGTGGGCAAGAAAGCCTTTTCTCTGGAAGTCTGTCACTGCTAATTTTGAATTAGTGGGCAACAGTGTGTGTGCTTGTGTGTGTGTGTGAGAGAGAGTTGGTTTTATACAAATTCTTTACAGATAATCTTTAACCAGCTCTAATGACAAATCTGATTCATTGCACGAATGACCCCAAACCAAACAGTTTAACCTTGACGTTCAAGGTGGAAGGCTAAACCAGCTGAGAGCGGCATTGTTACTGTGCGTATGTGTGTGTTTGGGTGTGTGTGTGTGTGTGTGTGTGTGTGTGTGTGGGTACAAGAGAGTATGATTAGCAGCTAATGTAGCAACAGAGGCATTGAGTCACAAACCTTTCAGAAGTGAATGTTTCCAGTCTAAGAGGCTCTAAATCCTGGCACTCATGGATTACTCCACTTTGTTTTTTTCTACAAACATCAGTCTTGTGAACAGTCAACTATGCGTCTAGAATTCTACGAAAGTAACATCTTGGTCACCAACTATTTCAAATAGTGTTGGAGAAGCGTGAAGGTTACATTTTTAAACAGTGAAAAGGGAAAGTGTTTGAGGTCATGGGGAGCTCAGAGAGCGTCTGGTGGATTGCAGTGGAATGGGCTTGCAGAATTCTTGGTGTTTCGACAGCAACAGGTAAGATACAAATATAATCACAAACTTAATAAATTTAGAGCTATGTGCATCATTGTTTAAGTAAGGTTGTGAATAGTTCTTTACATCCATAAGCAATTCAAAATGGATTCCAGTTCATACCCCTAATAGGGTCTTCAGACAGAGCTTTTAAAAGATTGTAAAAGGAGAATTAAGGACTTAAGTCAAGATAAATTATCAGTAGCAGTAGAAGCCATAATGATGATAGCGGTTTCACATTTTATCTGCTCTGAGGTGTTGCAGTCTGTAGTTTACAGCTAGTGTCTGACCCTCTGTCTGCGCCAAAAGTGTCACCTTTTTTTAAGAACATTTTTAAAGCTCTCCTGTGGAAAAAGATTATCCAGCTGGGCTTTTTACAGACTTCATGAACCCAAAATTTTAAAGGGTCACATGATGATGTCGTCCAACTGGATACTTGACCTCCAAGGACATTAAACCATCGTTTGGCTGATATATAGAGACTATTAAAACATACTTGATCGTACATGCTTGTGCGACGTGTCCCTCCTCCAGTGTTTTCCTCCGTCACACGGGGACACATTGCATACAGCTCTCTTGGCCACATTAAATCATCAAGGGGGAAATAGCTCTCTAGTTGCTGCCTTCTTCAAAAAATATGGGACCCCCTCCACTTAAATTCAAACAGCTGCAGACAGTGAACATTTACAGAGAGACATGTGCCTCGCATCACACCAAAACCAAGGCCCGGCATCCAGCTGGGTCACTGGGCTTATGCATTCACACCTACTTGAGCTTTCAGTGCATTGTTCCTATATATGTATGAGTGTGTGCGTATAGTTATGGTATGTCTGCTGGTGCCTCTGTATGTCTGTCTGTGTTCAGAGGTCTTCATGTCTGCATCGGCCCGTCTGCCTCTGCATGTGTTCCATAAACAGACATGCATGCAGGAGTGCATACATTTTCATTTCCAGCTGGTCTATATGCAGCGTTAATTCCTCTCACACTCTATAAACTACCAGAAAACATTCCCTTGATTTCCCTCTGGTGCAGATTCTATCTCTCTCTCTTGTAAGCAGGCCAGAGAAATTGTTTCCATGTGTTTCGTGGCGATCAGCACTTAACCATGTTTTCATCTTTTATACCAAACAGGGAAAAGATTGGTTAATAAAACAGGCTTTTCTTTATAGTTTGTGAGACTTTGTTGCCATACTGTTCCATATGTGTTTAAATGTGTTGTTGCTGTCAGCACTCAGAATTGGGAACCTTCACAATAAGGGAATAGTTTGACAACTTGGGTTTTCTTGCTGTGAGTTAGATGAAAGGATCAATACCACTTTTATATCTATCCAATAAATATACAGCCAGCAGCTGCTAAACTTAGCTTAGCTTAATTTAGTTTTGTTTAAGGACTGGAAAAAGAGAGAAATGCTAGCATGGCTCTGTCCAAAGGCAACAAACCGACCAGCCCAGGAGCACCTTGCCTTGACAAGTTACAGTCTAATTTATAACTCTTTGATTAATCTTTCCAAGAACTGAAGCATAAAAAATTACACATTGTGGTTTAATGGGAGGTGTGAGCTGGACTATTTCTCTTTGAGGAGCAGTAACTTCAGAGGCATCCGCCGGTTGTCTGGCAACCTCACAGTGATGACAAGATGTCAGGAAGTAACTGTGCCCGGCCAAGAAATAGTCTGGCATACAACCACATTTTATTGTTGAGAGGGTAGGATAAGACATGACATAAAGACATAATGTGTGAAACTGTGAGCTTCTGAGGTGCCAGCACCACAGATTTTGCTTCTTTTGGACAGAGCCACACTTTCTTTTTCTCCATGTTTCCAGTCTTTGTGCTCAGCTAAGGTAACTGGCTGCAGGAAGTAGCTACACATTTACCATACAGACATGAAAATGATACAAATAGTCTCATCTATGTCTTGTGGAGAGAAAGAATAAGCTTATTTTATGAAATGTCAAACTGTTCCTTCAAAATATTAGGAAGCTAACAGGAGCAGAATCATAGATTTATTAAATTAAATCACATTCTCTTCCGGAGACCTTCTTTTGGCCTTTCCCACCACAATGAGGTCAGGGTTAAAGGGAAAGTATAGTTTAGCAGTTTCAGCAGCTTCCAGTTGCAGTCAAGCATCCATTTTTACAGTAAATGTGTGCTTTCATTAACACTGTTTAAATATAGATAGAGGAACAGATGACATTCTGCTCTGAATCATTTATAACACATGAAATATGGAGAAGGGATCAACATACCTTGACATAAAGTGATCATTTCAGGAACAGGTGGCAATGCTTTTTAAAATTTAATGATTCTGCTCCTGCAGAAGATCTGGGATGTGTTAAGTGTCTACTAAAATTACCTCACCTACCAGCAGTGACATGGTGATTACAAGCATCAGTAAGCTATTAACCAAAATGGTGTGTCTATTGTGGAAACAATTACAACAATTACCTGCTGAAAGTGTTCTTAAGATGTTTTAATATGACATATGCCATCAGTTCAGTAGTAGCACCTCAAGTGTAAACCTCAAATCAACTAAAGTGAGTGTTTTTCACTCTGAGAGGGGAGAAAAACCCTGAACAAAGCAGATACAACAAGACAAAGAAACATTAAAATGTGTGAAAGATCAGAAAAGCTGCTCAACAGAGTTTGAAGACAGCGGAAATATCAACAGTATTTACAGAAGTTTGAGAGATTACATCTAATCACCAAAGTTTAAAGCACTTTATCCTCCTGCAAGCCTGCCTACAACTAACAAGAGAATCATGAACTAAGTCTGACATCTGGTGGACAGAATCTGCTCACCAGAAACCAGACAACTGTTCAAATGTTACCTTTCTTTCCTTCTTTTTAGTGTTGTGTGCTGTGGGAGTGGAGACCCTACAACATGGAGAATTCAACAGCCTGGGCATCTACCTTGTGTAAGTTCTTTTACAGGTATTACAGTCTGCCTCCAAATATACATTATAATTTTAAAACTATCAAAGCACTCCTGACTTTGGCTCACTTAAGACTAAACTGGTAGCATTCCTGAGTTACAAACAGGCCGCCTGAATTTTAATATGGTAAAGAATGTGTGGCCTGAGGGTGCTTAGAAAACATTTACAACACTTGCAATGTAACCTGCCTTCCTAATCACACACACACACACACAAACACATACTTGCAAGGAGATGAAGCGAGGTGCAGAGGGCAGAAAGGACACTGGTCCCTCGGTGCTTCTTATTATTATTATATCGGCGGCTCACAGCCAAACTCCCACAGAGCCACAGGAAAACTTCTCCCAGAGGAGACCAGAAATGCACGTCTGTTTATTCCGTCAGGACACAAATGCAGATGAATGCTCTACACACAAACAGAAGCACACAACTCGGCGATAACTCTTTAAAGAGGGCAGCACATGATGATGGTTAGTCTGGAGGCATTTTTCTGGTCCACTGGATCAGATGCTATCACAGTATTTAAACACAAATAGAAGAGGGATCATATGTATACTGCAGCACCAAACAAAACCTCTAAATGCTAAGTCTGCATCATATGAAGGCTATATCTGTTCTTTTTATTCTGTTTGGCAAAGGGCAATTGCTACCCACATCTTTCACAATTTAGAAAATACAATCTTCACCCACAGCTTTAGATAAAATACACAAAATATGACATGTTTAGATCTTATTTACATAGTTTAAAACAGTTTACTGATTATATCAGTGAGATTGTATCAGTTTCATCTGGCTGTTGACTTCTTTTCTTCTCCCAGAGTGTCATCTGTTGGCATCATGATGTTTGAGTTGGCCCATTTCCTGGATACTCTCCTGTCCATATGTCTGCCGTGAGTACACAACAATCTGCAACATCTGTAGCATAAGTATACAGAGGGAACCACATACAACTTTTAATCCTATGAGGTCATTTTTAAGCAACCATAAATGTCAACAGCTCCGCCATATAAGAATCAAGATAATCAGTGACATACTTTAAAATTAATCCAAAACTGCAAGAATGGGACTTTTCAGTCTGAGCAGGTATAAAGATAAGAAACAAAATAGGCTATAAATTGAGTCTCAGTACCCCTCTTCCTCTTATCTTTGTCTTTAGCTGTCCTCCAGACTGGCAGCTGTTCCAGCTGTGGGGGAAGATGGCTCGCATTGGAGGCTTCCATAAGTTCCTCTATTACTCCATAATGTCAGTGGTCTGTTTCTTGCACCCTGTGTTAGTGTGGCACGCCATTATCCCAGGTAAAATTGTGCCAGCAGGTACAGCTGTTACACTGACGATTACAGCACTGTTTACTGAACTGACAATGTGCTTTTTACAGAAATTCAATGTATCTTCTGATTGCAGGGACAATGCTTCTGATCACAGCCTTTTTCAACTTCATACTGAGCAAGAAAACAAAGACCAAGTCTCCCAAAAGGCCACAGGAGAGCCACAGCGACCAAGGTCTGACCACTGTGTGTGTGACCGAGGGAACCTCCTCGGAAAGCTCTTTCCCATTCCTCCACGTGGTGACAGGAAGGAGAGGGGGAGGGCTGGCCCTCATGACCAGAGATCGCTGCCTTGGCCCGGGAGATAGAAGAGAGAGCGTCCAAGCCATGCTGGAGCTGGAACAGAGTACAGCATCTAAAGAGCCAGACATGGAGAGGAGGAGGTGGAAAGAGAGGAGGCTGAAAATTTTTCGAGGTAGGGAGGAGCCAGTGGAGAGAGAGATGGAGGAGATGGATTGCTACAGTGAGCCAGAGCCAGACACCACCTCAGACACTGCACCTATGATAAGAGACTGAACGTTCCTCTGAGCTCAGCCTGAGCTCCTTACTGATATCACACAAAGGAGAGCACAGCAGTTTGCCCACACTGACTGAGTGCAAGCTGATGCTGCACTATGGCTAACTTTAGCTGAAAATAACATTATAAAATGTCTGAACAGCTAATATAAGACTTTTGAGCATTTTTGAGAGTTCATTGATAAGGCACTTTGTAACACCACCACTAAAATATGAAGATTATTAGATTTTTTTTTACTAAATGTTCTACTGATCATCAGCTGTGTAAATTCAAAGAAATTAAACCATTTGTACCTACATGTGCACGCAGGTGGCTTTTAGTCTGATTTTGCTGAAGCCAGCATTGATTGAAGAGCAAACATTAACATGAAGCAATCCAATCCAGTTACTGCAGCATGCATTATTCATGAGGCAATAAATTAGATCAACTGTTTCATTCGTTCAGCGTCAGAGAAAATACGCGCCAACGTGAACGGGAGTAGCAGGCATCAGACTTTGTGCAGGTGCTTGCGTTAGACACATTCAAGCCTCCTCATTGTGTGTTTGTCATGTGTAAGCGGTGACCATGGAGACGGAGCTCCGGGAGGAGTGCTCACGTTATTATGGTGATGAGAAAAGCATCAGATCACCCACCGGAGTGCCCCCATAGGCATACACTTCACCAAAACATGTCTTATGTGCCACATACAAAACATAATTACAAGTATTATTCATGCATTAATAGCATGTCTTATGCTACCGTGCATTGATAATGTTAATAGGGTGTGTTGATCAGAACCGAGCTCTATAAATCACCCTGAAATTAGCATATTTGTGATACAAAAGCTTGAATGAAAAGGCTGTATTAACATTTCATTTGTTTTCCTTTTGTTATATCACGCTACAAAGGATGCAATTCTCCATACAGACATTCATCTTTTGTTCTGGTCATAAATCAATACTGTTTTTTTCTGTCAAAACACACACACACAAACACACACAAATACACAAATACACAAACACACACTGTGCAGCAGACTTTGTTGTTCTTCAGTCCTTTGTTCACTGAACTGTAGATATAAACCTGTACGTAGCCTTAAGAGGCAATCTCTCTGCTCCATCAAAGGTAAGGAGAGAATCAATAAAAGCAGAGAGGCTCATTCATCAGAAAACACCTCACCGACATGTGAAAACACACTCACACATAAATAGCCTGCAGGTTAAACAACTAGGTTATTCTCCATTTTTGACACCAATTACATACCCAGCAGCTACAGAGTGACACATATTCTCTCAGCTATTTAAACACGCTTTTTGGGACACTATATCAAAGCCATGACATGTGAGTCCAGTCAGGAGATATCAGATGTTTTGGTGTTTTTAGAGGAGAACAGAGAGTCTTTGTCCGGAGTTTGCTTTGACTGCTCATCGGCCCAGCTCCACTCTGATCTCTGCTCAATTAGCAGATGAGTGACCCACTAACAGAGTAAAGGAATGTCAGCATTTCCAGTTCGCTCCCATATATTTTCCACCAACTCTGTCATATCCATGTCCTTAAGAACGAGCAGTTCTCTGTGGGGGGAAGTTGTTCAGCTGGTGGAACAACTTACTTCCTCTGTGTGCGTAATATCATAAATCTTGTGCAGACAAAGGGAGAAGGAGACTTCCTACATTTTGTTTCCACCCTACAATAGTTTCCTAGATGGAAGATCCAGGCTCAAAAACAGGATGGGTGAAACAAATCTTAACAGGTCACAGGGACTTCTTCCTCTACCGCTTAGCTGAAAGAAAAAATCCCCACAAAGCTCAATAAGTGCCTTAGTGTTGGTCGAGTAAGAAGAGTTGCATTTTCTTATCACTGAATGTATAAAGGCAGATATTTCTTTGCGTGTTTATGGATTTTTGGTTTGATTAGCTTCTGTCAAAGGACAGACACACATATTTCCAAACATTTACAGAACAAAAATGTGAAAATAAAATTAAACACAACAAAATATATCACTAGAAACAAACAAAAGGATATAACTTAAACCAGAGCCTGTACAGAGTTTATTTGAAAGGATCAATTTAATCTTCCACCGATTTTGTTTTTTTGAAAAAAAAAATGTTGACATCTATTAATTGGAAGTCAAGGCTGTTCTGCTTTTTGTGCTCAACGGGATACAAGAGGAAAATTATTTCCAGAATGCAAAATATACAGTGTATTAAATGAACATATCTACACGTGTGTGAGTTTTGTTTCGTTTTTTATAAAAAAAATCGGTAGATTATACGCAAACTTAGAAAATTAGTATAATCAACTTTGATCTCAGTCTTCTGAGCTGAATTTCCAACATTCTTTTGTCAAGACACTGCAGCGTGACTGATGACACCAAGCGGAGGTATCATGATGAAGAGGAGAGAGGTATGCGACCCTTATCTATTCACCCCGCCCACACTAAAGCCTGATTGGTTGAGGCGTGTCAGTGCGGCATTCTATTGGATCATTCTGTTGTCAGTTTAATTTTCCAGTTCTGAATACCGCACGCCCGGGTAGGCATGAAGGAACGGGGTTCATCGCTGGTGGATATACGGAAAAGGACGGAGGACGCACTCTGCTATGGTGAGACCCAAACTGATTTGTTTTATACTGCAGATTATTTTCATACGCAAAGATCAAGAAGCGATAAACCGTGTTAGCGGATGTTATCATGCGATTTAATCCCGAAATCAACAAAATGCTCTGGTCAAAAGATGTTGTGAAGTTGGATGCAGGTTCCTACGGGTGTTATTTCAGTTTTTTATATTTAGTATATTAATGCAGTGGTGCCTGGTGTGAAACTTTCCTTTTCCGTCAGCTTTAGTCTGCTATAGCTTTAAAAAAACACAGATAAATCACACTAATCGTTGTAGTGGGAGTGCGTGACTCTGGAGCAAGTGATTTACTAATAAATGTCTGACTCCAGATGGCATTTAAACCTGGGATGTTTGTGGAAAGAGACGCGTTTTGCATGTGTTGGCATGGTGCGCGTCATTTGGAGCCCTCTGACATTTTTACGCGTGGCGATGGATTGTCTTCGGGCGCAGCTGCAGGAATAGGTGCGATAATTGGATGCGAATCTCGCGATGATCAAACCAATTAGCAGACCTGCAATGAAGGTTCTTTGTCCGCCGATGGAGCTTCCACACAGACACAAGACGCAATTTTAGTCACCAGAGAAGAGTATGTAAATTACGCTCAATCTGAGCATCACCTGAATAGATTGACCTCTATCATCTCTGCACAGCTCTAAGCTTCTAGTCTATCTCCTGCGCAGCCATGTGCAGTGGCTGAATAATTCATAATAATGGTGACGGACTAGAATCCTTTAAGTTATGGGATATTTATAGACCCATTATTGTGTATAAATATGTATGAGAGATAGACTGACCATCCCATAAAGCGTCTACTTTGTAAGCAGTTTCCCTGGATGAAAGTGGAGGTGGGCAGAGGTCACTGAAGTGAGGGAGGAGGGCTGATAGGTGCTGCTATTTCTTCAGTGATTAACAACATTTTGGGGGATTCTCATGCAGATGAAGAACAGCTTCATCAGAGGAGTTTGCATTTGAATCTTTAACTGTGTGAAGATGACAAGAGGAGCAGCAATGTGACATAAATCTGAAACACCCTCTTCTCTTTCCTTTGTGCTCAGTGTTCATGTTTAGCTGAATTTGCACCTCACCACTCAGTGATCACTTCCCAGATAGACAGTGGTGCGGTCAGTATTTGGCAGTCTGCTTCCTGGTTTTTGCGGTGACTATCACTGCTCATGCAAGCAGTTTTTTTCTTCTTCTATTTTTTCCAAAGTGACCTAACTTCTGTTTCAGCTGAGGGGAAATGCAAAAGAAACACTTCCTGTGTACCAGAGCTTTTACTCCAGATCCAGCTCATTTAAAAACCAGGAGTAATTTTTTGTGATTGGTTTATTAGATCAAAATGCAGTGTAACAAAGTTTAATAACATCTACATTAAACTAATAATATCCCAATTTAATGATGTGACCTTAATGCTATGCAACTACATGGACCATATTGCAAAGAACTCAGAGTCTTAAGCACTTGGGAGTAAGTACAGCATGAAAAGCTCCAAAGTCCATCTGCCTGATGTCCTGCAAGCTGTTTCTGCAGGTTGTGTAAAACATCATAGTTCAAGTTAGGGTGAAACAGGGAAAGGAGCAATGCTGCTGCACTTTACTGTCAATATTTTTTAAACACTAGGTGGCAGCAAAACCCAGCATTCAGATGTAAATTTTAAGTATCTGTTCATAAGCTAAAGTTACAAAGGGTGGAAGATAACATGTCCTGACCTTTTTTATGAGATTTTATTTCTCTCTCCCTCCCTTTAATGGCTGCTACATTTCACAGTTTTGTCAACAGGAAACCACACAAATTCCAGGCTAAAGCTCAGACTTATCATGTGAATATAAACACTCAAAATGATATTACCTCCAAACAAACACAATTTATAACAGCTGAATGCAGAAAATTGTGAAGTGATACACAGTATTTCTAAGCTGGTAGCTCATCAAGATTTTGGTTGATTGTAAGTGGTAGCTCTGATGTGAAATTTTGCAAAACTGTAAGTGAAGTCATAAATGGGATTTCAGTATTGCAGAAGAAGTTGTTGTATCTTTTACCTCTACAAAAATAGCCACAGTGTGAAAATACTGAATTACAAGCCCTGCTTGCCGGATTATACTTCTGTAAATGTACAGAGGTATTTTCAGCAAAGATATTGTTTCTTATTGATGTATTTGAGTATCTGTGTAATTGTTGTTGTATTATTCTTATTGATACACTGAGCAGTCCTTTGTGTATTTATTATTTTATTAATTTATTGAAGAAATGAGGAAATTATTGAGATAGTGTTGAGTGTTTTAGTACAGAACAAAACATCAAGTGTAGTGCTCAAAGATATCCAAATATTTTCTATTATTTTGACAGATATTCTAATATTAGGCATGACTTTAGTGGGAAGACGATTTTTTGTATTTTATTTTCCTTTTTTTGAGGTCTGTATTAAACAAGCATATTTCCTTGGCTGGCGTAAGCTGTGGGGTTGGGATATCTCTCATGCAGCACAGTGCTTCATTAACAATTGGCATGTCGGGACACATTTTACCTTTCATCAATAAATTACAGCACCTGCAGTTTTTCTATTGTGCTTTGTGAAATTATTATTTTGATAATATTATTTTAATAATATTTTGATCATTGTTCAACCCTGGTGAAAAGTACAATGTCTGTATTGACAGTAGTTGCATCAGAATTTAAGGGGATTTTTTCAAATGCCATCCACAAACAGAACAGTAACTCTCACTCTTCGATGGCATGTGCCTGAGGCAACTTTGCTGAGAAGTTTACTTTCACTTTCCATTCTACCTACAAGTGCAGTCAAGCAATGACAGATAACAGGATCACAGAGCAGTCTTACAAAAGTCCATATCAAAGTCAATAGCTGTTTTAGGTGGAGAGCAAAACAAGTTAGTGCATGCAAGTTATTCATTTTCCATTACCCAAACTGGTTCAAGTGCACAGCAAAAGTAGCTAAAATTATTGTGTGTGTGTGTGTGTGTGTTCCCATTGGGCTCTGTCATGTCACATGCTTTCAAGAAATCCCAGAGTCGCTGGAATGACTGATCACAAGTTATCATAAAAAGATGACGTTAAACAGCCCACACCCTGATCACCTTCATGTCTCTGTTGAATAACGCCAGCAATAGTCCATAAAGTTATAACCTGTGATAAGCACAATGTATGGCATTGTTCTTTACATTTTACATCTCCAGCACATGCCCATAAATCAAGTGGTCACCTCTGAAGATATGTGTGATGGAAAGAGATGTTTTTTTTATCCCTTTACATTGTAAAACACTTCACAGTAAGTTTTTGTCATAGTTTGGGATATTTGTGTGTGCGTTTTTATTGAGACATGTTTGCCTTGTTCCTGCTGCTCGCTGACTCACATCCTGTAGTTTATTAACTAAAGCTGAAGCTGTGGGTAAAGTGACCTCTCATATCCTGTCAAGGAAGTAATCTTCTTTTCCATCTTTAAGTTCTAAAGATAATCTGGAGTTTTCACAATAAATAGCACACAAGGTCGCACTATTGTTCTCTTATATTTATTATTAAAACACTCACAGATGTTACATTGCTAGCACATATACTACAACACACACACACATCTGAAAAATGCCTACATTCATATAAAAATAAATAACCAAGTCTCAATAGTTAGTTTCTAGCTGCATATACAAAACTATTCATAAAAAATACATTGACCATTTAACAGTGTTATAAAGCTACAACTGTTAATATTTATTACAAGCCACCAGGGCTTAATTTTTATCAGTAAATCAGTCATTTGCACATAAAAAAGTAAAGCTCCCTGCTGATGGTCCATAGTGAGAGATCCCAGACAAACATTGCACAAGCTTCATGTCTGAGATGGCGACTTTTATAGAGAGAAAAATGGTAGCGTGCTTTAGTTTAAAACAGCCTCTGGTGGCCTGGAGTCCACTGTGTGGCAGAAATCAGCAGGTACACACTTCTCTCCCTCCAGTAGCTTCCTGTCATTTTGTCAGGCTGGTCAACTACTGGGGGTTTGAGGAGGAGGCTCTCCTGTTCTGGCCCCGGCTCCTCTGTCGAGACCGCTGGTGCTGACCTCCTCTCACTCGCTTTCTCCTCTTCAGGCACAACTTCACATCACGACCCAATTTTTGAGCTCTAGAAAACACATACAGAAGTACAAAACTTAAACCTGAGGGAAAGGCTGTGAACCAGTACTTCTGTTGTAAGAATCAGACAACTTGTTTATTAAAATAGACTTCCCTGTCAGATAATTTTAATAAATCATATATAAATCTGGCCATGGTGCATTTAAGTAGGTCAAATATTTGGATATAGTATACTCATAGGGAGAATCCATCATAAAAGCTGAGGAAAAACATGCATGATAGGACAAAAACAGTTGATTACCATGTCATCGGAGGCACTAACTGATTTCTTTTTTGTCTTTAAAGTAGAAAAACATGGAAGAGTTCGAAAAACAAATGCCAAGCTACGTGCTTTGTTGGGACAAGAACTGGCTTTGCAACAAACATCTGCCGCTGGCTATAATTTACGGGAAACATGAAGACGGGTGAATCACTTTAACCAGTTAGGCCATTCATCTTAAAAGTCCTGCCACCTCTGGTGTAACAGACATTACTTATTGCTATAACAAGTTGCAAAGGCCAATGTGAACTTTGATGTTTTAACCTAAACTGAAGAATAACATGACACTGTTGGGGTTTACAAGGCTTGCAAAATCCTCACAGAGGGCAAGTTGTAACTTTCACTGCTCAGTCCTCTCACCTGTTCCAGCAGCGAATCAGCTGTTTGCCCATCGGAGCCTCTGGATCAACACACACTGGTGTGTCGTTACTCTTCAGTGTCACTCTGAAAAAAACACAAGTAAAACCCACACATTTACTCACACTCATCTGGATGCATGTGTGTATGCATGAGTGTGTGGCTGCAGGATGTGGTACTCACATTACTGTGATTTTGTCACAGATGGGGCTTTTTGGGTGGACTTGGAGATTTTTCAGTTGTCCTCTGACACCCCGTTGTGTGTATGGACACATACATCTTCCCGGGACAAACGTGCTGTCTGACTGCCTCGCTGCACACATACACACAGACGCAGTAACAGGATTACAAGTTAATTCAATAGAGTGCAACACGAGCAGAGATTAAGTTACGGCCTGCTGAAACGCTCAGACAGCTTTGCCCAAATAAAGCAACTCTTTTTTACTGTATCCAGATTTCATGAAAGAAAAATACACATGGATGCACGGATGAAGTAGGTTCTTACCTGTGATCAGTACACAGCAGAGAAACAGGAAGGCGAGCTGACAGACGTTCTGAAGAGAGAGCTTCATATTGGAGACAAGCTGAGCGCTGATACTGAGCCTTTAGCCACATGTTGCTGTTTTATATGCTGTTTGCTCCGCCTCCCACATACTGAGAGCTGGGCTTTCCAAACTAGGAATTTCCCACTCTCTTTCCCTGTAAAAAATGTCAATAAGCAGGATTCACAGTGCAGGGATCAGGGACACAATTCCTCTAGCTTTGTCAGAAAAGTCTTAACAGCCTGAAGGACACAGTGATTAATAGCTTTCCCTTCACAAGAAAGGACACTGGCATTGCATTCTCATTATTTTCCCTAAAAACTGTGCCAAAGAAATGACCGAGAACTGTTTCTAATCATTAATAAAATGCTAGTTGTCTGAAGAAAGCTTGTCACAGTAGCTGAAACTTTCCTTGAACCACACATCCTTGAAGACACAGACATGTTTTCCGGGCTTTGTTCAGCGACACCACTACGAGATCCTTCCCTCTGTTGGCTCAGTGCCAACAACACCATGTGATTTCTCCTAATTCCTTCTCCCTGCTTTTAACCCCAGCTATTTGTCCAGCGGTGTTTTGATTTATAAAAAACTTCCGATCCTCAAACTAAATCAACAATTAAACATGATATCACAATAAATTAATGTGCATATCCTCTATTTATAAATATTTGTTTTTGCTACATATTTTAATGTGGGTTTTCTCATTTCTTTTAATCAACAAGTGATTAGAGGAGAGTTTCTCTCAGGGAATAATGAAAGTTATTTGTGCTCATTGTGCACATTGTTGTTCATGAAGGTTCAGTGATTAGTTTAGTGCTATGTTGAGATAAAGATATAAAGATAATACAACCTTTTTAAAAAAAATTTCACGTCTGTCTCTCATGTTTCTCTGCCACAGCTGGGCTCTATTCAGAATGGGTGAGAGTCAGACCTACGTGAAGCTCAATGAGGATAAACTTATACCAAAGTAAGTCCAATAGTTCACTTCCTGCACAGTAATTAGGCACAATGAAGTACAGTCACAATAATTACATGTATTAGATTGCATCGTTTCTTTCATTGTGTGATATTTCTGAATGCTAATCAACCATTTGTGGTCTCATGTTCGTATTCAGGTCGGACATCCTGTCTCTGCTGAGGACCTACAACTGCTATCACGAAGGGAAAAACTTCCAGTTGAGGACACGCGAGGTAAGAAAAGGCTCGGCTGCAGACGTATCAGCTCACTGGAGACGGTGTTTGCATAATAAAGATAAAAAGATAAACAGAGAGACATATTGACAAATGATCAACGGCATAAGTGGGTGTGATGGGTTGTAGGACATGCAGCAGTGTAAAATGGGTCACTCACACATACTGTATACAAAAACTGGAACCAGTTAAACCAGCGCTTTGATTCTCAGATGTAAAATAAACCTGAGAGCAAATACACTTCTAATGTGGCTGCAGTTCTGAGATCCGACCTGAGACTCTTTGGCTCCTTCCCAACATGCCAACTGGCTTACAAACCACAAAAAGCCCCCATTTCTTTCAAAATGAAAATGAAAATGGAAGGAGGGAGGGAGGGTCTCATGTTTAGGTCGTCAACACTAACCACTGGGTGAAGTATTTCCATAGTAAACATTTTGCTGTTGTGGTATGTCTGTAGACCTGCAAGAGTTTGGTTATTTGGTTGGTAATCATTCAATGGGTTGTATGGTCAGGAGTTTCCCTTTGTGTTCATCAGCAGGTTTTTGAGGGAGAGATGAGTTTTTTTGGTGGGGAGAAATTGGGCAGGGTGGTCATGGTTTGTCCCTCCTCTTTGTCCCGAGAGCCAGAGTCAGTACATTGCATCCCACTCTGGGAAAATCCCACATAGTCAAAGATGTGGGTACGTGCAACATACACATGTAAAACACAGGAGCCAGTGGTATCACAGTATGCACTTAATATTAAACCAGATGATGAGAACATATGAAACAGAAATCTGCTCATTATGATCCCACATTTTAGAGAGTGACTCAGCACTTCACATTACACCACTGTTATCCGTCATCAGTCCACCAAGGCTTCTTTTGTGGTATTTTAACAGTGTGTCATCTTTGCTCAAAACACAGTTCAACCAAAACCTCACTAATAGCAAAAAAAAAATTCAGTCCATGGTTGGAAAATATTCTAAAACTACAGCAATTAAATTCAGTGATTCTACACTATGTGTTGCTTTGTCATTACTCATGTTGTTCAATGCTTCAGCTTAGTGAGGAATGTGGAAAACAGACAGACCTTTCCGTTCTTTCTCTCCTAGAGCCAATTTTCTGCTTTATAAAAGCCCAAACAGGAAATATATCTAAGCAATCATTATGGCATTCATGATTAAGTCATAAAAGAAATTAGTGTATTGAAACCTTTGCGCCTTGCTGGGTTGAAATTTAACATGTGGGAAAAGTTGTTTAAACCTTATTCTGGGACACAGTGATTTTTTTTTCTTTTAAATCAGATTTGACCAGTGATTCTGTGTTTCTTATTTCTGTGTGACCATTGAAAGTGATTTATGGTTCTCTCCCCATTCATTTAGAAAGGGGCCAAGTCTTGTTAGCCAGAAGGCTTTGCCATGATGGCTACTGAATAGAGGGACTTTCCCAGAAGACTGCATTTTTTTCAAAAACAATATTTTCTTTTACTGATAATCCAATAATAGCCACATAACTGCTTCATTGCAGCACTATAGTCACTGTTACGATCATGCAAAAAGAATCTGCAGACAACAGACTGGAAAGGGAAAACATTGATTTATTGGAGTACAAAGGTGAGGAAATGTTGTGGGTGGAAGAGTGTCCAAGAGAGGGTGGAGATCTGATGTGGGTTTGCAAGGTTGAGCAGCTGCTGGCGGGCTTTCAGTTTTGGGTGTGACTGGCAATTTGAGTGGTTGAAATGTCAAGAAAGAGAAAAGTGAATCAGGTAAACAGTCACAATGACAAAAAACAGGTAGCTGGAAAACAAGACGAGCAGAACAAGTGAAAGTTAGACTCGGCTAGAGTGACTGACATATAATCCATGTGTACTATGTGGCAATCAGCAGGGTCTTGATGTCAGGGCAGGGTATACATACTGAGTGGGTGATGAGCAGATAACAACAAGGTGAATGGGTGTGGATTCTGTCAGTCAGACGGACTGACTGAACTGACAGGGCACAGGGGGTGGAGACAGGTAACACAGACAGACAGACAGACGCAGACAAACATATTGATAGATCCTGACAGGACAGGATGTCACTCACATGACTTTGTTTGATACTGTTGCCTTATTTAACACATTTCACAAAGGCATATATACATAAAATAGTGTAAAAAAAAAGTTATAACTGAAATAATGTGTGTTAAAATTGTTTATGCCCTTCATTAATAAGCACAATTGAGTAACGATAATTACAGACACAGGAATACTTGATAGATCAGTGCACCAGTCAAGCATTATCACTCATGTTTAGATCATACTGATCATATTTAATTCTTTAACGCATGTTTGCTGCCGGCATAGCATAGACAGCATAGATAGCTTTTTCTAGTTTAACAAAATGCTGCATTGGCTGCCAAAGATTCTCTTTTACTGTAGCCACAAGCTGATTGTCTGGATGATGAACTGAAATTTGATCCTGATGATTAAACATCAGCGTCATGGAAGAAATCTTGTTTGTTAAAATCATGTACAAGCAATTTACAACAAGTTTACTAGTTTGTGGTCGACAAGAACGAGTGGCATTTAACAGCGCTCACTGTGTGTCATCTTTGCTTTGTGCTGGTTGGAACTTTAAAGACGCACTTTGTTGATGCTTAGCTGCTCTGTCTCTTGCAATAATTCTAATACTAAGTAAATATTTACAACACTGATTCCCGAACTTAGGGTCAGGACCTTAAATAGGTCATGGACCCTCTTTTATTAGGTAACAGTTTGGCAGAATGGCATGTATAACAACACTGATATGTGACTCAATTCTGATAATAAAAATAGAAAAAGTGTACTTTTATTTGCTACATATGTCTGGTTAGCTTAGATGCTGTTTATTCCCCCAAATACAATATTGCATTCAGAATGTAATACAAAACTGTATGTACATAGGTTATGAGGTGGTGAAAGGTTTATCATTTCAGTAAAACAGATTTTTGCTGTGATGTGCTTTTAGAATCAAAGAAATACATTTCATGCACATTTTAGAAACATGAATTGTTGTGAAATTGATGAGCAGTTTATAAAGTAGATGGTATCTTAACCTAAGATATATTTTTGTGAGTGTCAGGCTGATTAAGTTTGGGAAACTCTGATCTACAGGTATATAGAGCACATAACCTTTTGCATCCCACGTGACATCTTATGTATGTGCAGGCTGGGAAATTTAACAAAAGTCCCAGAATCATTGTCTTAACTAAAAAAATACAATGAGAAATTTTAAAAAAAGACACAAAAGCCAGACTCATAATTAGGAGCTGCAGATTATCATTTTTTTTATTAAAAGTTCATCTTGACCATGAAAACAGCAGTTGACTTAACAAACTCACCACCAAGTCCATTTAACTGCGGTTGAGCTTTCAATCTCAATTTTTTAACCAACATGGATGTGCTGCTCTTAAAGTGCTCATAAATATGGAAATATTAACACTGAATTTACTTCAAAAGCCAGACAACATCATCTGCTCAGGGAGAACATGAAACATGATTCTCCTGAACTCACATGTATCACAATATGACCTACAGTTAGATTGAAACCGAAAGAGAGCTCCTTTTAGTAAAATTCTCTGGTCATTCGCTCCAGTAATGCATTGTTGACATAGATTAGTGACATTGTTAAAGCTGATGGAGTGAGTCCAAATGTTACTCAAGACTTATTCATTTGAATTTTGTGGATCAGGGGAGCAAAGCATTACTCAACAGTGACATTCCTGGGTTAGAAGCTGGCCTTCAACCAGTCCCAGAGAGAGATTCTAGAAAAACTTTGACTTTGTGAATAAGTTTAAATGAAAACCAGCTGTGGACACCTTCATGTCCAGACACAGTTTTACTGTAGTCATATGTGCCAGACCCTCGTGAGTATTTGTTTTTATTGCTAGACAGTTTGGGTTCTTTGTGGAAAAAGAAGCGGGATTAAAGCAGTCAGACGAGAATTTGATAGTGTTGATTCAAGATTGCATCAGGATCACGCTCTGCAGCTGAACTCAGGTGATGCGTATGAGTCATGTTGTTAGCTTACATTTCAGGTTATTTGAAAGGTTCAGTGTCATTTACAGTAAAGTGACTCAGAAGCTTCATGGAGAATATAAGCTCTAAAGTGTGTGCATACCAGAACTGAAAAAATGTCCTGTAATAGTGTAGATGAAGCTGATAACTGAAGCTGTTTGCATGTTTTACTGGTCAGATTGAAGAGAAAAAGCTTTGCTGGGGCTCCTCTGGATTCGTCCTAAAAGGACAATAATCCGGGGTCATCTGATCATCCCAGGATTTTGGCATGAAACACCTCTCATACTAAATAATCCCTCTAGATTATAATGTGGTTTATTTAAAAAAAATGAGGGTAGAGAGAACACAGGAGCGGGCAAAGGTATTTGCCTGTACTTGTCCCTTGTACTGTAATAACCTAACCTCAATAGCAATTTATATGTATGCAGCTCCCTCTAGTGGCTGTATTAGATACTTTTTAGTTGTAAGTCACCACTGTAGCACCATTGACTGCCACTAGATGACAATGAGAGGCTGTTCCTTTCAGATTAGAGGCTCAGTGCAAAAAAATATCTGGTGTAGTTGGTTCTTTCACAACAGTAGAAGACATATTCAGATCCTTTCTTCAAATATGAGTAATTCAGCAACACATAACAACACAAGTTCTGGTTTCAAAAATGGACTTATACAAATTAAGTACACATTAAATTTCCTCTGAGTGTTACATTATATCATATTATAGTAATGGATTGTAATAACTGATGCTTTGAAGGTCCAGTGTGTAGCATTACGGAGGATCTCTTTGTCGAATATGGCAGAGATTTAATATTGAATATTACAATCTTTTATGTTTTTATTGGTTAGTAATCATCTAAAAATAAGACTTTATGTGTTTTCATTGTGTTAAAATGAGCCTCTTATGTCTGTAGAGGGAGCAGTTCCTCTTCCGCTGAGTTCATTATTTTGCTCTGACATGTTTCTACAGTAGCCTAAAGCAGACAAACCAAAAACAGTGGCTCTAAAGAGAGCCGTTTGCTTTTGTCTCTAAGGAAGTTTGGACCACTGAGGTTTTCATCTACCCGTGGAAAAGGGGAGGCTGAGCAGGTTTTTCAGTCAGGTGCAGTCTGTAACTTCACCACTAGAATCCACAAAATCCTAAACACCAGACACTGAATATTTAGTTATCATTAATAGTAGGCCAAAGGGGGTGATATTATCAGCTTTGTATTCAGTTGGACAGGTCAGAGTGGGGGGTGGGGACTTGAGATAATAATTAGTGGTGGTACAAGAAGTACTCAGATCAAGTATCACAATATAAGTGCAATCTGTCACCAGTTAAATTCTGCATTTAACAATTTTACTTTAATTGTGCTTTAATTAAATACAAAAAAAACTGGTACCACAATTTACCACAAAATACCATTTTACAATGATGTATAAAATCTCTTATAATATTTGTTGCATTATTGTGTCAGCACCTCTGTAATAGTGTAGCTGGTAAAGTTGGAGCTAAGTTAAACTATTTTATATTCTGCTTGGTAGCTTTGGGTAATAATGACTTGTCTTAAATTATAATTATACACAATTAATTATTTGTTTTTATTCTACTTTATATTTCAAATGTGAATCTGTAAAATAACCTGTTACTAAAGCTCTCAAATACATGGTGGAGGGGAGTAGTGGAACATAAGTGTAATACTTTGTGCTGTGTGTTGTGGAGTAGACATAAAAAGTCACAGGAAATGGAAATATTTAAGTCAAGTACGAGTAGGCCTAATTCAAAATATTCTTAAATAAAGTGCATGGGTAAATGTGCTTAATTAGTTTCTAAAATTGGTGGATAATATGTTTTGTATGTAAAATATTCGCTGAAAAATTGCATCCAGTTGAAGTTAAAAATCACATAAATAGAAAGTCCCCCTAAAATTATTTAAGTAAATGACAAGATTTACATTCTACCACATTTTCTCACAGTCTTTATTTACATCCATGGATGCAGCTTTGGCAGTGGCTTGTCAACTACATGGTTGCAACTAATGATTTATTTTATCATCTGTCAATCTATTGATTGTTTTTTGTTCCATTGATTATTTAGTTTCCATAATTGTGGTGATGTCATTGTGTGTGTGTGTGTTTTCATTTGTTTTGTTTTGTTTATAAAAAAAAGATTAAGCTTACAGAAAACACTGCTGCAAAATAATTCTCAGTGTGATCACTAATTTCAGCGGTTCTACTGAAACTGACCCTGACTGACTTCATTTCTTTTTAGTAACTATAGAAGCAGCAAAGAATTTAAAAAAATCCATGGTTATTTTAGTATTTTATTAGAAACCATATCCTTAACAAAATATTAAACATCGTAAACATGTAGACATGAGTCCTCAGTGCATAGAAATAAATAGATCTTCATTCTTCTCACGAGCCATCATAAGTCCCAACATGCGCTGCATAGTTTTAATCTTCTTTACAGAGCAGGCTCCTCCAAACTTGTTTGATTAGAGATAATCCACCAAAGTGCCTTCAGAGCCTCCCACATCACAGTGCCTGTTCAAGTCCTTATCTGTCCAAACAGCCAGTCCACGGGGTCTCTGCCCCTGCAGTCCTTTTCTCTGCCCATCTTGAGAGAAAAATCCTCTGTGCTGTTCAGACTCAGACTGTAGGGCCTGGAAGTCCTTAGCACGCGGGGAGACCCGCGAGGAAGTGAGGCTGAGGCAGAAAGCTTCATCTGAGCCTTTGAGAACTGGCGCAGCCTCGGGGACCTCTGGAGCCTGACGGGGCCGCAGCTCGGTGTCTCCACAGGGCGTGCCAGGGCCTGGATGCTGGTCATGTAGTCATCCAGAGACTGGGAGCTCTGGGTAGACTGTGAGGATGAAGGATGGGCTGGCAGGTCCTCGAGTGTTTCAGTAATTGTGGGTAGGATAGGCAGTGAAAGCAACAACCGCCTGCCTCTCATTCTGCAGAGAATGAAAAAACATGTTAGTGATTTTAGCCTTTTGTTTTTAATCACAATCATACAATCATCTTCTTTTAATTTGTTTAAATACAATAGATAAACTGATAACTGTACATAACTTTCTTTCCATATTTTATAATGTAAATTACAATGAGGAAATAATTTACTAAAATTTAACTAATCCTTGTTTCTTAGTTTTTGTTTTTTATCTTTTCGGCCTCTTTTCTAATGAATAAACCAAACAATGTTGCTACAATTCTTTTAAAGCAAACATGTTAAGAATGGCTTGTATAAACTCGTACAAAGGAAAGCTGATAATGTAGAACAAAAAGAAGAAGCACTCTCACCTTTGATGCTTGAGCTGTGGCTTTGACATGCAGAGTGGAGGCGAGTGATGTCCAGTCCACTCAGTTCAGTATGACTGGATCAGAGCTTGTGTCCCGGCTTTATAGAGGCACACTGAGGCAGAGCGATTAACCACCCCTTCCAAAAATAGCTCTGCTGACCTTACTCACATCTCTGCAAATGTGCATGTGTGTGTGTGTGTGTGTGTGTGTGTGTATGTGAGGGTGTGTTCATGCCTGTTCAGGAAACGCAGGAGTGGCGAGTTGGCGAGGTCCAGCAATGCAGCTGCTCTGAGTGTTTATATTTCAGAAACAATGAAGCCCTGTGAGCAATTTGTGTCACCTTCAAAAACTCACTTTCTGTTCCTCCTCTCATATCTCTGACATTTCATCACCAAAATTATTGTTATCCATCTAAAGGTGTTACTACAAATTTACTCTTTTTATCTCCAGCATCTTCATTCTTTGTCAATTTAAACTTTCATATGCAAGATCTCTTATTGACCCCACGGTTGCACAACTATATTATGATGATTAGAAGAGTTAATGTCTGCCACACATTATCCATGCAACTTTAACCACTAACACGGCAGACATTAGGGAGAGACAGCATGACAGATTTGTTAAATTTCATAAGCAGTTTGTGTATAAACACCCAAAAATCGTGTGACTTTAAACTCTCTCATTATCAACAGTTACTACTAGTGGTCACAAGTCAAACACTTTTCAGTATTTCTGCCTGAATCCCAAATTGTAAAGTTTACCTAAAACAAAATTTTTTTTTAGTTTTCCGTACTCTCCAGATGCCCTCTCATTATTTAAGACAAATGAGCTGTTGTCATTTTCCTTTTCAGACAAAACTGTTCAAAAGTTAAAATAAGATTTATACTGTCACCTTTTAATGTTGTTTTATGTTCATTTTTTGTACTTTGGACTGATATGGACTGCAGTTACATGCAACACACAGCTAGAAGACAGTTTGCTATCAGCAGCTAGCTATCTTTCTGTCTTTTGTTCTACTTTCAGACAAAATTAACATGAATAATTCAAAATTTTTGTCTCTGTCATGTGCTCACTGATCTATGGACTTCTGAGTTTGCAAACTCTTGAATTAATAGTAGCCTGATGCAAAATCAGGTATTTACTCATATGTACTATGTTAACATCGATGTACACTCATATTTATCCTGTACAGTATATTACCAACTCGCAGTTTACATCATTTCCAAATAGAGCTAAATTATTCCCATTAAAAACTGAAAGTCAACACATTTTCTTGATGTATTTTATTTGTTTGCAATGAGCTGTTGCATTAAACTACTTGCAGGGCAAATGCAACCTTTTAACAGACAGTGTATCAGCTGGCTGGCATCTGAGATTTTAGGTGATTCAAATTTTTGCCATTTAACTCTAAATACTTCTGTTAAAATCTCTGTGACAAACTGATTTACAGATATTTCCATTTAAAGAACTTGAGTAAAAGGATCTGCAGTTCATTCTGGGCTATCAAATTCGATACAGTGATTATATAACCAGCTGTTTTAGATGAGGGAAACTGACAAGGGTGTCCACGCTGTGATAGGCTGTGATTACAGCAATCACGGTTGTAATGCAATATTTGATTCAGTACTAGTTCTTGACTGGCTGTCGGACATCAGTCTCCTCTGTTCAGCCCAACATGCAAGGGGACTTTATTTTGGTTTTCTGTTTCCTTTTTACATTTTAGAGTACCAGTATTTAGCAGGATTACAATGTTGTTTTCTATATTTGGAAAATGTGCAGCAGTGTGACCATTTTCCTCAAAATGTAGAGTTTCATTTTCATGAAATCAAAACGGCTGTGTGTACGTGACCTAAAGCTGTCGTTCTCTGGTCTCATTTTTGGTCCCTACTAAGACGTGACTTCATGCTCGTACTTTGTATAAAAAAAAAAAAATAGAAAAGAAAGAAAGAAGGGTGGGTCAGACCTGACGGGGTTTCTTCTAAATGTGAGGGTCTGCCCTGTGAATGCTGTGAGTGTCTGGTCCTGCACGTACACCTGATATTGAGCCGCTATGGCAGACAGCCAGCAGGATATCCCCTCTGATTCATAAGTGCTGATAATTATTGTTATATGTGTGTTTGTGCTTGTGTATGTGTGTTTAGGAGGATGGAGAATTTATCCTCGAGGGGCTGTTGAACATCTACTGGGGTCTTCGCCGACCGATTAGACTTCAGATGTACGATGACAATGAAAGATTTCGTCTCAATCGGTACGACAGTCTGATCCAAACTGATACACACAAGCCTTCATCTGCTAAATACACATATTATGCACCTATAAACTCTTGTGAACATCAGTCTTCCCACCCTGTATTACAATTAAAGGACACTAGGAAACTCCTCTTGCCTGTGCTGTACATGATGTTTCTGTATTTAAGATATGATCAGCTTTGGTCTTTTGGGTACATCTTGAAATTAAGAAAATAAGAGAACACCAAACGGAACATTTATTTGTTCCAGCAGCATAAGAAACAGTTTAAAGAGGAAACAAATGAAGCTTCAGGGTGCAATAGGTATCATTGTTAATTATAACTATATTGTTCTTTTTCATGTATGATAATAAGGTGAATGTCTTTGAAAAAAACAAAACTTTTTTTTTGTCTATTTTCTGACACTTTTAGCCTAAAAAAATGGCATAATTATCAAGAAAATAATTACACTGGAAAATCGATGCATATTGAATTTAATAGTTACTCGCAGCCAAGGCCGAAGTGGAAGTTACTGAGTTACTTCTGAAGCACTTATTCTCACCCCCTTTTGTGTTTTATATAAAGATATAAGAATTTTGAATCCAAAGAACAGTAATTTGGAATTACAGCAGGCTCTGTCTGATAATTAAAAAAAAATGTTGTATATGCGTGGTATAAGAGCAATATCAATCTTTTCGTCTCACTCTGAGCAGAAACCAAAAATTATATTTTCAAAAATGTAAAAAAACTACTGGTTTTGTCCTGGATTTTTAACACATTACAGTCTTCATAAAAATCCCATTGAAAGTTTAAAAATGCCAATAAGTAAACCTTTAGTTCAGGTTAGCTCAAGGTTAGTTTTGGAAAACACAGGCTCATTTTAAGTTGTAGGCCTAAACTGTCAACTGTGTCAGGAATTATTAAAAACCTTTTTCCTGTTTTTCTGCAGAAATGATAGATCTGCTGTGACAAAGCAGTTAACATCAGAGTCCAACAATAACTCCCTGGACAGAGAAACTGGATTAGCTGGTGAGTAACATACACGTGCAGTCATTCTGACTCACACACCTGCTGGATTAATGCAGATAACACACTCATGTTTAAAAAGATTAGAGCTCCAAGGCCTTTAATCAGCATGTCCGGTGAGAAGGTTGGATCACGTGTTTAGCAGATTACCAATGCAACGCCAGATAGATCAGATCACCAAAACTATAAATAACCAAGGTTAGACTGATAATCATGAGTTTGACATTGGACTATTTAATCCACTTTGTCATCTGATAACATCTCATGGGTGACATACTTGACCATAGACAGACAACTGAGGATTTTGTACATATTTTATGAACTCGCCCTGTTCACATTGCTCTCACTGTTTTGGGTTTCACTCTGAGGTTTTTCACTCGATCTTAGTGCTTTTCTAGAGGATTTAAAAACTCTGGTGGGAACACTGACTCCCCACAACAAAGCTTTCTGCTCTTCCACTATTTTTTCAGATATCTGTAGTATTTTTTTGACTGTTTTAATGAATTTTCAGATTAAGATTTAGAGAACACATCATCAGATTATAAAACACAGTGTACTGGTTCAGAAAAACTGGACTGTACTAGCTAACTTAGAGCTGACGTACATAGAAAAACATGCCACCTGATGCACACTTAATAAGGGTGTGTTTTTGTTCCTGTGCATCCCTGAGGTGGGGACATGGGTGGTCAGGAGGAAGAGGACTCTCCTCAGCTGCTGAGGACCAGAAGTGATGCTTCCTTCATGCCCGTTCAGAGGAGGTCAAAGACACAGACAGCCAGAGACCTGCAGCGTTTGCGCACACACAGGTTCTCAATTAATGGACACTTCTATAACCACAAGGTACAATAAACAGAACACACACTCACAGTTAGCACTTTAATGTATCCCAGTGTTGACACATCTCCAGGTGCGGAGGGGCAGAGGTTTCCTGAGCGGGTGTGCGTGTGCTTAAGTTTCACAACAGGCCTGCTGTGAGCTGATTTCATTATTGTGCCTCAGAGTACAAGGTTACAATGAGTTCCTTCATCAGTTTCTCCTAAATACACTATGTGTGTGTGTGTTGTTCCTGAACAGATTGCAGCTGCAGGGATTTCCTTTCTGTTTCAGATTTCCTGTTCAAAATGTCCAATTTGTTTAAGTTCAGGAATCACAAATCAAACAGAGGACTCACGTGTGTTGAAGGAGCACAGTCCCTGGTACTTTGTGTCCTCTTGTACTTTTTGTCTTATCTGTTACACATTTCTACATGTTGTTCGTTTCTTGTCTCCAGACATCTGTATTCACCCCAGCCTATGGTTCGGTCACTAACGTAAGAGTAAACAGCTCCATGACGACCAAACAAGTCCTCAACCTGCTGCTACACAAGTTCAGGGTAAGCAGGTTGACTCTGATTATACACACAGTCTCTGTGATGTCACCCAAACAATGTAAACATGTTTTTTCTGGTCATAAAAATAGGCATTCAATATGTTGTTTTATTGGGATGTGCTCATTTGGAGCATCCTTAGTGACCAGTGGAGGAACTGAGGTATTTGGCACCTCTCTGTTGGTTTCTTTTTTGCCGCCCTGAAAGATGCAACTTGGTCACAACCCAATTGGTTTGTCTTTAAACATCAAATTGATTTTTTTTTTAAAGGTGGAGAACAAACCTGAGGAGTTTGTCCTTTACATGGTGCATGAGTCTGGTGGTAAGTTGTAATTAATATTGCTGTTGTGTCAGAAATATTGTTCTTTTGTGTTTATTTGTGTGCCTGTCCATTTGTGGTCATTTGTTTTTATTTTTTATCGATGACTTTGTAGAGAGGACCCGGCTCAGGGATGGGGAATACCCGCTGGTGGCTCGAGTGCTTTACGGGCCCTGTGAGAAAATCTCCAAGATCCTCATCACTGAGTCTGACCTGGGAGAGGAGGTCACATACGATGTGAGTCTGGGCCTTTGGCCACCACTCACTCCATCCTCTTATCATGTTCATGATACGTGATCCTTTTTTCGTTTTTGATGAAGTCCTCAAAATAGACACGCAATAATACAATGGACAAACCACAGACAACTGGGTTAAATTTAGACCACTAAGAAAAGATATCCTGCTTCAAGACAGATGTAACAATAGGCCAAGATGATCAACAGTATGTTGTGACTGCAGACACACATAAATAAAACCAAACTGAGAACTAGATCAGCAGTGATTTTTGTTTTTATTTGTCCAAGTTTTAAATTTTCCACCTATTATTTCTGCCTTGACTCATGCAATAGAGATGAATAGAATTATGTTGAACTCCTCAGTGCAAAGTCCAAAAAGTGGAAACTCAGTACCATGTTAAGCATTAAAGAGGTTGTTGCACCACCTGACGCACTCAGTGTTGTGAAGGCCCGTTCAACACTGCTCTTAGCTTTAATTTGAAATGCAATTTATTTATTTTTTAAATGAATTATGTGTCTTTTGCTTAGTTGTTTTTTGTGTAGTTTTTTTATTGTAATGCTAATATTGTAGCCTCTACTTGAGTGGTGTCATCCTGTGTTGCATACAATAAATGTCCATTATTTAGAATTTTGTGCAAAATTTCTGACATTTTTTTGTAATTGTTTCATAAAATAACTATAAAAGCTATGTGGATGTCTGTGAATATATATTATGGTAGTATCATACCAGAAGTATCATAAATAAACAAGAACATGTGGTATGTTTTAATTTTTTTCTTCCCAGGTTGCCCAGTACATAAAGTTTGAGATTCCTGTATTAGACAGCTTTGTAGAGAAACTTAAAGAGGAAGAAGAACGCGAGATAAACAAACTGACCAAAAAGTAAGTCAAGACTCTCTTTCTCTCAGCAATCAGAGCTGCAAAACTGTTTCTACAAAGCCTTCCTTAATGACCTGTTTATTTCATTATGTGTAACCAATATCTGTGTCACCATCTGGTATTACAGAATCAAAACACAGCCTTAAATGAGGGCATTGTTTGCATGAGACATTCATCACTCACTGTATAAAGCATTGCGTAATCATCAACTCATATGACTTAGTTCTCAGCATTGTTACTCACTGAAGTGTGTGCATATCATGGGGACATTTTCCTTAAAATACGTCATTTTTTACTTCACATTGACATTTTTTTTACATTTTACCACACACTCAATTTACTGTAACTTTTATGATTAAAGCAAAGGTTTTTTATGTCATTCTTATTATCAGGGAATTCCATTTGAGACCAAAGACAATAATAAATTTATCTTGTTAACAAATATTAGATTTGTTAGATTACTCCTTTGTGGCAGCGCTCCCCAGTGTCATTCAAAACTGATTAGAAATGCATCTGTGAGCATGCTGCGTATGGTGACCTGATCCTTCATCACAATGAAAACAAACACTGTAGTTTATTGTTACACATCCCACATACAGCTTTCTGCTGCCGTGAATACTCACTAATTTGTGTTAATCTGCAAGGAAATAGTCCACAAAAAAATGCTTTTTACTCCTGTATGAGTAATGTGTGAGTAACTGCCCCGCTTAGCATTTCCAAAAAATTCTTATGTTTTATTTTAAAAGAAACTTTTTATTTGCATTGTTTCTGTTTTTCTTAAGCAGAAACTTAAACTTTAAGAAACACATTGTTAGTTTTGGTCTCTGAAAACACCATATAATAATATATTTAGCTGATATTTGGGAAAATGTTATTATTTATGCTTTTATTGTTTAGCTTAGTTGATATAAATGTGCTTTCTCTCCTCTGCAGGTACACCTCTCTGAGGTCTATGATTCAACGTCAGCTTGAAAGCAGAGCTCACACCAGTGACAGAGCATGAGTGTTTCAGTATGCATGTACACAGGTGTGTGTGTGTGTGTGTGTGTGTGTGTGTGTGTGTGTGTGTGTTTGAAAGAGAGGAAGGGCTGGGTGCAACACTAATTAATGGTGATTTATGATGAGAACATTTCCAAATGCTGTAGTGAATGTAGAGGTAAAGGTGAAAGGCTAAAACTGAAGGCTGCAATAGAACCTTTTCATACACCAACGTGCTTCTACTTTTAGATTTAAATATCTTAACAGTTTGTAGGATCAGTTTCATAAATGCTGTTACTATAAAATGTATCATTACTCTGACATTTCTGCTATTGATATATTTGCATTTTGTATGACAATTCTTACTGCAAATATGGATATTTATACAAGCTGTTTTTGGTAATGTTTTCTCTGACATGGACATTTTTGTGTAATAAATCAGTTTTGTGTGGCCTTTATAACTGCTTTAGATCACTGCTGACACCAAACATAATACCCAGCTTGTACTCCCCACAAAGAAAATAGCCATCTTTATTATTTCCTGTGCTTCCACAGTGACTGGAGCAAAGATTAGCATTGTTCTTCTGAGTGACCCTCTTGGCAAGCTCGTTCCCATGAGCTTTGTGTGTCTGTGTGTATGTGAACCTATCAACACTGCACAATGGAGGTATCCTGAGAGAGGAGGGCTGTTCCTTTTTCCCACAGTTTTGCAAACAGTAAGACTGCTGTAATATTTGGTGGACCAGCCCTGCCTTTAAACACTGACCTACAGTCAGTTGAATTTTATAGTTTTTTAAAATCAGATAACAATAATAATAAAAATAATACACTCACTTAACTCACACCAAGTTGCTGTTCATAGACAATATGGCTCATTATTTAACACAACTGATTCATTGTGAAATTTGTGGTTACACCAACCAAGTGAGGTCGGTGTTATGCAATCTGTGTTTTGCTTCAGTATTTCTTAAAAGGCCACAAACTAAATACACTGACTACAGTCGACTATTTAGAGGTGCAACATTTGTTTTTGTTGTTTTAATATTTATAACAAAGATTAGGACCATGGGGAAGGGAAACACAGGCTGCTGTATTCACTTGCTGTAAGCCTTCTGAGTGGTCAGGTTGAAAACATTTGCTCCATTCCTGCGATGTTTGCTGCAGTTAGAGAGCAGGGACGATAATTACACGCTGCTAAAGTTCCAAACAAACAGCAGGAACTGGACAAAAAAATAACTCATCTGAACACAAAGGACAGAGCATGATAATGGGTACTATTTATTTATGGAAGTGAGGTATCTAGACGTAAGGGAGATGGCCGATCGGGCCTGAATACAACTGGGGTAAAGGGCATGGTCATTAAATAAATAATAAGGTCTGCCCACCACTTCCACAGTTTGTTTTATTAAAATGATTTTATTTCCCAGTGATGTTTCCAGAAAGTCCCAGAAATTAGAAACCAGTGAGAATTTCTTCGATTTTAACAGACTAGTATTAGCACTAGTACAGATTACAGTAAACCGAAAAGTTTAAAAACAACACTCCACCAACCTTGTGTGAACAGTTGTTTTTATTAACAGACTTCTGGGTAAAAAAAATGACCTTTCCCTGAAAAGAGCACAAAGTTATAATAAAAAGATGAATAAACTGAAATACTAAGCCATAGCTGAAAAAGTAATTTGTTTTTGCAAACCCTTCTTTTTTGACCAGAGCTGTATTGAAATGATCATGTATTTTTAACTACAGTGCTGCATCAGTGAGATACAGCTGGATCCTGATCAAGATGCTCTCTAAATACAGAAACAAGCCACAAAAAATATGTGTTTGCATATTTTGCAAAACAAGTATGTTAAGTGTTCGTGGTCAATGGAACTCTAAAGCCACAGAGTCCCTTTCCTCTATAGGTAACAACGAGACAGTGAAAGGTTCACACTATATCCATGTAAGGTCCATCTTGGGAAAACCTGTTCATTAGCTTGTGACAACAGGCTCCACAGGCCTTGGACACTGATGAATAGTTTCCCTGGGTCCCCAGAAATCTGAGCAGTTCAGGTTCCCAGGTGGAAAAATCCAGCTGTAGGGAAATTTAATGGGCTGGCAGATCATACTTCACACAGAGCTATGACAATACCATTTTTTTTCCATCAAAGTTATTGTGACCTGAAGAAATTACAGTAACAATTTTAGAAATTTTTTTTGTAAGTATCCCTCAGATCCATATTTCACTTAGTTTATCGTGTGTTTTGCTCTTTTTTGGCAAATGAATTTCATATATAAAACGAGGGGTTAATCTATGAAGAGAATGAGGAGAATCTCTAATCATAACTGTATCTTATGGCTTTGTGTTGAAGAGGACATTTGGACCAGGCGTCAGGCACCAAAAAATCCTGAATGAACATATGGATATTTTTTTGGTACTTCGCTTTGTAAAAAAAAAAATCCCAAACCCCATTCACACAATTGCAGATGAGTCTCTAATCTGTAGTATCAACCCAAAGCTGCCTGCTCATTGCTAGAATGGATAAAAATAAATGGCATTATTCAATTTTTGATTTTACATTTTGAAGGTAGAATTAAAAACTGATCTGCAAAGAAAGACAGACACAACCCAGGAAAAAGTTAAGGAAAAAGAAAAGATTTGCTTGTTATAGATTTTTTTTTATTGATTAGAAAGCCTCAGTCAATCTGAGGAACCCTGATGTTAAGTCACTTGATAAATGTAGCACCTTGAAAAAAGTTATTATTGGTCGACATTTAATACATTTACATTAAATCAAATAAGTGTATAATCTACCTTTACTTCACTAATACTAAGTCAGATTGTCCAAGACAAAAACAGATTCCCTGTTATGATCACCATCAGGATGTTGACAAAAATTATGTATGTTTTATGGTGCCACCTACTGGCCGAATCTAGGCATATCTTGACTCTAATAGTAAATATGTCAAAGCCTTCTTCCCATTAATAGTGATGTATGCAATGAATATGGTGGTCTTGAGGGTCAGGAGTATAGTTAAAAACTTTTACCATCTTGGGCCTGTTCAGTGATCTGTCAGAGTTTCGTTAATCTGTGTGTGTTAGATGATGTTGAGATTTTGTACAAAAGAGATGAATGTTCTTATGCAGTTGTGCGATCTGGTATTAATTGATTTAATGTTTCCGCAGTTGCTCCAAAGTCTTGTTAAATTGATTCTAAGCTTAAATTGAACAGCAGTATTAAAAATAGAGTTATCTTCTCTAGAGTCAGAAAAGAGGCAGTCAGTCCTGTGATTAAAAAGGAAGTTGCAACACACAAAAAAACTCTTGTTCTTTGCCTGCATGTTTTATGGATAAATCAACTAACCTTTTAGTGTGAGCTATTAATACTCCAGATTTTTTATTTAAGTCTTTCATTTGAGGATGTAATCGGTCAGAGTAAGTGTGGTTTTTTTTGGAATCCTGCCATCCTGTTAAATGGTGTCATGGCTCCTGGACATGTGGATCATCCTCTCAGCCAGTAATGGGCTGTTCAGAACATGAAAGAACCCCTGCCTGTAAAGAAGTCGCCTTTACAGGGACACAAACAAACATATTTTCTTTGAACTAAAAACACAATTTTGTGTAAAGGACATAAACAATCACAAAATGGGATTACCTCTCCCCTCCTCTCCTCTTTTTTTTTTTTTTTTTACAGTTCTAACTGTTTGTGTGCTTCATCCCCATCTCTGCCACTCCACTGTCCATGGAGCTGTCCTCAGTGTTTGGACAGACGTCTATAGCCTAGTTTTTCACTAATCGATTGGAACTTTCAGAACAAAAAAAAGATTAACTTGCTGGATGCATAAAAACATTTCTTTCCTTTTTTTTCACACATTTTAATCAGTGGATTTAAAAGGGGCACCACACCAACTGTATATGTCTTTGGGACTTCATACTATGTTTACTTTGTTTTAAGTTTTGTTTTGGTTTTGAGTTGTATGAGGCATTTTTCAGGCTTCAGAGGAAGCTGCTTACATATGTTAAATCGCTTTTGTCACCAGAGAAAGGGACAGATAAATAAAAAGTCAAGTTAGGATTTAATTGTTAACATTACAAATATGATTACACATTTTTTAAGCAAGCAACAGTAAACATTTTTATTGACCTACTTACATATATAAGCGTATGTTTGTGCAGCACTACAGTGTTACATACAGTAATGTTTACTGTAATGGGGCTTAAACTTTACCCTATTAGATAACAGACTATGTGTGTGTTGTCAAGTTGCTAGCGTTTTTCTACTTCTCTAAGTGACCCTGACAGTTGCTGAATAATCTTTCATGTTTTTACTTGTATTGCAGGAAGTGTCCTTGGGATCAAATGCGAACAGGGCACAATACAAGAGTCAACTTTGCCCCAGGGGCAGCTGCCTTGTTGGCATCTTTCATGGGAACCCAAAAGTTCCAGAACAACTTTATGTAATCTTAATGAAAATCTGGTTTGACATCCTTTACAAGGAACAATATCAACTAAAATGACAATGGTCTTAAGGTTAACTTTGCTCTCACGCCTAGTCTTGAGTCACTGTCTCAACACACCCTGTTTGAAGAAATCTCTTTTTATTCCTGCTGACAGATCACATAATTCTGAGGTTATGTGTTTAAACAAATGTCAACACAGCAGGTCTTTGGGAAAAATAATATTCCTGCTGAATTACAACATAATAGCTGTACGCCCCCACCAACCATTAAATGGTTTAAGAGAAGCTACAAGATCAACTATTGCTGAGGCCCACTTATGTACTTAGACCATCATGGCTTATCATAGTAGTACCTTGGTAAGTAACATGCAGTGATGGCAAGTAATGAAGTACAAATACAACCCTGTATTCCCTCATTTCTAAGATTTTTCTCAAAATGAAACTGTCAAGTCATTTTTATTTTTATACTGCATGTAAAAGGATGATTCAGAGTAATTTCAAACTAACCTAGGGACTAATTTTGGAAAATGAAGGAACATATACGGCTGTGGGAACATAGGCATGCTTCCGACATGGTGATGTCAAAAGTCATGCAATGTAGTAAAAGCCTGATGTTAGTTTTTTACTTTAGTTTAAGCTTCAAATACAGTATAAAAGATGTTCATATGTGAAGGTTATCTCACTGAACAAAACATATAAGTTCTTGACTTAATGCTGGCTCTCCTATATTTGTCCTTCTAGAGAAAACACGAAAAAAACCTGGAGAGATATACACAGCTCACAAGCCTGAAAAGGAGGAGCAATGAAGCACCCAATGAAGCACCCAAGCAGCTGAAACTGTGGGAAGCCAGGCATGTCTCTCAGAAAAGTGTAGATGCACATGTTCTTGACTTTATAGTTCAGGGCCTGCAGCCTCTGAGGGTTGTTGAGGAGGAGGCCTTCCAGCGCCTTGTGAATCACCTCCAACCAAATGCTTCTGTAATGACTCGTAACACGATGAAAATGAAGATCGACAAAGCAACACAAGAAATGAAGAAAAACCTTAAGGCTGCAATGCAAAATATTGAGTTCATCGGCACCACTACTGATTGCTGGACAGCACACAGGAAGGGCTTCATTGGTGTCACAGCACACTGGATACAACCCACAAGTCTGCAGAGGTGCTCTGCTGCACTAGCCTGCAAGCAACTCAAAGGCCCACACAACTTTACTGCACTCGCAGATGCTCTGACTGAAATACATACAGGTATGTAGGCTATTGGTAAATTTGTAGTATTTTACTTAAGTCCAATCCAGTTAAAATGTATAGAATTCACATTTTCACATTTAATACATTTTAACACTGAATAATATCTGATTCCTTAACTTAACTAATGTGTGTAATCATGTGTATGTGTCTGTCCATTATCCCTGACTACAGCAAACTTGAATTTCCTGTGGGATAAATATCGCATTTGCCTGCCTTTTCTCTTATCGCCTTAGAGTTCAACATCAGAAACAAGATTGTGCGTATGACGACAGATAGTGGCTCCAATTTTGTGAAAGCCTTCCGAGTGTATGATGTCACTGAAGATGAAAACAACAACACAGAACCTCTTGGGGCAGAGCCAGATCAATTAGGTGAGTTTTACACATTGGTTTATGATGATTACATAACTATTGAAAAGCACCCTATGAATGCAAATTAATTTATTTTATTAAGCAGGAGAAGAGGATAGCAAAGAGGACATGGTTGAGTCAGTTGAGGTCGGTCTCTTGTTGGAGCAGGATGATGGCCTGGAATACCAGCTGCCAAAGCACCATCGCTGTGCCTGTCACCTTCTGAACCTGGTGGGTGATTGAGTTTATGGACTGAATAAAAATGGCAATCCAAGGAATGATATGTAAGTGAACACTTATTTCCAACACGGTCCTTTGATATTAACAGGTGGCAACAGTTGACATCCAAGCAGCAAATGCTAACCCGGTGTACATGAAGCTCTTGCGCTCATCATCCGCAAAGTGCCAGGCTCTCTGGAACAAGAGCAGCAGATCCACCACAGCTTCAGAGATCATTGAAGAACACTGCAAACTCCAGTTGCTGAGGCCATGTGAAACAAGGTACACTTTGCACATTGAGATGTTCAGCCCTTTGAATTTTTCAGTTGTAAAGCACTATATAAATAAAATGCATCCTTTTTTTTATTACGAGGTGGAATTCTTTCTTCTATGCTATTGAACAGATTGTACGGATTGCGAGGGAACAAGGAGGAACGGCCATTGCAGCGGTCTGCAGCGCGCTGAAGATTCTGATGTATGTTTACTTACATGACACCTAACTGTAGGATTGGCTGTAAGTTAACATGCAGGAGAGAGTCAACATGAGCAGCTAGCTTTCTTATTCACCATATTTTCAGGCGATACGTTCTCTCAACTGCTGTTCCTCTACCAGCACTGAAGAATGGGCAATAACTTGAACTTATAGTGCCACCTAGTGGCCTAACAGGAAGTACAACTAGGCATAATGCCATTATGCACTTGTTGCAAAGTACACAACACTAACTGCCTGCCTTGGATAGTTTTAGGTGTTGTGGGCATTATTGTTCCATCATGTAAACATGTTTGACTGCCTAGACATTGATGGTTTTGTGTGCATGTGTTTTTCAGGTTCACTCCTGCTGAGATGGCGTTTCTCACAGAATACGCAAAGTCGATGAGCCCTGTTGCAATGGCCGTCGATGTTCTTCAGGGAGAGGCCAACGTGCAGCTGGGGTGGCTTGTACCAACCATCACACTGCTCAAGTCCAAGCTCCAGAACCTTCACACCACCGTCAAGTATTGCGGGCCCTTGGTGGACGCTCTTCTAGCAGGACTTGAACGTCGCTTTGGAGAAATGTTAGCTGAACCAGAACTGATTGCTGCTGCCATTCTTGTCCCCAAGTTCAGGAAACGCTGGACCACTGATGAAGACATCCTTAAACGTGGTATGTGCTTCATCCCTTTCATTTTGTTAAATATGATGTTATATTTAATATGCTTAACACCCTAAAACTTACGACCCTCACATCTCTATGTACATTCAAACAAAGTAGATTATAACCGACTATTGCACCTGTTAAAGGGTAGCTTTAGATTTGTCAACCTGGACCCTATTTTCCCATCTACTTATCTAAATCAGTGGTGGTATTTTCAATATTAGCAAATGCTCCTGTATGGAGTGAGGGACTTTTGTTTTTATGTATTCCAATAAATATACATATACATAAATATAAATTGGAATACACTGAAACAGTCCCTTGCTACGTAAAGGAGCTATTAGGAATATTGAAAATCCCACCACTCATTTAGACAAGTGGATGGGGGAAAATGGGGTCCAGCTTGAACAAGAAAACTAAGTACCACTTAACTTGGAGCCCCAATACCCTTTCATGCCTTCTCCTCCATCCTTTACTCCCTTGTTTCCTCACCCTCCCATGCGCCAGGTTCCTCCTTTCTCTCTCCATCCCCTTCTCTTTAATGCTAATTCTGTTCATTTGGTTTTGTATCCCCCATAGGCCTCGACTACATCAAATCCCACCTGAAGGAGCAGAGTGCAGTGCAGTCAGGTGACAATTCGTCATCATCGGAGGAGGATTTCTTTTCGACAATGAAGCAGACGGATCAACGGGACGGTAACGCCAAGCAACTAGAGTCCTACCTGACCAGTTCAACTGATACCATGGACATCCTGAAAATGTTTCCATCTGTG
>JAQMCX010000003.1:12045630-12118247 GCA_029814765.1 Acanthurus leucopareius | reverse complement strand
GCGACCGCTGCGTGGAGGACTGAGCCTGCCGTACATGGGCCGCCCGCGCTCCCGATTGAGCTAAACGGCGGCCCACAGTTATGATATTTTAATTAAACACATTACATATACAGTTTCAAATGATAACCAAGGATGTAAATTTTGTTAAGGAAATATGAATAAGCATTACTGATATTAAATATTCCTGTTTACAAATTAGCTTGATAACAATACAGTTTTGAGAAATCTAGTTCATTATCATATTGTGTATGATTTGTAAATGTATAAATGATTTTTTTAATTTTTTTACCAGTCAATGAGTAAATTAAATTTTACATTTATGTGCAGAACTGTTCATAAAGTTGGATTTTACTTATTTAAAATCAAATATAGTTTTTTATTGTCTCACAATATGTTATCTTAACCTTGACTTGAACTCAACATACTTTGTTTCCACATTTTGAGTTATTTTTAATAAAATCATGAACATACATAAAAGAATTACAGTTTTAATCAATACTTTCAGATATGCGGTTGTTCAGTGAGTACCCCCCTGCCAAAAGTCCCTCAGAATTAGAAACAAATTCAAGAGGGTCAGGCAAAAGAAAGCAAAATAGACCCTCATGTTAAAGTTTAAAAAGAAACCCAAATATGTTAAAACTTTTCGAATGACCTATCCCCCTAGCAGGGATGTTTCGGGAGAACTTTTGTCCCTCACACTTAATTTAAACCCTGGTCCCTGCCATGGAAGCTCACTGAGTTCCTCCATAAATTCTTAGCACCCGGGCAAATTTCCTGTGGAATAAACATGGTTGAAGTGTATCTTACATGCTTAAAGCATCCCAAACATTAAAAAAAGAATAAAAGTTTGTTGCCCAACGCAGTCTGGGAAGAAGCTGGCACTAGGAAGCTGGCGCTGTAGGTGTTTGACTGAGGTTAATGTTGGGACGTACCCTCACTAAGTCACTTTGGCTTGTTATTGTGAGCAATCATCTGTATCATACGAATGATGAGCAGAGTCATAAGAGCATGTCAAACACAATAGGAAAAGCAGCACAGGCACTATGGATAAGATAAATTAGTCTGAATCACAAATTAATTAAAACTTAATCAATTTAATATAGAGAATAAAGGGCATGTTGTAAGACTTTTTGTTAAATTAAAGGATTTTACTATTGCTATTATTTTACTATTTAATCTGTTGTTGATCAATTCAACCACCTACTGATTACAAAATCAGTCATTCAGATCATCCATAGCACTGGTCTGCAAAATGGTGATTAAAATGATTTTTTTTTATCCTGAAGGGGGCAGCAGCGTGTGAACTGAAGAATAAAAATAAAAGAAGAAGTTTGTAAATTTGAGGTCGGAATGTAAACAGTGTAGCACATTCACAGCATGTCTAACAGAGAAAAATGGTAGATAATCGATTTTATTAACACAATGTAAATCTGATGCGGACGTATTTAGTCTCCCATTAGCCATGAAACTGTTCCAGTGTCTCCGTAATGTCGACAAGTTCAGAACCGTTTTCGACTTCGGTGGACGGGAAGTGGCTCACTGGTTCCCCGGACACATGGCTAAAGGTGACGGCTTAGCTAAAGTTATCAAGAAGATGTGAAATGTATGTTTTTACCTTGTGCTAGAAATCCTGTGTGCAACTGTACATTAAAGCACTGGTCCGCCGTAATATGCTCTTTTTTCCCCCTTTTTATAATGGCTGTTCTGCAGGACTCAAGCAGATGAGAGCAAGTCTGAAGAGTGTGGACTGCATCATAGAGATCCATGATGCCAGATTATCCTTTTCACTGTAGTAATGTTAAAAATAATAAGACATATATTTACAAATGTAATTATTGATTTGCCATGTCATTTAACTCAGGAAATGTAATCATAACATTAGGACTATAAAAATATAGAATTTACAAGAAGATGCCTGCTTCCTAAGAATATGATTTAATTTTCAGTACAAAGAAACAAATTTTATTATACAACGTAATTAAAAAGTCAAATAGAATATCTAATTACAAATAGCAAAATCTGGAAAACAACAACACAAAAAGTATAATAAAGTGTTTTCAGATAATTGAATTTTTTCAGGTTTTTGAATAAGCTGCAGACATATTAAAATTTTTTAGTAATGCAAAAAAAAGTGTCAAAAAAGGCAAAAGGAAAATCAGTTTTAGAGTTGTATCTGAGCTGATTAAAACAAGCCTGAACAAGTTGAATATACTCATCTGCTAAGACTGCAGTCCACCAAGATTTTCTCAGTAGTGAACTAGAGAGTATGATAGTGTACCATGTTTATTTCTAGTCTAGTTTAAGGCTTGAATACCAATAATTAGCACACATGAGTACTCCAATCTTTAGCTCTATGTCCTTATTTTTTCAGTTTTGTGAAGACTTAAGTTTTGTGAAGAATATTCCTAATTAATACATTCAAGAAAATTACCACCTTGCACATATGTGTACAATGCAGTGAGGGGGTTTTTTGTCCATGGGAACCAGAACAGGTTACTTTGACCGAGCTGGTGTTTACTGCAGAGGTTTAATATTGAACTGTTTGAGTTTTTTCTTTAACATTAAGCATATCCCCTTCTCTGGAAGAAACCCTGTGTTTCAGGAAACTCTAGATGTCAAGCCACATGTGCTAATTCTCAACAAGATGGACCTCACTGATCTGTCCAATAAGCAGGTCAGTAGTCTTGCTGCTATTTCAACTGCACCTCATGTCATCAGCAATTAAAAGTAACTGGGAAAACTATGTTGTTTTTTACTTGCAGAGGATCCTCAAGACACTTGGAAAAAAAGGGGTGAAGAATGTTCTCTTTACAGACTGTTTAAAGCAGAGAGATGACAACATTAAAAAGGTAAAGGTCATCTTTGCTCTGTACTAACACTTTACTGTTTACAGACATTATTAATTATCATTTTGAATGTGCAAATTTCTTTCTCTTTTTTTCCTTTTTTATTTTTAGTTAGTTCCAATGGTGGTGGACATAATTAAGAGCAGACCACGATTTAACAGAGACGAGGTCAGCAAACTCTAATTATAGTGTCTCATGCCATATTGCCTTTCTTTCTTTTACTGACACCCAATTGGTATAAACTTTTAAAGGACCACTACAACCACTACAAATTTTAAAGGTAAATGCTTATAAAACATAACATTTTTTTCAGAACACAAATTATTGTCTTATGGTGATCGGCGTGCCCAATGTTGGAAAGTCATCTCTTATTAACTCACTAAGAAGAACAAACCTAAAAAAAGGTATGTATTACTAAGCAGATGGTTAGTGTTTGACATTGACTCAGTATAATGGTTTAAGATCATTTGAACCTCCTCAGAAACAAATACTGTACTTAAACACAAAATTCAGGTCGTGCATCTCGAGTGGGTGGAGAGCCAGGTATAACTAAAGCGGTCTTAACTAAAATTCAGGTGAGTGTAGAGGACATTTGCATCTCTGTGTTTTAGTGTGTGTACTTACGCATTACTTGAAGCTGCCTTTGTCGTCAGGTGTGTGCACAACCCATAATGCATCTGTTGGATACACCAGGAGTCTTGAACCCCAACATCGAAAATGTTGAAACAGGCATGAAGCTGGCTTTGTGTGGTGAGCAGAACCGGATTTTTTTTTTAATTATTTTACAACATAAGAATCACCATCATTCAGGAAACTCCATGTGGACACTTTATTTAACTGTATCCAGTGCAGTCGCTGCCACATATGTACATATAAGAGGATTTTCTGATGTGCTTAACGGATATTTTTTTATGTTTTGTTTCTAGGAACAATTCTGGACCATTTGGTGGGGGAAGATATTATTGCTGACTACTTACTGTTTTCTCTAAACAGGCTTGGGAAGTTCAGGTGTGAACTTTCTCCTTAAATTACAAATAAGTGAACTTCATGTGATCAGAGTATTTATTATTTATTCACATAACTGTAATTCTATGTGTGTGTGTGTGTTTATATGCAGATATGTGGAGAAATACGACCTCCAGGAGCCAAGTGACAACATCCAGCACGTCCTCAAACACATTGCTGTAAAACTCAGAAAGACTCAGCGGGTAAAAGCCATTACTGGAGTGGGTAAGAAAATGTTAACTGTACAGAAGAACAGAAGATGCTGAGAAAAACAGTAACAACGGTCTGAAAATACATGACAATAAATAGCTTAACATTCACAGTGCAATAGCAAACAGAGCTAAACGTCAGCATCTCAAGACAGATGTGACATCAGTAAAAGACACACCTTCCTGTTGTAATGGAGATGCAAATGGGACACTGCTGACATGCAGAGTCAGGCCAAACCAGCTCATGTGTGTGGTGAAGTGCTACTACAGTGCTTCTACCAAAAACACTCATTTATTCTAAATAATATCAACCAATCAGTCAATGTCTTAAAGATTAATGAAAAATATTTGTCACTCGTCTCCCTCAGGGAACATTACCGTCACTGTACCAAACTACTCAGCAGCAGCTTATGATTTCATCAGAGCCTTCAGGAAAGGAGAGCTGGGACAAGTAATGCTGGACTGACCTGAGCCACTTTGATGAAAATAACCGGACTGTCTCTGGGTTTTAACATGTTTGCCTGGAAGGATTTAAATGTCATCAAGAGTGTATAGTTCGTCTCTGTTCATGCCTTGGACACTTTGGGGACTTGAAGTCTAACAATGTAAAAAGTCACCAAAGATGTGTATCCTTTGTAAATAAAAGAATTTAACTATATTATTTCTCGGCTTTGCTTTTAAAAAACATGAAGTGCACATCTGACAGGGTTTAAAGAGGGTATTTATTAGCATAAAGACAGTGATAACAAATTCTGTATTTATTATGTACATAAGTGTTGTAACATATATAATAGAGTGCACTTATCGATGTGGAACAGTCTGTTGCTCCTGAGTGTCTACTGCAGGTAAAAAGCTCTTCTTGGATTATGGACAGGCTGAAAACCTTCAGAGACATGAATAACAGTGAGAGCAGCAGTTTGGTTTCATGTCACAAGTCTGAGAAACAAATTAGCTAAACTTCAAGTGTTATCAAAGGGTATGAGTTGCACAGAAATTTAAGGTGATTGTGATAAATGCACTTTAGCTTTTCTGGTAAACAACACTCATTTGTTTCATCTTAGCATGTTGGAGAGAAAAATCTTTATGGCCACATCATTGACTGCTGCCATAAATCATTCAGATTACTGAGCAAGATCCATAAATCCAGTATAGAATATTGGTTTTTCAGAAAAATGAAACAAAAGACACAATTAAATTGTTTTCCAACAGCAAAAGTGCAATGGGATATTTTTTTAAAAGAGTAATGCTTGTGCCAACTTGGTGCTTTCACTCTGAAGAAAACTCAGGAGAACAACTGGTTGAATCTGCACTCTCGTGTCTGACAAAAACTCCAGGCTTTAAATTTCATTCCAATCCAAATCTGCTCATACAACAAATAATTAACCTCAACTGGCCTGAGACTGGTTAAAACTGGTCCTTCAATTTGCATTTCTTGTGCATATTATAAAAATTGTAGATTTTTATGTTACAGCTGAGTTTGGCAGTACAGTTGATATTGGCACAAGTGGGTTGATTATTCTCAATAAAGGCTAGTGAGATTTCTCTGATAAAAAAATGTTCTTAGATACTGGAGTAAAGCTTTTAAAAAGGAACTGTCTCTTCTTGTTCTTGAGTTTGGCTCAGTTTTTGTCTCACAGACATGTAGATTTAACAAAGTGCATTTTTAAGAGGTGAAATGTCACATTAAAATACTATGCTGGTATGTACATTTTTCTGTAGTATAGATGATTTTATGTTTAAAAACTTACAGTACAGCTTATGTTTTTCTGTAATTGTTGTGTGCTTCCACCACTGTGTTGCACCTCTACCTGGTCTTCCTGGTGCAGGTTCCAGCCAGTCCTGCACATTGTAGTCAGATCCAGAGCCAAAGCTCGGTTGTGGACTGAATCAGGAATTAAACCTAAAAATAACGAACATCTACAGTATGCTGTCCAGTAAGAGTCCATATTTTGGGGAAAATGTTGCAATAATAATAGAAAACAGCTGTGAGAAATAAGATTTGTTATTAGTTGAGCCTGACATGAGTGCATCAAAGTAATCGGTCCTGTTGAAGTAATCCAGCTCTTCCTCTGAGCTGTCGGCCTTGCTGCGGCGGTAGGCAGAGGCGTACCATTTATCTGCTGTTAACGCCACCGCTGCCCCTGCTGCTGCTGCACTCGCCACCCTCACAGGAGATGAACGCCCAGCAGCTCTGAAGCGAGAGCGTGTCCCACCATATGCCCCCCCTCCCCGGTAACTCCCGGCTGTGGAGCTGCGGGATGGGGAGCCCCGAGAGGAGCCCCGGGAACCCCCACGCCCGCCCTTGGACAGCACAGGCTCAAACAGGAAAGCAGAAAGCAGGAGGCAAGTCCAGCATGTTGCAACCACCTGGTTCATTCCTGACATCTGTGTGCAAGGAGGACATAATGGAGAGGCACATTTTAGGCCTACCTGTGGTCATTATGCTGAACCTTTTTATATGAAAAAAATGACAAATTATACATTAATATTGTATATGTAGCTGTAAAACAAAGAAGTCTCATTTGATATGGCTGACATAACATTACAGTAAATTCACTATATTATCCAAAACACAATGTTTTCAATACGGATGGAGAGCTCAGATTGTACTACTGATCCTCAAACGTTAGATATCCTTGTATTGTTCAGTGTATTTCTATATGATCTGCAAAAAGACACATTTCTGTGTTGCAGGTTGCTCATCTCCAGCAAAGTAGGTCAGTTAAGATATCTGCAGAAAAAAAATTGCTGTTGGTTTTCAGTATTTATATACATGAAATAATATTCTGTCCATGGATGAGAATTTAAAAAAAGGCTGGATGGCATGTTTGTTTGTTAAAATAGGCCATTGTTTGAAATGCACTGTGGAGATTTGACAGGTGACGGGGCCAATAAGAAGACACAACAAAAAAAATCATCACTGTGCGTATGATATCTAATAACATACGGATGCATGTACAGTACAAATGCATGCATGCGTGCATGATATTAATGTCAATGTATTGTCACAAATAAGCCTGAACGCTGCTGTATTTAAGCCAAAGGAATCACTTCATGCAAAAATAAATGCATTGCACGCATGTAGATCCACAATCATATTAACCAGTCCGTCTAAACGATGTGAACCCACCTTATGTCCTTGTGTGCTGTTTTATCTTCTCATGTGTTTTGGCATTCGGAGGAAAGATGAAAGGCAGTCACGGACGATGCAGGCTCGTTCACGCAGAGGGCTGCGAGAACGCGCAGCGCGCTAAACAGGAGCGTCCGAGTAATAGTGCATGGTAGGAAATGGTAATCATAAACCAATTCTCTCGTTGAGTGGAATAGTATGTATTTTACATTTAATATGTGTTTTACGTAGAATCCAAAAGATTTTTGTTTTGTTGGTGAAAAAAAATATGTATGGGGCGAATTTTCATTAAATTTTCAGCAAACAGATACTCAAAAATAGTTATTTAAAAAAGAATAACAATAATAATACTTGATGGTAGCCCAGCATAACAAATAATGGCTAATAATGGTGCAATTGGTTTTGGAAATTAATTCATCTCTGAAAAATGTACCATGGAGGTATTAATAAAATAAACCATGAAATAAATAACGGTATGCTAACTAAGGCAGCCCCTATATTATTAAAGCAGAAGTTTATTTAAAATCATTCAGTGAGATAATTGATCAGAAAGTTTTGAAAGTAAAATTATACAACCTACGAGCACCAGAGGGTGGTAAGACGATTTTGTGCTCATGCTACTTCATGTACACACCAACGAAGAAGAATCAAGGGGAAGGAGCTGCTGGCGATCTTGGAGCAAGTTCAGTGACAACACTACCTGCTCGCTGTCATGGCTTTTCTCTGCAGAACCGCTGCTTCGCTCCTGAAGACCCCCAGAGCAGCTCCGGCCGTCCTGTCCGCCGCCCGCCTCTACAGCTCCGGTCAGTGTGTTTAAATACCCGCCCAGGGTCTGATTATTGTAGCCAACTGAACAACTAGCCCTGCTACAATGTCACAAAAACGTGCGTCATTGAATATGCGACGCATGTGAACATAATGCAAAGTGCTAGTTCACTCAAGGTTAGCTTTCAAATACTTATCTATGTGCAGTGTTTGCTACACCAAAGAACTTTGAAATGCTAAAATTTAAGTAAAGATCATTTAATGACATGTAGTTGCCATTAGAAAAAAAATGTAAGGGGAAATTCCACCCTAAAATGGAATTTTGTCTCATAGTTGTTGCTACAACTATGAACAACCAAGATTTTACATATGCATTTTAAAGTGATTTATATGATGTTATTTATTAGTAAATTGCATATAGAAAACCCCAAGGGATCAAATGCTGAAGTGAAACGGCTTTGGTCCCGGGATGTTAAAAGACTAAGCTGTTTGGTGTTTTAACATCTTCGGTTGAACATTTTGTGTGAAATATAAACACAAAAGATAAGATCATATAATTAAACCACCAGCTGCCATACAGATGTGACATCTATAAGGCACATGTTTTCTCATCATAAAAGTGTAATTGTAGCAACTCTTGGGACATTGTGACTGCAGTCAGTGGGCAGGTTTGCAGTGATCTGCAGCTTGAACCCCTTCCTGTAATTTCCACTGTCCAGTATACATGCGTTTACATTTGCAGTCTTTATTTTCATACTGGAAAGGAGAAAGAAAATACTGACTATTTTTTTTGTCTCTGTGCTAAGTTCTCAAACATTGTGATCATAAAGTGCACATTGTGTTAGTGGGCTTTTGTTAAAAACAAGAGTCTGAGATAAGTTTCATTTACTTTGGGATATTTTATATTTTTTGAAAATTTATATTAGAAGCTTGTATTAATTTGTGATTTTTTTTTTAATCTCGTGCTGGATGCAATTATAGAAACAAAATACTGTCATGTCATAATTATATAACTCACTTGAAGTTATCAAAACTGTGAGTAACAGAGCTGGTACATCAAAACACACCATCAAGTTAATTCCTAGTGCACTGATTTCCAGTTTTGGGAACAGATATAACTGTGATTCAACATGTCCAGAATAATTTGAATGCTGTAAATTCATTTTTGAGTGGATTTTCTCTTAAAGGCCCGCCTTACAGAAAAGCTTTGTGCAAGAACCAACCATAGTCTTGTTTTATGTAGCTTTGCTCCACCTCAACACAAGGCTGTACAGTTGTTCAAGTGTCAAGGTGGACCCTTCACCTTTCTTGAATCATTAACCCGGGCCTCACCTTGCTTTGTGATATCAGTGTTTCCTTTAATGAGAATGAAGTTGGCTCAGCTTGGACTGCTTTGGTGACCCATCACCTGGTTTAAAGACCACACTGCTGTTAAAGAGTAAAGAAACAAGCAGTGCAGAGACGATAGGGGTGTGGAAGAGTTTGAAAAGTCTGACAAAGCACTGAATTTTGTGTCCTCCATAAAGCCCAATAAAGATATTAAAAAAAGGCTTTGATTTTAATATTTTCTCTTGCTTGCCAGTCATCTATATTTTTAAAAATCTGACTAAAGGCATAACTCAAAAAACTTAAGTGGCTCACTAAGTGTCGATTTTAACAAAAATACTTCAAGTGACTTTGAATTAATGATTTTATTTTTGTTGATTCATTTATCCATTTTCTCCTTATTTTGGGGGGTTCGGGTAAATGTAACTACTTGTACACTGCCGGTAAGAACTAAAATGAAAAACAGTAACTCTAGACCAATCATCCCCGTTGGTTTTCCATACATTCATGCATTTAATAATGTAACCGTGAAAAGGGTGTCAAACTACATTCTGTGTGGTTTTATAAAAAGGTCTAAAACCCAACTGCAAACCTCACAGAAACTCTTGATACTAAATGATCAACAGTCTCCTCTGACCTTGGTGTTGTTTTCTCTCATGCAGGTGGTCAGTATGAGTATATTTTGGTGGAAAAGCGAGGTGAGAAGAATAACGTGGGTTTCATCCAGTTGAACCGGCCCAAGGCTCTCAACGCTTTGTGTGATGGGCTGATGAGGGAGGTGGGACAGGCACTGGATGCCTTTGAAGCTGACAGCAACGTCGGAGCAGTCGTCATCACCGGCAGTGACAGAGCCTTTGCTGGTGAGGGAGCCTAAAGTGTTTTTTGTGTTTTTGTATTTTGCTCTTCTTTGACAAGTAGAGGATGTCTAGTGATCCCTTAACCTCAAACATTAATATTAAGCTCAAATTCTTTGTTTTTTTAGCGGGAGCGGATATTAAAGAGATGCAGAATCGAACCTTCCAGGAGTGTTATGGTGGAAACTTCCTGGCTCACTGGAACAGAGTGTCCACAGTGAGGAAGCCTGTGATTGCAGCTGTCAATGGATTTGCTGTGAGTATCTTCTTTTTTTTCTCCAACTTTATTTATATCTTTTTTAGGGGTGATAGTGGGATTTCTAACAGTTAAACAATATACAAGGATCCCATTATTTTTTTTTATATATAGTTTAAAATAAGGAAATTAATGTGGAGATGAGAAAGAAAAAGGAGCCCCCGGATTAAAAATAACCAACTATCTTTACCAGCCCTGAAATGGCACAAAGATGCCCCTATGACAAGAAATCTTTAGCTTTAGGATTTTTCTTGAATGTAACTAAAGAACTAAAACCATGAGAACAGCTCTGGGCCATTGTAGCTTTTAACACTTTATATTTGGTATTTGATCGGTTCAGGAGGCATAAAATGCAAATGAAACAATGAAGAGTGACTATAAGGTGACCTGTAGTGGAAATCTCCCTACCTTGTGCTGTTTGTGTGTTTCATACTGTCTGTTCTGCTGTTTCAGCTGGGTGGAGGCTGTGAACTGGCCATGATGTGCGACATCATCTTTGCTGGAGAGAAGGCACAGTTCGGCCAACCAGAGATCCTGCTGGGGACCATTCCTGGTAAATACTCATTTCTATGTTCTTTTCCTCTTGTACACACTATCTTCCTTACATTAGGGTTACCAGATTCTTGCTGTTGGAATAGCTGCTCATGTCGACTGTCTTTCTGCAGGGGCGGGTGGCACCCAGCGACTGACCCGGGCGGTGGGCAAATCCCTGGCTATGGAGATGGTTCTTACAGGGGACAGAATAAGTGCACAAGAAGCCAAGCAGTCAGGTAACAGCAGTGTTAGAATGGACATTTACTCAAGTACTGTACTCAAGTAAAATGTAACGGCACTTGTATTTGATTTTAGGATTTACATTTTATGCTACTTTATGCAAGAAACGTTTGATTTCTTTAGATTTATTGGACAAGTATAATCACAAGTTGCTAACTGTAATATACAATAATAGAATAATTTATTCAAAGTCCACAAAGGTTAAATTATCCAGTATTTTACAAATAAGCAAAGATTAGATAAATGTTTAAATAACAAATAGAAATTTGTGAAACAGAACTTTATTTCTTCTATTAATTGACTCAAAAACTAACCATTTGTTGGGAGCCACTAGACAAATTACCTAACTGTATACAAAGAGGTAAAATTTAACTCCACCTTGTCCAACTGCAGTAATAAAGTGCTCCTTAAACAATAACAGTCTAATTATGTCAGTCACAGGCAACATTATTCTGGAGTATAATGTTTTACTCTTGATATTTCACTCACATAAGTAAAGGATCTTTCCATCTTTTGGTAAAAGAGATGCTCATCTTTTTACAGCATGTGCTCTTTTTACGTTCGACTGTACCTGTGTACCTTATAAACTGACAAGTAAACATATAATTGTCTAAATTGATTCAGTTGCTATTGTTGTTTCCCAGGTTTGGTGAGTAAGATTTATCCTGTGGACCAGCTGGTGTCTGAAGCTGTTAAATGTGGAGAGAAAATTGCCTCCAACTCCAAACTGGTTTCTGCAATGGCTAAAGAGGCTGTGAATGCAGGTGTGTGAAAAGAATTTAAAGAGTTAAATGTCTTGAATCCAGCTAGCCCAAATAAGTTTCTGTGTTGTCTGACTTGTTCCTCTGTTTGATTGCAGCTTATGAGCTGACTTTGGCTGAGGGAAATCGTTTGGAAAAGCGTTTGTTCCACGCCTCCTTTGCTTTGGTGAGTGAAAGAGCCCCTCTGTGACTGAATGAGGGGAGTAGATTCTGATGCTGACAGTCTAGTAATTATGTTTGTCTTTGTGTTTTTATCTGCAGGAAGACCGCAAAGAAGGCATGACAGCATTTGTGGAGAAGAGGAAGGCCAGCTTCCAGGACAAGTAGAAAAGCGCAGATCAAAAGCTTTGCTAAGATCACAAAGTTCCCGATATCAGCGGATCATTACCTTATCTGCAATAAGTTGAATGGCACAAAATTCCTGATTGTAGTGGAACATACAAGCTGTTTAAACTAAGATTTGGCGCTGAGTGAGTGCACAAGGGTGTCTTATCACAGTGGAGCCCCAGCTGCTGAGGCTCAGAATTAAAATCCAATGCAGTCTGGCTGCAAGAGTGCAGATGTGCATGTGAATACCATTTGATAACTGTTTTATAGTCAGTGTGTGATAGGAGGAACCAGCCTTGATTACTTGTTCTGACTTTGCCTTTTCATTTTCACTGTCAAATGTTTGCCTACATGTTGTAGGCAACTTGTTTCTGTGGACATTTTACAAATAAATCCCTGGAGTGGTTTTCAGTACTGTATCTGAGGCATAATACACAATTAAATCATCAAGATGTTCTGTATGATGCAGTACGATGCAGTATGATTTCAAGTAACTCACATATGCCTTTTTGTAACTCTGATATTTCCTAATTTCAGAGGATGCTTTGTATTGGGCAAGAAATGCATTAAAAACATTCACTACACCCACCGGTCAACCAGCGTGTGCTTCACACCACTAGATGGGGCTGTTGTGTCGCACAGCAACGACTTAACAAGGACAATAAATTCAATGAGCCTGTTGCGTAGACAAGGATGTATACAGATAAATGCTTCATATGGTACAATTGTAAAGTTACAGTTGTTAGGTCAAGTCATAAAAATCCTATAAAAATGCTGTAAAAAGGTAAATCTTTAGGCAGGGGCAATACAGACACATGCTTTTATGTTTTGTATATAGAGTTTACTATAGTCCACCAAACAGCCTACTTTAAACAATAAGCCCAAATTTTTACAGAGTACAGATTTATGTAAGAGCTTGATTTAAAGGTCTTAAAGCTTATAACCTTTTCAAAAAAAATTATTGAGATCATCCCTCCATGGTAGATCTACTACCGTCATAATAATTTAGAAGAAATTACTTAATCACATAAGCTAATATAAGCAGCAATTGCGCTGCAAAAGTCCCGTCGAAATATATAGCCACTTATTGTGCAATTTTTTTTTTTAAAAAGTAAAGAATAGCTTGTATATTAATCTTGTGTGTAAGGGCCTCAGCCTTGTGCATTACCTTTCGGCTGATAAAATTCGGGTTATTCGGGAACACCTAAACCATAATTTTCACTTCAAAGAAAACACCAGAACAAATTTGGTTAGTGTGCGCTTTCTTTTTCCGCTCCAATCATCGCCAGGCACCTTTTTTCTCTCTGATCTTCACATGGCGGCGCCCCATATCTCCACAAGGCCATGGCCTAATTGATTTTTATTTTCATTCAATATTCCCCTGGAGCTTGCTCTCTTGTCAACCCCCTGGAACAAAACTAAAAAAGCAGGAGGAAAAAAAAACTCGTCTCCTCACTCCACGGGGAAGCACAAAAGTCTGCAGAGAGGGCCCGAAAAGAAGCTCCTCTTTGAGGCTACCGAAAGGTCAAAATAATAAATGTAGACTCAATTGAGGCTCTCCACACGGACAAAAGGGGCAAAACGTTACATTTTGGCAGCGCAGACCCTCATAGCGTGATAAACTCATTTAAAGAAGCCGAAATAAAGAGAGAGCAGCATGGGTCCAGAGAGGGAGAAAAGGGCTTTCAGTCCGGCAGACAGGCCTGGCTCCTGCATGGGCCTTTTCTCCTGCCCAGCAGCTTTTCAGTCCTCTCCAAAAATCACTCTCATATTCCTAAACTGCGCTGTCTCTGTGCCACTCAGTTATGTTGGGGACTTCACCTCCATCCTCATGGATCCGTTAACATGCACGTTTTCTTGAAAAGTTTCTATAACTCAAAGCAAACCTAACTGATAGGAAGACTCTCCATTTAGGTGAATCTTTGAAGAGCAATCAAATGGATAACTAGTAAGTTCATAAATTTATAATTCCTCACAGTAAAAGAATTAGCCAATGAAAATTGGGCCGATTTCGCACAGCACAATAAACTGACAACTCATAAGCCCGTTTGAAAAGCGGACAATAAACGCGGATCATCCCAAGTCCAACAGGAGATTATTAAACCTACAGGGATAACACGAAAAGCCTACACTGTAGGTCCGGGATGCAGAATATTCAGAACATGAAAGGGTAATATTTTCAGATTACAAACATCAGTAAAGTACAATTATAAAATGACTGTTCCTTATTAACAGCAGCTCTTAAAGAAGTGTGAAATTCAGCATAGGCTTTTGGGTCCACAAGGCTGCAGTAGTAAACTTGACTTTTACAAATGTCTTTTTATATGCAGATCTGCTTTTTTAACACAACCATGATCTGCGGTCATGGAAAGGGTTCCTCAGCATTTTTCTGCCATCCAGCTGAGCGCTTTCTGTAGCTCAGATGAAACAGGCCGGGTGGAGGGGTTTTCATCTGACAAATATTTTCATTATCTCACATTCTTGGCACCAGAGACCGTGTCGGAATAACACATTCGCCGGTGTCTGCTTTGAATTATGCCCACCCAAGGGTGTCAGAAACAACATCGACCGAAGATTAACTGACTATGAGATGTTTATCATCACCTTATTTTATGCTTCATATTGGCTACTATAAAATCTTAAATTTAGTGGAGGCCTATTAGCAAAAGTTACAGCACATTGTTGTAATTAACAGAACACAATAGATAAATAGTCTATTAGCCTTATTTCATATTAATAAGGCATACAACTTTTTTCATTAAAAAAAATCATTCATACAATAATTATTTTATTGTATTATTATTATTTTTATTATACAACTAAGTTCAACGACAACAACGAGTTTAGCATGTAAGTTAACATTTGAATGTTGTGGTAGCGCGTCTATCCAGTAAAATAAGAACCCTTGATCGTGTGACACGTTTTCTTGCGTCTACAAAGAGAAAGTTACATATCAAGATAGTTAAAAATGTCATTACTCGAACGGCTTTCCCCATCCATTCACAGGTTAGCTTAATTGGCTATCTTAAACGAAGACGGAAGTAAGGTGGAATGACTACTTTCGCTTCGATTCATTACTCTCTAGTTCTTCTCTTCTCTCTGGCTCTTAGTATGGTCGTACTTAAAGGAATCCCCTCTATTTTATCCCCTGAACTGCTGTATGCTCTCGCTAAAATGGGTCATGGGGATGAACTGGGTATGATATTTAATTACATACACATATATCGCTTTCCTCGCAGGCTGTGCTAGCCGTGCTAGCCAGTCACGTACTGTCACTTTGTTGTAGTAAGCTAATCCAAGTTCAAGTCAACAAACCAGTTTGAAGAGTGACAGAGCAGGACTGATATCACACAATGATTAACAGTAGCTGCACTGACAGAAACCACAAATCTAACACACTGGAGGTTATGTTTTCAGTTCTTGCAGATGCAAATTTTCCAGCATCTTCCATTTGTGCTTGTGGTCCAAAAGAGATCAGAGCTGATGGTATGTAGCTTTAATACATATATATGTAAATAAAAGTCCTCTGTGTATGGGTGTGTATGCAGTTTTATGGCTGATTTTTCATACTATATCTGATCTTCAGGTTTGGGAATCCCACAGCTTTTGGAGGCCATTTTGAAGCTCTTACCCCTTGATACCTATGTCCCCTCACCGGTACAGCACTCTTAAATATATAAATCTAAAGAAAAAAACAATCAAAGATGCCTTTTCAGTGTTCATTCTTCTGTAAGCTATTGCTGTTATCTTTTAGTTGAATCTTTGCTAATATGTGTCCACAGGCAGCGGTCATGGATCTGGTGGAAAGTGACAAACTGAAAAGTTTAGATGTTCCTGTGTGGGATACCTACACACAGCTCCTGGGTCAGGCTGGTTCTTTGGTAAAACAGCTTGTCCAACCAGTGTTTAAACAAATAAGCAAATAGAACAAAATACATTATGATCCTTTATTTTTAACTCTTTGTGTGTTGGTTTCTGTATACATATAGTCTCCTCTTGAGAAGGTGGAAAGGTTTGCCTTCTATGAACGAGCCAAGAAAGCCTACGCTGTTGTAGCAACAGGGTGTGTAATTTTTCTGCCTTTACTTGAATATTTTGGCATAATCTTTGAATTCTGTCTGCAAAATATAATAAGAATTTACACTGCACAAGTTAAGAGGAAAGACATGTTTCATTCTAATAAGTAGACATTATTGTTTGCAAAAACTGAATGTTGGGACATTTTCACAAATCTCTCATTATTTCAAACATTATATTTCAATGCAGCTGAAAGGTGGAGATATTTATCTTGTATTGCTCTGCTCTGCTCTATCCATACAGGGAAACAGCTCTGTATGGTAATCTAATACTGAAGAAGGGGGTCATTCCTGCTGAGCTGCTGCAGTGATACACTAACATATACACATGGCACACACACACACATGGCACACACACACACACACACAGTTTAAAGTAATGATGATGACTTTAAGATCAAACATTGATTCAGTTACAACTGAATTTTTTCCAGTAAAAGGTGAGAGAAGGTGATTACTTTTTGTGTAAAACTTTAATAATTGTACTATATTAATTTCTGTCAAGCTGTGAATTCATACCATATTTTATACTGTAATTACAACCTGATGACTTTCCAGTTTACATGGATCAAAAGTGTATTCCTGTAAATAACTTCTGCATTGTACATTTCAATAAATAAAATACATGAAGTGTTCCATGAGTGTTTAAAGTATCTTTATTGTCAAGATACATTTGAGTGACACTGAGGTTTGAATGTGTTCATTCAGATTTGTTTACATGTTGTAGGTGCACTGTATTAGCTATATTTGATTAAACATTATTAGAATCTACACAAGTTAAGTTGCTGCTAAAGGATCACTAGTGGAAGAGATGATCCAGATCTTCCTCTGGTTCGCTGTGTCTCCTCGGAGACGGCACATCACCAGCCGCAGCAAATTCAAAAGGGATGGGCTGCTGGGGAGCTTTGTGGTACAGGTGGTCCACGTCCTCCTCAGGGTAAAGGTGAACTCTGACCTCACGTTCCTGTGGCACCATATGAGCAAGCAAATGCTGCTCTGCATCAGCTTTGGATGCAGCCACTAGTAGGGCCAGTTGTTCATCCATAGTCTCCTTACTGAAAACAGGGTGGTCGATGTGATCCCTGTCCTCCACTGGTTCCTGATAGACCTTCATGTTTCCTTCTTCCATCCGTGGCTCTGCCTCGGGAGCAGGGGGGCCACCCAGTTTTTGGACCTGAAACTGGATATCTGCTGCTGAAGGATGATGCAACTTATCCAAGTCTTCTTCAGGCTTCAGATGCTGCACATCCTCTCTATTGTGCATGAGATTCTTCCAAATCATCATGCGAGGATCAATGTCGAACTCAATCTTATCCATGTCCTCTGGAGGCTCCACTTGTACTTCCCAGCTCATCTTTCCGTTGTCATTTATGGACCTTAAATAAAAATGATGCAATCTTAGTCTACATTTCCTCAGTCCAAGAGAAGATTATCCCTTTTTATTTTAATTTAAGAAAATTACTACTTACATAACAGTATCCTGGAGGGCTTCGTGTGTAAACTTAATCTGAGAAAAGAGAGCAAATATCACATGCTGTCCAAAACATGTTTTGTTGTTTTAAGCTGTATTATTATAGAAAGCCAGGAGAAACATATACATACCCTGGGTTGGTATGGCTTTGCTGTGATGCCATATATTAGAGAAACACAGACGATTAGAGAAAACCTACAAGTAAACAGATTCAGACTTAATGTTTAGATTTTAAGCTTATTTGTCCAGTCAAAGCAAAAAAAACAGGTACAGGTAAAATATAGTAATATAGTAATAGGTAAAAAATAGTAATCTCTACTCTGCAAAACATTTAACACAGGTTAAAGACTACTGTAATCAGTCAGAAGAGATCTGATGTGTTCTCACCTGAACATGGTGTTTGCTTTCGGCTGAACGGTTCCCATCTGACCAACAACAAATCTTTCACTCCACTTTATCTGATGTGGAAAATGAAGGACCAAAGTTCCACCAATAAAGTCATAATTTCTTGACCTTTGTATCATGTGAACACAGAAACGTCAGCTGAGTGTATTTATCTCCATGTCTGGTTTGTGTTGGACATAACAAACAGATCGGTGATTGTTTCTGTATAAGAAGTCAAAATATGGCTTATGCCACTTTTTTATTTTACTGATTTATGGTTCAATGGTAAATCATTTGACCTCTTACCTGCATACACTGCTTAAGAATACTGAATTTTACATTGATCTAATACATGTATTGTAAGCACAAATTCTATAATCTTTCTAATCACCAATCAAAACTTTATGACACATTAAGACCTTAGAGTTTATCTTTATCATGCAGTAAAAGTTTCTACAGCTTCTTAAGGGGGCTCATTTCTGCTACCTGGGCTTAATTTAAGTAACATGCAAATGATTAAAGTATAAATAAAGTATAATAAATAAGACTGTCATTATTTATTGCATAACTGTGTAATAAATAAAAAATATTGTCCACCATTTAACAGAGCAAGTGTCATTGAGTTAATCTTTATTGTTGTTCTGAACTATGTGGACAACGAAATGCAGCAATAGATTGTAAATAGTTTGCAATTCAGCATTTTACTTTAAATGACTGAAGGTTATTTTTATGGCTCTGTGAAGCTGTGAGGACATATGCTATTGTTTTCAACAACTATAAAATCTCCTTTCAAGACAAATTTTGTATAAGTACAACTGTGTTTTACTATATTGTCATATATTGTCTGTTTATACAGAAACATGTACATATCAGGGCCCCTGGAAGGAGGTAATGTTGCTTACAAGTACATTAATAATAAACCCTTAAATCTGCTTCCAACCATTCTAGTACATTACAGGGCATTTATTTTTCTTATAAAAGCCAGATAGGGGGACTTAAAATAGAGTGTTACCCAATGTGTTTATAATTCTATCTCATGTTCTCCTTTGTGTTTATATTATTATACTTTAATTTTCATTGTGTTATTCAGTATTTTGTACCTTTTTTTGGCATGCTAGTGACACAGTTCTGCAGATATAAAATGCCAGTCTCTTGGTCTGTTGGTCCACCACTTTCATTTGCATGAAATTTTGCACAAACATTCCTGGTCCCAAAAGAATGAATCACACTGACTCTGGTGAAAACCTGACTCTTCCTTTAGGGCCACCGTGACATAAACATTTGTAGTTCAGAGTAAAATATCCAGATAACTAGTTGTGTTGTGATAAAATTTGGTATGTCTTTTATGTCGCCACTAAGATAAGTTGTTTTAACGCAGGTGATCTCCTGACTTTTCATATGAAGATACCATCAGGCCAAGATTAAAACATGTCAAATACTTTGGTTAATGACGAAATATCTGCAAAACCAACAGCATCACCATCAGTTTCTACTGCACTTTGTGATTATTGTTAATTGGTAAATGCTAAATTAAGATGGTAAACATTTAAAACATTTCCACATTAGCACCATTTCTTTTTTACAAACAAAACAAAAGCTTTGTACACTTTTAGTGTTACTGATAATCTAAAACAACAAATTGGGACTCATTAAAACACAAACCGATCACCGATCACAACCAAAAACTATTCTGGAAGAAAGGATGCTGTGCATAAAATTGCATATATTTGGAGTTTTTTTGATAAAAAATCCAATCTTGTATATGTATGAAATTACCATGAAGCGATTACAGTACACACAGCATGCTTGGCTTACATTTACAGGAACTTTCTCAGACGCAGGCAGACTCCCTCCTGTGTACAGCTTCAATCATTTACAACAACTAATTACCCTTCACATACATAGCCACTGATGGAGGACAGATTGGAGGCAGATGATTGGTCTGTGATCTTGCAGGCACAAGGCCTGCTGAAGAAAAAAACGTTTCAGCTTTAATCTACATCCATGCCAAGATCCTATCACACTGTAGAACTCACTGTTTTAGGATAAAACAGCCTTACATTTGATGTGCGGCATAAGTTGTTTAAATTAGAACTGGCTGTATCAATAAATGTTTCTGATATGTGGCCAAGACAGAAAACTTTAAACTCCAAGACTATGTTTAACATCTGAAAGTTGTGATACACAGCCACGAGCTAATTTAAGCCAATCTAATATAACATATACACCCTTAAGGAATGTGATTTAATTTCAGCTCAGTGTTTCAGCGACTGGTGGCTCCGAAACGTCTCTTTCACTGCTCATACAGCGGCAGAAGAGTCATTTAGGTAACATATGGGTTGATATTGTCAAATGACAACAGGATTCAGCACACGTACACACACATGTACATATTGTACAGTAGACAGACACACACTTCCTGCTCTGTTCAAGGGATGGCTCCACCGAGTCTGCTGGTTATCTGCCCTCTCTATCAGATCCATATGTACGAGCCCAATGTTACCCCTCGACAAGCCCCACACCCTTAGGTCACTGTGGTCTACTGTCTCCTACACAAAAATGCTCTCCCTAAGCAAACAAATGCCAGACATAAAATACTGACAAGGAAACATTTGATTCTGTTTTTTACTACTGCATCCCAGACTCCACACTTAAAGGAAAAGTCTTTCACTGGGAATACTGGGTAGGCGTGTCTGGCAAACTATGGTTGTCTCCCCCTTTGATGGCAATGGGAAAGAGTTAGCCTGGCTCTGTTTGAAAGTAGCCCACTCAAAACCACAAATGATCATTTTTAGACTGTGGTATTTGTACTCATTAACCAAATAAGATATAAAATGTTAATTAATGAGCTTTAGAGCTGCTGGTTGGTTGAATTTGGTACCTTTTAGACAAAGCAAGGGTACCTGTTTCCCGCTGTTTCCAGTCTCTATGTTAAGCTAGGCTAACCAACTGTAGCATAATATTTACCTCACAGACATGACCGTGGTATCACTATTTTGATCATCCTCTCAGCAATATAGCAAGATAGCATATTTGTCTTAATGAAAATAATCATAAAAACGTTACTGCCAGATTTGCACTGGTGACATAACATGTTAAACTGACATTGTTGCCAGGAGATTTGAATCATTATGGAAATGTTCTGTTGGTCTTCCAGAAACCACATCCCTGGTAGAGGACATCCCGCCGCTCCAAGCCCTGAAAGTGAGGGTTGATGGATAAAGTGTGCTGAAGCTGCTACCAATCCACCCCCTGCGTCCTGCACACATCAGTGAAATAGCTTTCATGTGAAGCCCGGAGACCGAGCAGTTACCAGCACAGATTAACCACAAGACTATGCACCCTGAACTTCTGATGTTCCCACAGGCTTACAGGAAAACATGTTCCTCTGTGGTTCAACAGCCTCTCGTCGGCAGAGCAAGAGCCACTCTCAATCAGGGTGAATCGTGTCTCTGTCACTCTATAAAGGTGATGAAGTGTCTGCTATTAATAGAAAAGTTTGGAGGAATTTTTTAGAGAAACACTGGTAAGTATGTGCAAAATGGAAGCAAAATAGAAATGAATACCAGCATGTGAACTTCACATTTTATGCACTCAAAGGAATTTTGAAGTATGCTTATTTTTAACAGTGAAATTTGTGGTGTGGAATATTAGGCATATGGATTTAAAAGTTGTTGCCATATTACATCTTTTTGTAAGAAAGGTAGTAGATGTGCCTCCAAAAATGTTACACCCTTGTTTTATATATTTTAAATCACATTTATTTCCAAACACAATAAAAAGCAATTGTTAAAGTGTCTGTCCTCTCAGAAATATGTTTTCCTTTGTGTTCCCAAAGTGCCAGAACTTGACTTATTCACTTGTATTTTTGCAAAGTTTGTCACTAGAGATGTGTTAGAACATTATTCTACTAAATGTCTGTGTCCTTCCCTAAAATATGAGGTTCAAATGTAACCTGGGCAGGCTAGATTTGTTTTGTCACACATGTGAAAGCCAATCACAGGCAAAGAGAACTTAAACCTCCTGCACAGCACTGACTTTTAATACACATAGTGAGTTTGCATTTGCACAAGCACTGCCAGATACATGCTAACAAAGAAAATCAAACAAATTAAAGATGCTAACAACACTTACCTTTATGACATATCTCCCAAAATGCTTGTACATTACATTATAAGTCATGCATATTTTATTTTATTACACTGGGAAGATGCATGACCCACCGCAAGTATTTATTTATGTGTCTTTGGTGGTGAATAACTTTATGGGATGTAATTATCAAGCCTGGAAGCAAAACAAGCATGAGAGATGGGGAAATATTTGCTAATGAGCCTTCAACACCCCCTCAGCCTCTCTCCTTTCAAATTGGCTGCAGGTGATGCTGGTATAATATATATATATAAATATATGTACAGAGTGTACCCTGACACCTCTAGAGGCGATCAGAGGTTTGGCTTGATCTGCCAAGTGTATGTGCAAATATGCTCTTCTGCATGATTTGTGCTATTGGTTAGGTGTGTATGCTAGTGCAGTGTATGAACGTGCATGCATCATGTGAATGACAAGCTTTTTAGAAAATGTAAAAGCAATAATAAAGACCTAAATGATTGGGAGTTGTCAGCAAGTAATAATTGCTGTCAATAAACTGTGAAACACACACACACAGTCACACAATGTTATTGCACAAAATGCAGCGAGTGAGCCAAGAATAAATTGCTTGTCTGTAGCTTTTGAAATGCAGCATCAAGTCATGATTTATGCCTGTAAATCTGGGCTGGAGAACATGCTCCAAATGTGGCAGCTTGCAGCAATTTATGGGGGGAACCACCAAAATGGATATTTGACCGAAGTGCAGTTTTTAAAATAATTTTACATAATGTCTCTGTTTCACTGCTCCATGCAGCGGAGTATGAATGCGTGTGCGGACAGTTTGCAGTACACTTATTTCCACACATGCACAATGTGTAATCAGATATAGTAGATTAATATGTCATTGCCGCTGATGACAGAGTCTCTTTAAATCGTAACTTGTAACTTAAGTGCAGGATCTGATGTCCTGGCTCTGCCCCAAAACCAATAAGTGCTTATTACTGTGGAATGCAACCTTCATGTTTCTACTTGACTTTAAGTGGCATCTTTTCAAGACTTCTCCACTGGCAAAGAAACAAATAGAAAACAGACTATTTAACAGGCGACAATCAGCTGGAGACATCAGACTCCTCGCTAAACCTCAATGCAAACTGCGCCGCTGTTTGAAATGTGATAATGAACATATTGTACGCCTCGTATGCAAACAGAAAAGTAACTTTCCACACTAAAACAATCATCAGCACCAGATCTTCATCATCATCGTCATTACTATCAGTAAATCCCATAAAGGTCGCCCCAGAGTGCAGGGCTATATTTGAGGCTAACCACCCCTCTGTCTTTACTCACAGTCTTCCGTCATATCCCCCACACTCACAACATTTAGGAAAGCTGGGTTTTTCTAAATAACTAAAATTAACTCAATGATCTACAATTAACTAAATTGATGCTTCACCAACACCCATTAAACACACATTAGACATCTCACGTTGGAGTTTAACCGCACGAATTACAGGGCTGGGGGAAGGACCTCCACGAAGAGCGGAGGCGAATGTGAAATGTTGTGACGATGGTCGGGTGAGCTGGGAAGCTATCAGACTTAGGAAGTGGCTGCAGAGAGAATTTCTGCGCCATCTGCTTCACAGTTGCATGCAGACACTTCAGCTTTTGACACCTTTAACATGTTTCAGTGCAGATGTTTAATAAAATGCCTCTTCAATGAACAAGTATGACTTATGTTCGGTAAAATGAGGGGATAGATGAGCTAATCAGTCTGGGGCCCGAAGCCATTTGACTATCTGGCTCCATAGTTAATTCCTGAGACAGATTCCCAGCAACAATAGCACTGTTGACAGCCCAGGCAGACGAGGGGAGGTGGACCAGGAGCTGCAACAGAGAGACAGACAGAGGAACTTTCCCCTCTCTCTGTTATGTAACTAATGACAGAAGACTGGGAAGCTCTTTGTCTGTTGGAGAGGCGGCGCAGAGGAGTATGGTTGGACCTCTTTGTCCAGGGCAGCTATTCTAAAAAGCTAATCCGAGTACTTCTGTGAAAGATGGCCATTAGCAGCACTAGCTGCTTGAGCTGACACAGAGCCATTACACTGCTTTGACAGTGTGTATCAACAATGGAAATATTATATTATAGGCGCAATAATGAGAGAGAAAGCTCAGGTGGTCCCAACTCTCTCACACACATACACGCACACAAACATGCCATACACCCTTATCCTCCCTCAATCACACCCCTCATAAACTCAGTAAACATGTGGGAGCTGTTAAAAGTTTAATGGCTATTTACTGTGTTTTGGACTCTTCTCATTAAACACATTTTCCACTCGAGGAGAACTAATGTTTTGGCAAACTCTGTTAAATGAAACACACATCATGCCAATACTTTGCACATGGCTCATTAATTGGAAGTGCAGAAAAACGTGACTTTTTGGAACAGAGTGTTTGCTTTGCCTCCAGTTTTGCTGCTTGCAGCTTTCACAATATCATCATTAGCTGATGCCTTGGGTATAACGTTTGTTAAGAAAGAGGAAAAACCCTAACCCTCGTTTGACAGGCACTGGATATAGCGATAGTCAAAAGACTTTTTACACTTATGCATCTAAAACTGTCGCTTTAGGAGCTGCAGGGCACTCCAGCTCTGCAAGGAGATTTCTCTTAGCTTTCTCCAAATGCACTCATCAAGTACTTTACACCTGAAACAGTACTTCTTTGGGGCTTTAGCAATACACTAGCCAGGTGTAATGTCTTTCAATTAACTCTTATTTATCAAACAAAAGACAGAAAGATTTCTTCCTCTTCAGTCTAATAAACTGCCCTCTATAGGATAAACCAGGTAACAGCAGAAACTTGGTTACTGACAAGCAACCAAAATAGTTGCACAGACATGTCTTTCTTCTTATTTTTCAAGCTTTTTTTGTGAAAGAAAGCTGCCTGTTATGAAAAAAAGACATGATAGTGGTGAGAGTGAACCAAAACAACAGAGTCACAGGCCAGAAAAGCAAAATAATGAGTTTCAACTGGCAAAAAACCCATAGAGCTGTGGGTAACGTTCACACACAAGGAGTCATATGATCTATTGCTGCGATAAAAATCTTAATAATAGCCACTTTTTTAAGAGCTAAAGAGATCTTTGAAATGCTATGAATGAGAACCATGATGGGATGTGCCAAAGGGGAAGGAGAGGGCCTTAAGGGTGGAGAACATCAAACAGGACAGACAGAGAAACAACTTCAGCTTTCTCTGCTCCTCTGGCTCCCCCTTTCCCCCCTCCTGCTCCATTCACTGAATGCCTCCTCACTGGAGTCCACTGCAGTCCTGGCTGCCAGCTGGAGTACCCCTAACCTTTACCCTCTGACCCCCAGCACCACAGAATTCATCACAGAGCCCTCAGCTCAGTGCCCTCAGCAGGGTGCACATCCTGTGAAACCACTATGATGATGACAAAGAGAAGCGACGATGAGTACAGGTGTTATCAGTGAATACAGGTGTTACAGATGTTCTTTGCACCGTCCTCATTGCCGCCCATTTCACTGATATTCACAGCCCACTTTATTTGTAATATCACAGAAATCTTCTCAGTGTCTGTCACGCTCTAAATTTGTCTGTGTGTGTTTGCATGTCATGGTCCCATCTGTCCTGATGCTCCTGGGTTATAAAGAGGATCCTGCTGTTCCTTGATGGAAAGCTGCTTGCTACAGAGGGATCCGGTTACAACAACGCAGCACTTTCATCCTTATTAAAGAAACATGTGCCCACTCTGCGCAGTTATGTCGGCAGATGAAACTTTTTACCTTCACCCCTGCTTTTACTTTGTTCCCAATAGAAATAATGAGATTACACAGATATGATCAGTCTTAAAAACTCTCATCTTTTGAAGTTCATACACTCCTTTATGATAAGAATAACAAGCTCTGCATTTGAAAAAAAATATAATGATGAATGTTATTTGTGTCTCTGGAAATATGATTTATGCCCCTTTTTGTGCATCTTCATACTTTAAATACCAACAGTTTATTTGTCACACAGGAGGTAATCACAGATTCCCTGGGGACAAAGAATGTTAAACCCAGCTGAATTATCTTTATCATTTATCTATAATTAACTGGCAACTATGATTTAAACAACCAATCTTCTATAAGTTTAAACACCGATTGTATATTATGAGGCTGTCCCTACATCACGATGAGGTCAGGAAGTGGATGCTGTAGGAGTTTTATAATTTTTACAGTAAATGTTTGACTTCCTATGATGTTGGGCCACCACTATAAACACTGAGGATCGTTAAATGTTTTCTAATGAAAAAGCAATTCACATGAATGTTTTCCAAGAATATTATGTTATGTGCATTGGAGGGAAATGTGAAAACCATGGTAATAAGACCTCAAGAAATTTTTTATTTGATATATTAAAAAAGGCATCTTAGATTTTTAATATATATGATGTTGTTGAACTCTTTTTAAGCATGTTTTGACGGGTAAATAAAAGATGAGTGATGCGAACATTAAGGATTATATTGTTTCTAATCGACAATTTCCCCAAACATAAAAATACAAACAATTCATGTTATTTTATTAGATTACCACATCTATTATAAACATTTATTTTAATATACAGTATAATGTACCCTTTATATCAACCAGTGTTGTTTCCAACATTTTATAACTTTTGCACTAACAATGTCTACTAGCCTCTTAGTATAATTTTGAGATTTTTTTTGTGCTTTTATGTCCAGTTTAATTGCGCTGCGTCAGATTGACAAACTGCCATCGGATTTGAGGAATTTTGTTACATGAAATGCACCGTTCATCAACTGCAGCTACTACATTAACCTCCATTCATGCCAGATTGCAAAGTTGCTCATTACACATCGTTCAGCGCCACATAAACCATCCTCGGCACAGTCAGAGGATGTGAGTCAGAAGTTTGACTCCATTAAAAGACTTTCATTTCTTGAAGATGACTGTTCCTCATAGATGTCTATCTCTGTAGTTTGTAGCTGCCATACAGCTACTATGCTCCCTGACCTCGCCTCCCAGACCCCTGCTTTGTTCCCACGCTGTGGCCTGTGGAAAGTCTGGCTCCAGCCTTTTCAAGCCATAATTGCATACCTGCAGAACGCAGACAACAGCGGAGTAAAGGGAGACACAGCATGAAAGGGAAAGGAGTCACTATTACTGATACATGATAAGCTGCTTCAACTTATCTCCTGCTGTATATATTTTATGTAAAGAACAGCACTGAAAATAAGCTTTCAGGATGAAAGGATTATGAATTTTTTTATCAAACTAAATTGAAATAATAGCAAATTTGATATGGAGACATGTTGCATTGTTGGATATAAAGTTCTTCTAAATGTTTTAGATATTTCTGTTTTACAGTGTAATATTGTAGAAGTTAAACTGTCCGTTGAGTGAAATCTGTTAAGATTACAATTTATTCATAATACAAATTTACTTACTTGCATTTTATTTACCTATATTTTATTTACTTATTATATTTAGGAAGCACCAAATGAAAATTCACACATTAGTTGAAAACAGGTTATGTAAGTGCTGCAGTGGTGCAGTTTGAAATTTCTCTGAGCTCAATTAGCCTTTTGGTGACATAAACAGTGACTCATTGCTCTAATAACTGTACTGTCTCTATATCATTAGATAATGAGATGTGATGATGGAGAAAGTTCTCAAACATTCAAGTGAGTTGAGGTGTTGAAAGGTGCACCGAGCATTGGTAACAGGTACAGACATGTGGTCTATACATACCTACAGGCACAAAACAGGAAGTTTTTTGGCAGATTTCATATGTCAGATGTTGCAGATTATAACAGCAAAAGTTACAAATATGAATTTAACAAAGGAAACATAGGATGCCCCTTTGCTCACAGAATCTTCCCTTAGAAGCTGCTCATTTCTAGAAAGCACTGTACTTACTGCTGTATGTATGTATGTACAGAACTGTATGTACTGCAGAAACTTTTTAAACGACAAAGAGAGTTGGACCAAGAGAAGTTGAACTCAGAAGTCACAGCACTCTTTGCAAATTAAACAAACATTATAATGATGCCCACTGTGTCCTCTCCAAACAAGCCAGTACAAGATGAGGTTTACTATTACATTATTGGTTTACATAGCCCTATGAACTTATCCCTGAGGAAAGATGCTGGCCAGAATAAGATTTTACTAATGTCACTAAATCACTCCCAGCTGCCCCGACTGCAGGAAATGCTTCCTTCTTCTAAAAACCTCAGAGCAAATAGTACATGAAGCATTCATGAGCATGTCTGTCCTCAGAACTTGTGTTGAACTGTCTGTCCTGGATTTCACAGAGTTTAATGTCCTCCAGAGCTGCGGTCACAGTCTGTCTCCATCAGGCCACTCGGAGCCCCTGCTCACCACTTAACCTGCCAGAGATGGTCGGCTAACTTCAGAGGGAAAGACGAGTCCCGGTTGGTGTGAGGAGGTGTGAGGAACGCAAGATCAGTGAGCAATGATAACATAATTATGGCAACAACGGCCAAAAGGTCGGCCACACAGTGACTGTGGGTCTGACAGATATAATAGACATTTGAGCAGGCTTTGGTCTCATGCTTGTGAAAGCAGTTTAGCAAAGAGTTAAACAGCCTGAGGCCAGCAATAACAGAGTGGAACTGATTAGAGGATGAGAAGGAAGGAAGAAAAGAGAGCAAAGAGGGACTGAGACAGGGACTGATAGCATCTTTTTATCCAACTTAATTACATTAGACAGCTAAAGGCTCCATAATCTCTCAGACCACTGTGTGTTTGAAATCTCATGTGAAATGTAAACAAATAAAGAAGAGAATATGCTGCAGAAATATTTCTCTAATTTTAAGTATAATCACCACAAAAAATTCATTTTAATAAGAATTAAGATAAAATTTAAATTTTTTTAAAATCTAACCCTATGCTCATAATATTTAGTGACAGTGACAGTGAATCATACAAGTGTTAAAAGAAATATGTTAAAGTAAAAAGATCTAAAGCTGAAATGGGACTGTAACCTTTTGAAAAGAATTTAGTTAGAACAAATTCAAACAAACATATAACTACTTCCAATGAATTTGAACATGACCAATTTAGCCTGTCTTAAAAAACTTTATGGCTGTGAATCATAAGAAATGTGGCAAGAGCTATCTTGCTGCAGGGACACTCACAGAAATTCATGACAAAGAGGCGTTTGATAAAAAGCGATAAAATTCATGGGATATTGCTGGTAGCCCAACAGCCACGCCAACATGTGCATCTTCCAAGGTGTCAGTGTGGGATGAGAACACCTCTGCCCCTGGGCAAAACCAACGTTCAAATCCAGTATTTCCACAAAATGTGCCCAGCTTCTCAGAATCAGAACAAGAAACACAGCACTGCTTTTGCTGTCTCAGCTGTTTGTTGTCCAAGCCTGCTGGAAGTGCCAACATCTCTGGCCAGTTTTCTTTCAATGATATAAAAATGCTGAAATACATTTTTGTCAACAAACATATATTTGTCAAAATTTGTGACTTTAAAAGCAGCAGTTTGAACAGGAAATTAGGTGTACTGACAAAATCTTCAACAAATTTGTGGTTGTAGCACACAGGCAGGGAAGAGTGAGCCATGTTAAATGCCTGTTCCCCAAATTTTGTTCATTTGCAGTGCGTCTCCTGCCAGCTTATGCTACCAGGCAGCTGCATTTTAAAAAATCTGCAAACAGAAGGATATTTTTGGAGCTACCACATTTAGATGTCATGTACTCAAACTTGTACCGATTACTCAAATGTTCTTGTAAAAAGTTTTTTTTTTCTAAGTAGTTCAAAAATTCAACTAAAAAAATGACAAATTTTAGTCCAAATTTAGTTTGGCATCGTTGATTTAGGCTTTTATGCCTCTCTGTGACATCAGCAACCCAGATGATACCCCATGACTCAGTCACATGGTGTTTCCTATGCAGAATTTAAGAGGAAGGTCAAAACTTTGTATCTCACCCGTCGTACAGCAGCAGATTGTATTCTTAAAGATATTTTCATTCTCTGAAAAATGTCTCCTTTCTGCATAACATGTTTGGGGCAATTTTTTTTTTTTTTTTTTTTTTTTAATTCAACATTTCACAGACTGGAATAACCGGACATTACATACGTTCCGGCATGGCAACTGTGGAAATGTTTGATTTTAACATTCGTTTTGCCATGGACAAACATTTTATCACTCTGGGCAAACAGTGGACATCTGTGAGATCAAGAAGAAGCTTTGAAAATACAATTTTCTGCTGGATAACAGGTACACAGTCATGTTTAAAGTTTTCCCTGAAGGTTTGTGAAGGGAGCAGTTTTTGAACAAATCACAGTGTATCATGTGAACTGCTCAAATCTCAAATCTGTTTTATTTCTTTTTTGTTTTTTTTTTCTCTAGTTCGACAGGATTTGGACATGCTGCAATTACCAATGAAGGAAAAAAAAAAGCAAGCCTCTTTTCCTGTCCTTCCTCTTCTCTATCCACACCCATTTAAATCCTCTCTCTACCTCTCATGCCCTCCCTCACCCTATCTCTCCAACACTTACCAACTCTTCATGCCATTGAAAGCTGTTGCTAATAAAAGTTAAAAAGCAAAATATGAAAAGGAGGTGAGACGGAGCAAAGGGAGGTGCATTCTTTCCTGGCTGCATGGGAAGAGTTTTGCCAGAGTGAAAGGGAGTTCCAGTGGTGTGGGATGAGATGGGATGGGATGGGAGTGGAGGGGCGGGTGGTAGTGAGAGGGGAGGTGTGGATAGGGGCCGAGTGTCACCCCCATCACCCCAGGACATGGAGAAAAAAAAACATTTTGTTTCGTCAGGTTTCAAAGGCGCAGCAATTACATCAGGGACACGGGATGACAGGACATTCCTGCACTGCAGCGGCAGATCTGGAAAAGACGCTGAGGGGAAAGAACCACGCCTTTAAAGACTTAACTGGGGGACTCATCCTCTCCTCTCTTCTCCCATCACCTCTCCTCGACATGGCTATAAGCAACACTAAAGCAGCACCCCAATAGCTCATCTCCATCTTCACTGTGTCCAGAGAAGGCGGCCATTGTGTGCCCGTTCCTCTCTCCCCAAGTCAGTTTCCTTTTGAGGCTCTGAAAGGGCCTTTGAGGGGCCCTGTTTTGGCTGTGCAGCTCACCTGCAGAGGGGAAACTATGGGTCTATTCTAAAGCCCAGCAGCTGCCAGGGCAGAGAGGCTGGCACCCAGTGGGAGAGAGAATAGCAGCCGCAGAGCCTTTCAATATGAAGCCACTTAGTAACAGAAGGCATGTGCCAAGCCTGCAAAGCCAGAATGAAGAGTCACCCTTTGGAGTTCACTAAATATTAGAGAGGAATGAAACCCATCTCCTCTTCGCTCCCTTTCTCCCTTAACCACTGTGTCGTATCATCGTCTGTCCAGCCTTCCTGTTTCAGGTAGCAGAACATGCGGGAATGGACTGCAAAATATACAGCAACTTGATTTAGCTCAGGAGGATAAAAGTGAATATGTTCTTTAATTAAGATGATAATGTGAAAAACAAGGATCATGTCAGCAAAGAAGCACACAAAAATTCTGCCAAACAGTTCTTTCATCCATGTTCAAGAGTAACCGCCAACCTCCTTGCCGTGCGACAGATCAAGCCATGATGCCGCTGTGAGGATCTCAGTGACTGCAGGCCTGTGAAGAAGTCTTTACCACACAAAGCCCCTTTTCTGTCAGCAGGCTAGCTCCCACACTGGCGCTAATTTACGATGCCCTCACAGCAATTTTCACAGTCAGAGAAGTTCAATTGTGTTTTCCAGCTCATTAAGCATCAGCACAACAAAGCTTTCATCTTCTCCTTCATCCACCTCATCCCCCTCTTCTTTCCCTCCACCCGTCTTCCTCGCTTTATCTGGCTGTCCACTAATCTGCCTCTTTTTCCACGCGTCAAATCTAAAAAGATTTAGTAGTAAAGGTAAAATGGGCTTCCGTATTCAAACCATTTTTCTTCTACCTACATTATAATTGTGTTTCTTTCTGGTTTTGAGTTTTGGTTTGTTTAAAGCACGGCCCCAAGATTCTCCTCACAGAGGCGTGGGGAGAATTTAATGGTTGTTTATTCAGGGGCCTCTGCTGTGCCCTCCCATCTCTTTCAGGGCTTCATGAGACGACGTGGAATCTATTGTAATCTCAGAAGAATCAACTCAGCATATTTGTTCAGGTTGTCACTGTGCTGAGATCACAGGCGCACCCTCACATTCTCACACAAATACAGGTTAGTGCACTAAATATATTTTAATTTAACAATATTTTTTGCATGTGGGATATACAGAAAAGTTGAAGCACAGAATCTATTAGAATGGTAAGCGTGTGACCAGAACATCAGACTGGCTCAAATCCACTGATGGCCTGAAAAATGTGCAAAAAGGGAAGCAAATGCAAAGGGCTATTTCCACCATCTAGAGCCAGAGCAAAAATGCCCCAAAGCAAGGCATGTAACCCCAATTTGTTCCAGTTTCGGCTCTTCTGTGGTGAACATTATCAGAGCCTCGAGTACATGATGATACTATAATTCTTTGACATTATCAACTTGCCTAGAACATCTTTTGAAGCCAGTGTGAGTCACAAGCTCTGAGGAAATATGCATCAGAAATATGGACAAGTCCCATCTGAAACTTTGTGTGAAAGGGCTCTAGATAGGTCCAAACAAGTCACTCTTTCAACATCAAGCCTTCTGAATAACCATTTTCACTACGACAGTATTTATACACTGAATATGACTTAAAACACAGCAACTCGTTTTGTCGAGAGTCAACCGAAAATTTTTTGGTGCCCAATTTTGGTCCTGTAATTCTGCAAACGAGATAATTGAAGATGCTTAAAACAAGGCTTTAAGGCTTTTTGGTCAGGGTAGATTTTAATGGGATTTATAAAACAAACATTAAAAGAGAGTGCTGTAAGCTGCATCCATTAAAGGTGAAGTTAGACATTTTGGAAAATAAATGCTAATTTGCTTTCTTGCTGAGCTAAGATCAAAACCAAACTCATCTGTGTTTGCAATAAATATGAGGTTTAAGCCGGTAAATGTTAGCTTTGCTTAGCACAAAGACAGAAAACTGTTGGAAGAAGCTATCCTGGCTGTGTCCGAACATAACAAAATCTGTTACCTCTAACAACATAGAGTCATGTTTTATTTTGTGCCAGGATATTTTTTTAGACATCCAATCATCAGTCTACTTTTGAACTCAAGGAAGAGTTAAACAGGAATATTTAAATCAAGACAGAAAAATTATAAACTTACCTCTGTTTTTCAGTTGATGGTCTCAATGGACCAGTCATTTCCCAACAGGTGCTGCTGTGTGATTTGTCACACTTTTAATTGTCACAGTATGTTGCACTGCAGCTGCCATCAATTGATTTGTTTCACGCAAGTCAATTTTAATAATGTTGGGAAATATTTAACCTAATTTGCAAAAAGACAATCAGCAAGAGCTGTTTGACACAAATCAGTGGGCCATTTTTAGCTTTCAGTGGGCCTACACCAAACTGTGTTTAGTACCGTCCCCCACTGAGCTGTAGTCTGCTCAGCAAAGTGGGAAACTGATGCTGTGGCAGAGACATTTGTGAGATTTCACAATAAAGCTGCAGACTGCTGGGAGAAGCAGGGGAGCCAAAACAGATGAGAAATAGGATGATAGTGAGAAGAAGATAATACTGTATTTATAATATGTTGTGGTAACATTTCCCAGTCAAGTCATTTGACCACAGAATAGCTACGAATACTGCGAGGCCTCTGTGTCCCACAGTGAACCACTGGAATGCTGCTCTCATTAGAGACTTTTCAGTAGTTTATGGTTGAGCTTCTCTATATTTCAAGACTCAGACAGCACAAGGAGAGTTTTACCTCTGGGTGTGTGTGTGTGTGTTTTCATGAGTGTGTGTCAGGTTTCTGTTACTTCCATTAGTCCTGTGATGACCCCCACCCCTCTGCTGTCATCGTCTTCATACTAACAACGCCTATGTCTGCTATCAAGGCCAGACAATAAAGAGCCTATGATAATTTGACATCCCCAGCCTCTGTTAGTGGGTCATTCTCGAACATCATCATCGTCATTATCATCGCTGAGTGCAGGCAACCATCTGAGTTCCCTCCTGCTGTCAGCGCCGTCACTGAGCTCACCCTAACCCCTGGCTCGCCCAAGGTCCAGAGAGGGTGTCCGGTTCCCTTTGTCCCCCTCAGTTCCTCCTAGATCACAACAATACAGCAACAATATCTCTGTGTTCACCTGTTAGCACCTGGCACTGCGGGAAAGACTCACTGCCGAGTGCCCGTCAGCCAACCACGCTGCTCGTCCCTGTCAGACGCCATGTGGAAGGCGCCTTCCTGTCACCAAACCCAATATCCTACATACAAAACACACAGAGGCATAATAACCTGCTCGCTGCTCGCCTGTCAACACTTTCCCCTTGCAGCCGACTCATGCTAACATATAGAGGATAAATGAAAAGCACTTAACCAATCAACAACCCATCAAGTAATTACAAAGGTTTCGAGCATCATCTACCATTTGAGTCCCAGGTATGTCCTCCTCAAGATGAAAATTGCTGACATAGTATCCTCGTAAAGAAAGCTCAAAACAGACATCAGTGTATGCTGCTCTGAAAATTGAGATTTAAGTGCCTAAATTTGCCGTATTCTGGGATCTGACTTTGTATTTCCCTCAGTAAGAATCAAACTCTTGCAATGTGCTTTGATACCTTGAGTTGTATGTACGACTACCTGACAATCAGATAGTTATATCTGGTTGACTATCTGGTTGTCAGACAGTCTTATCTGACTCTAACAGGCCAAAAGGTTCTGAGATGCAGACAGATCAGTATGCAGGAGATCAAGTGTTTGCTGGATGCTTCTGATACCCCCTCCCTCCCTGCACATTTCAAAAATAATTTAGTTGGACAGTGTACCTCTTGCAATATTACTTTCTGAAAACAACAATCTGATAACCACGCCAGTTCTGTGCGATGGAAAGTCCAGTGTGCGGAAGTGAAAAAGAAAAGCAAATATTTAAGTCCTCTCTCAAGGTCACCTCTCTGGTTCTACACCAAAGTGCTTACCATCACTTTTAAGTTGTACATACAGTGCAACATGATGAATTTCTACAGGACAGACTATCTATATGTAAACCCTGATGTTCCAATTTGCATGATTATTGTGGCTCAGCCCTAAATATGACAACAGGTTGTAAGTTTGGCCTTTTAGAGCACCGATAGACAGTTTTTTTCTCATGTGTGGTCATTGAGAGCACGCATTAAGTTTGGTTGTCTTGTACACAACAAGGATAAAACAGCAAACTATTGTGGCCCAAGACTTTTTTGTTGATTCACTTTGAACTGATATCATCCAAACAGCCCCCCCATCGATGCCTGTATTGTCTGTAATGAGCAAAGGCAGTCCTGTGCTTGAAACAGATTTGTAAAATGAGTCATCGACCACATGCCAAAGGCCACACTGAAACGGGATGGAAAGAGTGCCGTCACAAAGAGTGACGTGATGTGATGAGCATTCAAATGTGGATATTACTGTTTTAGACAACAGTTCAACAATCTTACAAGCACTTTGACTGGAGCATACTGACGCCTTAAGTGGCCTTCAGTCAATCTCAGTAAAAACCTTCTGCCTCACTTTACTCTGCGACACCTTGAAAAATGTTCTTAGATGATATTTGAGGCTCGACACCGCCTGAGGCAAGCCTGAGGTTTGAAGAAGGAGAAAATTTAAGTACGTTATATGGTCAGCGGGTCATATCTTTGTCTCAGTCAACAGGTTGGACCTGCCCTTTGAGCAAACACAGAGAGTAGCAGCTCATGTGTCACAATGTGTTGAAGGTGAGAAAGATGAAACAACCAATCAAAGCTGACATGTTGTTGCACTTTCCTTCAAGCTAAGATCAGATAAGGAGGAACATGACTGGAAAGACCTCAGGCACCTCAAATCATGTAGGGCATGGTTGGCATGACTGGGCCTGAGTGAAACTGAGCTGGAGTAAAGTGAGCCGGTATGCTTAATTTTGTTGTTCCTGCAATTGATGAAACATCAATCATGCAACTTTAAAGTGTGACAGCAGGAAGAAAGGTGTCATGTAAGGTGTCGATAATTTATGCTTACTTTAAAAAATAAACAGTCCAAGATCCCACTTTCTCTTAAGGACTCTGTTATGGTGGAATTAGCTTCAGCTGTGCTTATATTGAGTCCTCACTGTGTCCCCTTGATTCTGCCATGTGATCATCCGTCATGTGATGGCAGGAAATGAACTAGTCACAGAGAAACTCACACAGTTAATATTCCTCAATAGTGATGGAATGATACGTGAAGTAGATGATGCTCTTTGGTTATAAATTTAGAGCAGTGGACTGAAATGCCGCCTGTGTAGAGATTTTTACTTGGATTGTTTATAAAATGAGGATGAGACAGAGAAGCTTTGACTTTTGTCAAAACATATACTATTAAAGAGTCATGACATGTTTTATTTCGGACATAAAAGTATTATTTATGTTGTGACAGGACAATAATATCATTTACATTTGAATGTGAAACTTACATTTTTACGTGTGTTTTCAGACGACAGACAGATGTAAGTAAGGACACAAGCTAAGCTGACTTGGTCACATCTCTGCATGAAATGGACCAAATTATATATATGATACTTATATATGATACATATGACGCTCAACACTTCATTCTGTCTGTGAAGATAAAAAGGATTCATGTAGATTGTAATTTACTGTAAATGTCAGCATGGCAAGGAAAGTTTTTGATCTCACATCCATCGACGTTTTGACATATCAATGCTGGCAGGTCCACTCAGACACAGGAAAATGTTCTGTTATGCTTCACCAAGCAGGCCTCCCCTCTCTTTTAAAGATGATACACTTTCACCACAAAGTTCCCCGCTGTGTGTTTCATAAATGTTTATCCCACATGACTCCAGCCCCCTCCCCAAAGTTTGCTTAGAATAGCTGTAAGCCGTGCCAACGTTCATGAAAGAGAAAGATTTAAAAAATGTAAAGTAAAAAGCCTGCTTTAATATATCCGCTTCAAAAGCAGAAGTCTTTTGGAAACCACAATTACCTCCTAAAACAATTCCCCACTTTGGCGAGCCACTGGCATTCAGAGAGTGTAAATTTGTGTTTGTGTGTGTGTGTGTGTGTGTGTGTGTGTGTGTGTGTGTGTGTGTGTGTGTGTGTGTGTGTGGTGTGTGTATGTGTGTGTGAGAGAGAGAGAGAGAGAGATAGAGAGAGAGACAGCAGTTGAAGCTTCTTATGTCGTGAGGGAAACTAAAATAATAAACTTAAGAGTATGGTATGAATATTTTCCAAAGCATTTAATTTTCCCATGACCCACCGACTTTTCCACTGTAGCGCCACCAAGAGGTTGAGATTTTGAGTTGTAGTAAAATAGCCTGTTGACTATTGAGATAGACTACTGGGCATGCAAATGTGATTTATAGTTGAAAATGAAGCCAACACACAGCGTCAGCAACTGCAGTTCCTGTATTGGCCACCTGAGGCTGGCAGAAAAAGTGAGTCAGTCTTCATTGAGCCTTATGTTAAACCCCTCCAACTTTACAGAAAAAAAAATAAACATGTTTGTAGTCTGGTACAAGCAACAATTTTTGTCTCTACAGCTAATTTCCCAATTCTTTACAACTCTATCAGAGATGAATATTTGTATACCTCACTTGATTCAGGCTCACAAGTATGCAAAGTTCAGGGCTTGATTGTCTGAGTGCAACCAAAAGCAGCTGCTAGCTATACGCTTAGTATTGCATAGTCATTGGTAGCAATGTGTTTCCTCCCCAGCTCCTCCTTTTAGTCCAAATATGGTCACTACTAGCCTCAAAAAAACCAAGATGGCTATGGCAATATAGTACTAAACTCAAACTTTAAAACTGTATCCTACAAAGAAATGGGTGATGATGGTGGCTCCGAACAATATCTAATTCACTATCTATGGTCTAAATTCAAATTTGTCCAATACTTTGGATTTTATCAAACCAATGATATTCCCATTAGTTCCCTTTGCATTGTGGTGTTTTCATGAAAACTTAGATACTCAAGATAAAGATAGCCAATTATACCAAGCTAAGCAAAATATATTGAAAACTTAATACACTGATTGACATGGCAGCTTTTAAAAAAAATGTTGTTCAGCCACTGAGCTATAGATAGATTTTCCTTTCTCAAACCAAAATACTTATTGTTGACTTTTCTGGCATGTGCATGCAACTCAGAAAGAAGCAGGAAATATCATTTACTGAGTCATTATAAAACAATGGAGGAGAAACAAAAGACAGCCCTACATCCATTTTCAAACATTAAAAGAGTGAGAGTGGTAATATTCACAGTAAGTAGAGGAGAATGTAATGTTGTTGGGCACTAAATTACAGTCATTGAAAGCTTGTATGGTTACCCAGCGATCTATCACTGTCACACAGAGAGGGAGAAGGGGAGAGAGAGCAGACAGGCGCCAGGCGCAGCAGGATCAAAGCAGAAATGTACCTCGGGGAGAGAAACAGTTAACTCTATTTAACCAATTGTCCTACAGACAAAGTCGGTGTGCTGCTGCAGGCCCAACAGCAGTTCCCATAAGACAGAAAAAGTCTCACATATTGGGTTTCAGTGAAAATGATTGGACTTGATTTGAAGAGCTGCAAAACAAGCGCAATTTTGTTGGGTCTCTTTAATGGGCCTCTGCAAGATTAGTTGTGGTTTTAATGTCTCTCGCTGGGATTACAGACAATGAACACAATAGGTTGAAATGTGGGCAATACACAGCCATAGATAATTTGATTACAGGCCACAAGATAGAAATTTATAGTGATAATAAGTCTTGAGAGCATAAAAAGAACTATAAATCACAGCCTAGATTGCCTTTACTACTTTAATGAAACATGGTGCTAAACCACTGTCAACATTTTCTCAAGCTCGACTTTTCAAACGAGGACCTATGGCAAGTAAAGTAACACAGTTTTGGCAATATATCAAATAAAGAAAATATACTAATTAATTAAGTTTTGGGTCTGTACTTTTGTTAAACCTGTGATTGATTTTTGGGCCACTTGGCAGCAGTAGAACAATCTTTGAATATATTAACACCAAGTTGAAATGGTAAACACGTTAGCAAGCAGATGCTGATTTAAGACAACTGAAGCAACATTATCATTTCTTAAGACTCTTGCTTGCACACCTTATGAATCCATACTAGCTCTCTTCTTAGCTCTGCTTTGGTATCTTCTTACTCATGAGGATGATTAAAAACAGTAAGGTTAGAGCTGTAAAAACAAAATAAAATTACTTGAGAGACACTGAAATCCCTCACAGTTGATCAACTGTTTCAGGCAAATGCTTCACACTTACAGCTACTCTGGGTGATTTCTCTGACTAATTTTAGGGTAACAGTTCAAAAATAACTTCCACATGAGAGTGGAGTTCTCTGCCATGTGCAGCACCCATATTCGTAATACAATTTGTCATGTAATCTACTGTTAATATAAAAATAATGATTAGATTAACTTTAAAGTTGGAGTAAGTTATATAAGTGTCAAGTGTTGGGAAAGAAATGGTGAAGTATTGTCCACATATGATCTCTGTATGTCATTGTTTTAAAAACAGCAGGCTACATTATCTGAATGTGTCTTAATCAAAATGGGAGACAGTAAGATAGCAAACGTTTCAAGTAAAAATAAATAAATAAATAAATATTTTCAATATCAAACTATATATTAAATATTTCAGGTGATATTCAGAACTAGCAAAGAATGTTGTGCACTGACTTTTTTGTCATTTTTGAGAAGTGTAAATAATCTTTTAATGGTTAAGTATGCACAAATTTTGATGTCAGTACTGCGGACGAAGGTGGTGCTGATGTAGAAGCCCACTGTCTGAGAGGGCCAACAAAAATTGAGGGGGTTGTTTAACCTCGGAGACACCTTGAAGAATTTAATGCTCCGCCCTTGGTCGGAGGTTTACATCTGTTGAAGTACCACAGTCGTATGAAATGTACCAACACTGTCATTACAAGCCTGACCTATCAGAGACGGATTCAGCCTAGTGACGTGGTAGCACCGACGGGCTGATAGGCAGGCGGCAAGATGAGAGAGAGACTCATGGCACTTCACTGAAGGAGAGGCAGGTCCGTGCGTAAAATCTGAAGTTCACTAGCTGCGAAACATCGGAGGAAGCGGGGCGATAACGCAGATTCCCTCGATTGAAAACACGAAAAGAAAGATAACAACGGCGAGAGCGGAAGGACAATTGGTTGTATGGCACCCCAGTCGTGCGTAATGAATCCTGCGCAGGGATCACCGCCCTTATTGGCCGCTCAGGGGGAAACCTCTCCGGAGGACGGAGCCGCTGGTGGCATGGGAACTGACGAGCTCGAACTGTCATCTGTCAAAAATTGTAAAACCAAAAGTTTAGATCTGCCTTTCAGTGTGGAATCGCTCATATCAGACAGGACGCCGGACAGGAGCCTCCACACCCCCGAGCCTGGCTCAGGCTGCGTCCGGACAGAAACCGAGTGTGCGTCACCAAGGGGACTTTATCGGTCCAAACAAGAGGCAGTGGATCTAAGCCACAAGGAGAGGAGCACCTGGAGTCAGGCTCCTTACTCATCCCCTCCAAGTGAGTGTTTGATATTCTTTTTCTTCCTGAGAAACTCTGAGAAACGTGCAGTAATTTACTGTCCAACAGTCTCACAAATTTGAAAATCCAAAGAGAACCTTGCATGGAATAGTCAGCATGGTGAATGTGCACAATGTTTCGCACCTTGGGCATAATAACAGAGCAGACTGATGAGGAAATGATCTCATCCCTTAAGAAATCTAGAGATAAAGGAGAGGGATTTAAAAAAATTGGAGATGTGATAGTGCCTGCAAGTACAATGCTCAAACAACCAACATATTGTTTGTTTGATATATTTAATTTACAGTGATCATATATTGCTTAACAATGATGTGACTTTCTAAATATTCTTCCAGGACTCCCCAGTCCGACCCCGTGCAATCTACGGAAACATAAGAACAACAGGAAACCCAGAACTCCCTTTACAACCTCTCAGCTGCTTTCTCTGGAGAGGAAGTTCCGTCAGAAACAGTACCTCTCCATCGCGGAGAGAGCGGAGTTCTCCAACTCTCTCAGCCTCACAGAGACCCAGGTCAAGATCTGGTTTCAGAACCGCAGGGCCAAAGCCAAGAGACTGCAGGAGGCCGAACTGGAGAAGCTCAAGCTGGCCGCAAAGCCACTGCTGCCGGCCTTCGCCTTTCCCTTCCCCCTGAGCGCACCCATGGGCGCACCGTCCCTCTACGGGGCCCTGAACGGACCGCGGCCTGCCTTACCTGTCCCAGGACTTTTCAGTGGACCATATGGGATGTACTACTTGTCTTAACCCTCACTAACTTTGAACTGCATCGTGGGAAAAGCTGCCCTTTAAAATGCCTCCCTACAGAAAATAACAATCACTGCAAAAATGTCAGTCTTAAGAGTCAATATGTCTGAAACCTTTATGTTAAATCTAATGTAAAATATTTTCCATTATAATCCGAAATCTAATGGTGAGAATGAGGATTTTCACACGAATATGTTGGTTAAACAGTTTGCCCTAATTTAAAAACAGCCTGTTCATTCAAGGAATACAAAATATTTTCAGTTGTTTTAAGGATTTTTTATGGGTATTATAATTTATGAAAGACTTTACTTCACAGTTGTTCATTTATTAACATGATCAAATGGCAGTAAATTAAGTAAAATCCTTTTTTACAGGACAGACTTACAATGAGCTTATTTTTCAGATAAAGTTTACAAATTTAAATATTGTTAACTTTTTATTCCAACAGATCATACCATACCATAAAAATTTTAGTAACAAAGTAATCTTAATATCCCAGGAGAAGATGGCAGCATTATTTAAATGCCTGTTACTTTGGGTTTGAAGCAATAACTCATTTGATTCACATAAACGTGCATGTGAATGTTTTATTTTCATTCCAGAGGCCTTTGAGGATGTCTTGTATTAAAAGGACAGTTTCAATATTTGGCATAGACAACACTGAAAAGTGTCATTTAATCATCCACATACAAAGAACAAAACTTTAAGCAATGCACAGCAAATCTGACGGGCTAAAAGTTACCAACAGGAGAAGCCAAGCTGCAGTAAAGTTAATATTAACCTTAATAATGGCACAGTAGAACCAGAGTGTGCTGAACGAACATGTCTGCGTGGTATAATGTACCTGAAATCATGTTAAGAAGCTATAGAGGCAGCTTTACGTGACGAGAAAACACAATTCAATTTGTGTGACGGTATATCATAATTAATATATATGGGTCATCTGTAATTGATAACCAGAACCAGAGTGCTCACAAGTGTCTTTTAATTATCAGTTTAATTAAATGATCAAGTTTTTTTTCCCAAGTTTCATCTTCTTTAGGTGAATTTAATGTCACAATAATATCTAAGCAACAAATTCATTCCTCATTACCTGATTATTTTTCCCAGTTTCAAAATACACGAGAACTATGAAATAATCCTGTTTTACTATTGCCATACTTAAATTGTATTTTTTTAACATTACTTTAAAAGGAATTTTTTGCACACTTGTTCAAAGTGCTCTTAAAAGTCCAAGACCACAGTTTTATTACTAAATGTAAATAATTCATCAACTATTTTTTCAAACTAAGAATGATAACATGACTGACTCATTTCAGTCGTTATTGTACAGTGTATTTTATATCTGATGGATGAAAATGTGTTTTTATACAATTATTAAAATCTATTGTTTATTGTTTATTCTCACAATCTTCTCATTTTTCTTTCCACAAAATCCTCTAGTTTACTCTACATTATCACTGAAACGTCACTCTGAGCTGCATCATACTTTTATTAGTATACAATATGCTTTCTACCAGTTTATCACAAGACAAAAGCATCCTGAATTATCTTTTACTCTTTTTTTCTTTACTTTGGGAACTAGTAAAAAATAAATTTTATTACAACACTGTTAAACTGTTATGCTCAGTACAGCTTTCCCTGTCTGTTGAAAGGCTGGAAGAAAAAAAAAGAAGTGAGAATTGGAAGACATGTAAAAAAAAAAAAAAGGCTACACACAAGAGCAAAAGAAATTCCTTGTCAAAAGAACAAATATTTTCACATCACTATTTTTGCAAAAACATTTTATTTCAATCAAAGGACAGGTATGACATTAAATATATTCAGTTTCAGAACAATGGTATAAAGTTACACATAAAGACAGAAAGCTCAATTTGGTTTATTTCCTCCTTCCCCGTCGCCCCCTGAAGCCTCGGACGGAGCCATGACCAAAGCAGACAGTTGGAGGAACCCTGAGAGACAAAACATGGCTGTTGTGTTATGTCTCTGATTGCTTATTTGAATAACAAAAGCTGTGGAAAATATAATTAAAATGCTACATACATTTTAAGTGCATAACACTGTGCATAATTGGTGAAAAAAAAACATGCAACACGTTGTTTTACCTAGACTTAACTACATAATTGCACGAGTTTAATCTTAAGAAGATTGGAATCAAATTTTATGGCTGCAAACTAGTAAAATATTCCTAGTGTAAACTTAAAACATGAAAAAAAATGGCCTTAGTTTCTCTTTGTACATGAACAAAACAGTGTGGGAATACCCAGTGTTTTGCAGCAGACTACTTTAGAGACTAACCTGTAGGAGTACCGTGGCTTTTGTGGCTCTGTGCTTGTGTTCCCGGCGTCGGAAACTGCAACAAAAAGATCTGTGTGCTCTTCAATGGAGGTAGACTTTGCCATGCGAGCAGCTTCGTCCTCGGTTACATTCGTCTCCATGGATTCCCCTTGCTCAGGTTTGTTGGACAGCACATCACACATAACCTCACACACACCCTCAGACTCACACACATCTTCCACTACCTCCATGGCTGTGTCTTTCTGCTGCTGTCTCTTTGCCCCTTGGGTTCTGTTAACAAAGATAAAATATTGTAAACACTAATTCAAAGGAGTTCAAGAAATGCATAATCATTTAAGCAATTTTTGAGTTTTAAAAAAACAAGAATTAAATTTAGTTCACAATGTAAGCTGACTTTTTATTGAATCTTATTCAATCTTTATATAAAAAAGATCATCAAAAGTTGCAAAGTGATCTTAATAAAGTAGCAAAGAAATTCTCCCTCTACAACTTATCTTATCATGCAATGGTACCAAAAGAATATGATAAAGTCAAGTGAAAATAGAAATAATGCTTCAACTCTCATCCTGTTGACTACAACAAACATGGGCTCACAGAGACTGAAACCCTGCATGAAGAAATATATCTACTGGCATTTTGCTGCCATCTAGTGGATAAAATATATAAGTTTCAGTCTTACCCTCGGTCCTTTTTGGTTTTGTCAAATCTAAAGTCTGGAGGATACTTGTGAATTCTGATTAGATGATCCTTCCTGTGTTTACTAGTCCTGAACTTCTGTCCACATCCCTCCACCAAACACTGATACTGAAAAATATGAAGAAAGGGTTGTGTAACACATATCTTTATAGTCTTGGTTTTTATTGTCACAGCATGTTTAAAATATTTCACTTTACATACAACTACTGGCTCATAGCTTAGGGAGTGAGTATCAAGGCATAAAGACTTCATTTGAAAGGACACAGTCTCAGGGACTTGTTTTCCTGTTACTTACCATATCTTGTCTCTGCGCAAGGATCAGGAAGAGAGAGTCGTGCCACTCCTGGATGTGAATGTCCAAGAGCCGGGCACTTGGCAGGGAGCGATGGCAGGAGCAGCACATATGTCTGTGCAACGAGTTATAGTGGTGTTCATACTCCTCCAATGTGCTGAAGACTGCACTGCAGCCAGAGATGTGACAGGCAAATTCTGACAGACTGAGAAGGGACAAGAAGAGGAAGGCGGGGTAAAATGTTGCTGAAGAATGATCATTTTCCAGTTTGGATGCCAATTTGGTATTTCGTGATTTTTTTTTTCTTATTCCTGGCAACAACCTGTCAGATTTATACTTGAGGTGCCACAACCACATGCAATTTCAACTGTTACTCTGGAGCTCCATTGAAGAAAATAAACTGATTGTCTAACTACACATTTCCCACCATTGTAAAGTTTGTAGTTTCTTTACAAGCCTCAGACAAGCCACTGCAAAACCTTCAGTTTAAAATAAGCATGGCTTTAATTTGAATTTCATAAAGTTACCTGAGTGGTGGCTTGTTATCCACCTCTGAGATGTAGAGGTCTTGGAGATACATGTGTCTGTGAATGTCACCGTCCTGGAAACAGAGACAATGTGCAGTAGGTGTGTTATGGTATGTCGGTAAGCTAGCTAACGCAAACTAACACTATGATCACACGAGTTACCTCAAACAGCTCGTGGTCCTTGTGCAGCTGGATGAGCTGTGGGGTGAAGTTGAACGGGTTTCCCTCCGTGGCCTCACTCTGCCGCAGCTCATGAGTGTCTCCTGTCGGACATTTTTCTTGTTTGCAACTTTTTGCTAACATGTGTCCATCTGTCCGGACCAGTTCTGGCTCCAGCATCGTTTACACGCGTTTTCATACTCTCTCGACTGTTATCGATGTAATGAATCCCAACTGCCACAGACTCGTTTCTGTTTTGGTTGTTGTCGTCGCAGAATGGTGACGTAATTTTTCCTTTTGGGCGGTTGTCACCGGCGCGGTTGTCGGTTGCTGCCACCCACTGGCCACACTCAACATGGCAAGTTACATCCAAAAACCCTCTCAAAAATCCCAAATTTTGATGTCAGTGTCTGAATTATAATGAGAAAGTTTACAAGAGCTACACGTTAAAGTTTCGCAACAGTCTTAAAACGTGTAAACACAGGGTAGATCACGAACTGGTCATCTGCTCCCTCCATAGACCCAGCAGAGGTTGTGTTGTAACATATTGAAATTTAATTATACTTTGTGCAACGTAACGAAAATTATTCGGGGTAGGTATAGACAGCTCCTAAACAAACTATTGATTTTTACAATCGTGTGTCAAAATATCATATCTTTTATTATGCATCATACAATTGCTTTAAGTGTGAACGTTCTTTAAATAAATACGTGCCTGTCAAAGGCTCGACAGAGTATCATAGAAGTCAGCGGAACAAAGCTTTGAAGAAAATGACTGTGCCAAACATCTCTTTTTTGGCTCGGGGCCTCACTTAATACATTTGTTTTTGGTGTTTGGTGGTGAAAATAAAGTCAAATAATATTATATAAATAAACGTAAATAAATATAAATATTGTAATACAAATCGGGTCATGTATTTTTTTTCCATTGTTTTTGTTTTGTTTTGTTTTTAATATCTTAAAAAAAACATCATTCAATAAAAGAAAAAGGATAACCTAAAACTCAACGTAAATGCGTGTCTTTGATGCTGGATTCAATAATGATCATTGAGGCAGAAAGTCTCTGATTTCTTCGCTTTTTTTTTACCAATAGATGGCGACAAAGGCCAGTAGGAGGCTTTCCTGTGGTCTGCCGTCAGTTTAAAAGGAGGAAAATTGGTAGCCGAGGCTACTTGAGATTTTTTAATAGGCCCAAATAAGAAGTTTCACATAATTTAACGCTTCACATCTGCGCATTAAAATCTGTGTACACTCAGTTCTACTTTAGTGTTAATCTCGCTCATTTTTTATGGAAATCTGACCTGAGTGTAAATGGGAAATTTAGACACGAGTCCGTCCTCTATCAGGAAAAAGAAATGTGTTAAAAAGTTTCAAATAACCTCACAGTCCCTTAAAAACACATTCAGGACAGGGTGGACTCTATTTTTTTAAGTTAGATTAACTTTGATATAATAAGCGAGACTTATCAAAATATTTTTTGTAATCTTCGTTTGTAATCTTAATTTGTAATACAATTGTGGCTCAGCACTCAGCACCTCGCGTGATTCATATTAATTTTGTAAAGAACAACGTTTTTACTTCTCAAAGACTCATGTTGTGACTCATGTGGTCTCTCAGCCTCAAATGGTAATTTTCAGGATATTACACAGCAGAGAGGGGCGGAGAGCTGAAGATCTCCAGTTTTTCCTTCAGTCAGCCGAGCATACAATGACACAGTCCGACTGGTAGAGCAACATGCGATATTCTGGATATTTTATTTGGATTTTCTTCTCCTCATGGGGTAAAACTTTTCTGTCATTCTCGCTTTACTTCTGACTCTCTTTCTTTCTTTCTTCTTTATTTCTTACTTTCTTCTTCCTATCTTTATTCTTTTTTCAATCTTTTTTCTTTTTTCTTTCTTCTTTGTTGCTTTCTTTCTGTCTTTCTCATAAAATATTCCTGACACTTGCAGGAGTGATTGCGGACAGTGTGAGGACTCTACCTCATGTGATGAAGTACCAAACAGTGATACCTCAGAGGCTGAAGGTTTCATCTCTCCTCAATGATGCTGCTACACATCAGGTAACACATTATGCTGTACTATTGAATCAGTTTAATTTGTAGTTGGGTTTTTTTTTTACACTGAAGTATTTTTTGGTGTGTGTGTGTGTGTAGACATACCCTGATGTACTCCAGTACTCTCTGACGATTGCTGGTCAAAACTACACTCTGAATCTGGAAAAGAACAAGTGAGAAAACTTAAAATGTCTTCTGAAGTTTTGAAAATTGTTTCAAGTGCACGCTATGACCCATTTTTATATATAGTGGGTTTTTTCTTGATCTGTCAATATTATTTACAGATTTTTTTTAAAAAACAACTTTTCTTTTCAGAGATCTTGTGGGGAAAAGCTTTTCTGTGACACATTATTCTGACCAGGGCACCCAAGTCACAACCACTCCAGATCTTGGGGTAGGTGGTTTTGCATTGTCTCACAACTGTTTAGCTAACATGAACATAGTTCTGGTTTTCATGATCAGCTTGCATCATATTGCAATATATCTTTTAGTTGGTTAAGTTAATCAGAAACAGATGCGTTTAAAAAAAAAAAGCTGTTATTGATTTAAATTGATGATCAGTAGTAAGATCCAAACACTTGTCTCTGATTTTGCTGGGGTTTCATAGTATAGATTACTTAACATGTACATTTTTTGATTTTTTTTTTTATCTTTTTAAATTTGCAATTTTGTTTTACTTCATTCAAAAGTCTGAGACTTGGTTTTACAGGATATACTCTAAATCTGTTTATACACTGTTGAACGTGTGAAGAACAGGATATCCTATGCCATTTACCCACCCAGTTACTGTGGTTTTATTGCACTTGCTTCGCTGTGCTGAATCATTTTGGTACTTTTGTACAATGCTGGTGTACTACTTTCTTGCTTTGGACATCAATCTAAAATCTAGGATTTACTCTGAACTGTTAAATATTTCAAGGTATGAAGGTATCAAAGTGATTTATCTGATTATTTTTATTGACAGAGAACGGAACTATAAGTTTTTCCATTTATAAACTTTAATTTAAAATTTGTCTGCTCCTTTTAACTTTCCATTTATGCAGCATTTTAAAGATGTCCAGAATTGATACAACACACATAATTACATCCATGTTAAATTGTCCTCTGAGTCCAAGTCATCGTCATTATTGTCATTTGCAAACATCCTGTCACGATCAATTTATGCAATACCAGTCAGTATTTTCCTCTTTTCGGTAATGATCAGAAGTCATGATTTCTATACCCCAGGAGTTCCTCTTTCCTCATCACTGCAATGACTGAGTTTAATGTGGAAGAGGAACTGACATATAAGGTTAAGACTGACATTTCTTTGGACTGTGACACATACATGTGGTTCAATACATCTTATTCAAAGTAGGCAGCAGGTTTTCTTGTGTGCTTGAAAAAAGAAGTGTGAGTTGCAATCTCTCCCTTGATTCTGTAACAATAAATGGATGTCTGCTCAGGTTCACTGCTACTATCATGGACACATTGTGGGCGTGGAGGACTCCTCTGCCAGCGTGGGACTGTGCTCAGGAATCAAGTGAGTAATCCTGCATGTTCATCTTTTTTCATCTTGTATCTCTAATTACAAAAAAGATTATTGTTTTCCTAAATTGACTGTCAAATGTAATTAAGCCCATGATGATTTGAGATTGTGTCCAATCCAAAGAGAGGATCAGTCCCTCAGCATCCATTTCCTCCATCACGAAGACCATAAAGACTGCATGCAGTTCTGTGTCTGTGAAAACCAATCAACAAAGGCCAGGCAAACATCTCTGGTTAATGCCACTTTCTGTCTGCAACAAAAGACAGTTCTGTCAGTGTCAATAGCTGCAGAACATTGACAGCATGAAAAACAAAGACCAGTCCCGTCATCGATAGAAAATGGTTTGAGGCTGATTATAGATACGCTCAAGCAAACAATTCTTTTTCTGTGTCCATGCTGAGGTTTATATTTTGTACTACAGGGGCTTCGTGAGTCTCCAGGACCAAATGTACCTTATTGAACCGCTGGCCGACGCTGAAGTGGGACAGCAGGATCACGGACAGAGCCCTGAGGCAAACAGTGACGAGGGTCTTCACGCCGTTTACAACTACAAACACCTGAGGAGGAAGAGGAGCTCCTGTTCCCATGGAAACACGACCACTTTCTATGATCACGGAGCTCAGCCGTCTGGACTGTTCCAGCTCGGCCGTCTGGTAAAAGACACACAGTGTGGACACATGCACGCCAAATACAGCAGGGTTTGAAGCCTACAGCTGATTTCTGATATACAGTATTTTTTATGCAGACCAAAAAAAGAAAGAGAGAAAAACGATTTGCAGTGAAATGCTGGATGTGATAAAACAAAGGGAATGAACAAAGGGGCACAAACAAGATGACTAAAAGAGATGTAATAGCTTTAATGATTCATTCATTTTAAAATTATTAATGGGCACAAATATTAGCTTCAATGTGCAAACATCATTTTGCATATTTCAGCAGATAAAGTCATCAAACTTGAAACTGGACCACTTCATTAAAACACTTACTGGCCTTTAATTAGTAATTTTAAATGAAAGTTTTATTGTCCTAGTTTTAATATGTTTCATGTGTTTGTCTTTGGATATTTTAACAGTTTTTTTAAATTACATTTGATTGTATTTTGGAGATTTTACTGTTTTATTTACTGCATTTTTATTTTTCTGATTATTCTCAATGGTTTCGGAAAATCTCACTTTTACTATTGTTGATATCTATCATCTTTTGTGTTTTTCAGAAAAGCAGAGCCCAGATTAAAGAGCGGACAGGAAAGCCCAGGACAGTGGAGCTGGTTGTGGTGGTCGACCACACGGAGGTTTGAGTCCCCATTTTTCCTTCTCTGACTCAGTGGGCCAGGGTAGATGTAGCCTATATGCCTTTCCCTTACGACATAGACTGCTCACCTTTTTATCTAAGATACTGTTGTTTTAAATTCTGGTAATCTTATAATAATAATTTATCTGATTTCTTTTCAGTATAAGATGTTTGGCAGTAAGAAGACAGTGGAGGCTAGAGTGCTTGAAATAGCAAACCACGTGGACAAGGTATGTTTGTTTCTCTGTAATCTGTTTAAGTGATTTGACCTTTTTAAAACAAAAAAAGTCAACTGCTATTGGCAGGAAAAAGACCCAAAATAACAAAATGGGATAATTTTAATGTTCAAATGAGTATAAAAGCTCAATTTTGTGTAATTTTATGCAATTTCCATTCTGGACTCATAAAGTATTTCATCTATTTTTACCTGTAATTTAGTTCATTTTCATTGGCACCAGATAGGACATATTTCTTACAATGTAACATAGCCACGTGTAAGAAATTGGTCGTGATACTATCTGTACTGTACTTACTGGAATCTGACCAGTTAGAGGAAGGAAAAGTTCCCTCACTGTGAAAATCTAACTTTAACTGTGAATCTTCACACCCAAGCTGAAAATTTTCACACATATCACACAATCGTCTTTGCATACTCTGAAAGAGTGCCGCCAACATGAAAGCACCATCAGACAGCACTAGACCCAACAGTGGTTTCCTATGACTGCATTATAGGCCACTGGGTCTGATTTATGGCGTTCCATATTTAACTCCCTCACATTCAAAAACACTGATTTGAACTGTTTACCATTCATTCATTTTAGGGGGAATTTCCACTCTTCAGTTTGTGCTAACATGCTGCTCTGTTTCAGCTTTACAGGCCCGTGGGTGTGCGTGTGATGCTGGTGGGTCTGGATATCTGGTCATACAAAGATCAGATAGAGGTCAGCACAAACCCTGAGATCACCCTCGGCCGCTTCCTGGAGTGGCGTCAACGGCATCTGCTGCCCAGGACCAAACACGACAATGCTCAGTTCATCACGTAAGATGCACTAAGAAGGACAAAAGATGATGGCGTTAAACTATTAGAGTAGGTGTCTAAATGCTTTTCCTCTTCTTCATCCAGAGGAGTGGATTTTGATGGTTCCACTGTCGGCTTAGCAAATACCAATGCAATGTGCACCTCTAACTCTGGGGCTGTCAACGAGGTAAACGGACTTCATGTTTAGTAAATGTTAAGTTTCTATGTGACAAATGAACATGTAAAGAAAATAAATAGCAATTGTGAAATCTTTATTTTACTTTTCTCCACTTTGTCTGCTGTTCACACAGGACCATAACAAAAACTCAATCGGAGTAGCCTCCACTATTGCACATGAGATGGGTCACAACCTTGGCTTGTCCCATGATACTGAAAACTGTGTCTGTGGATCCTTAACAACAAAAAGAGGCTGCATCATGTCTGAAAGTGTTGGGTAAGTTCACTTTCTCACCTGCACATAAACTCCACTAAACCTACTCATCTTAAACCCAGAATAAAGCCAGTATTTACATTCTCTTTCCTTGCTCTTGCAATCTCTCCTTTTAGCATTGTGTATCCAGAGCTGTTCAGCAGCTGCAGTCAGCAGCAGCTCAGCAGGTTCTTGGAGGAGGTCAACCCTGCCTGTCTGCTGGATACTCCCTCTACCAAACGCATTTATGGTGGGCCGGTATGTGGAAATGCCTTCCTGGAGCCTGGAGAGGAGTGTGACTGTGGAACTGTAGAGGTTTGTGCGTGCCATGCTCAATAACATAAACAAAGCACATAAAGGAGTCTGGGATGTAAAAGTCTGCATTCCGTTCTGTCTGTCTCATAGGAATGTAAGAATCCTTGCTGCAACGCCACAACCTGCACACTCAATGCAGGAGCCCAGTGTGCAGAGGGAGAGTGCTGCCACAACTGCCAAGTAAGAAATACTCACTATGTCCTCTCTGAATGCGTGAAGTCACACTGATGCTAATTGTGTTACCATACAGCTAGACACTGTCTGTCTGTGCCGTCTGGCCGGTTATGTTCAAGTGTACTTATTTCAGTCATTGGTACATCACCATCTGTGTTTCCTCTCCTCTCTGCAGCTGAAACCGACCGGCTTCGTCTGCCGACCAACGACAGGAGATTGTGACCTGGCAGAATACTGCACTGGCTTCTCTGCCTCCTGTCCGACGGACGCCTACACCCAAAATGGCCTGTCCTGCAACCGTGGAAAGGGATACTGCTATAATGGTCGGTGTCCTTCACGGCAGGACCACTGCAAGAGACTTTGGGGACCAGGTAAAACACGTGAATTAGTTTCGTTTAAAGGTGCTTTGTTTCTGGTGTATTGTATCTTATGTCTGCAGCCGCCTTGTTTGTTTTTCTCTGTTGATGTAGATGCTGAAGTAGCTGCAGATGCTTGTTTCTCCCAGTATGGAAACTGCAGGAGGACGCTGTTTAGCCAGAGATGTTCAAACCGGTAAGTCATGAAAAGCCTGAACAGAACTATTTTAGTGCATAATAGCATTGTGGTGTTGTTAGTTTCTTATGGATCATTGCATCGAGGTTTATTGGTTGCAGAGATCAATCCTGTGGGACACTTTTCTGCTCTGGAGGCTGGGAGTTTCCAGTGACATCCAGGAAGTCCTTTTACACAGTGAGAGGTGGAGTCATATGCAATGAGGCGACTATGAACCCCGAAGATAACTACCCTGCTGATCTGGGCATGGTGCCTACTGGTACCAAGTGTGGTAGCAACATGGTGAGTAAAAATGCCTATTTTGCTGTTAGCTGTTATCATCAACAAAACATCTCTGCACTCTCATCTCAACGTCTCTATCTGTCTTTCAGGTATGCTACAATCAGCGCTGTCAAGACATCAAAAGCATTAAAGTGTACGGAACAAGTGATTGCTCTGCCAAATGCAACAACCGTGGGGTAAGAAATTTGTTAAATTCACATCACTTTGGAGCACAATGAGCCACAATATCATGACTGACTGTGGGTGTGATCTCTGGCAGGTTTGTAACCACGAGAGCAAGTGTCACTGTGACCCCGGCTGGGCGCCTCCTTTCTGTGACATGCCGCTGACAGAGCAGCCAGAAGGTATGGGTGGTGTATGTTATGTTGTGTCTGTCTGTCCAGACTTACATGCACTGATGTGTGTATCTGCCTCTCTGTATGCTCGACCTTTTAATGACCATGCTCCGCACATGGTTGTTTGTGCCTGAACTGTTTACCACCAAGACTGAATACTTGAAACAGATTTCTCATGGACTCTCAAACAATTGCGCTCTGTTCCGATGAGCGCATGCAGACACTGATTTAATGGAATTCCCCTGTTAGTCTGTACAAATGCAGTAATGATGTTACAGTGCATTTTGTTTCCTGAGCAGATGACGTAAGATGATCTTTATCTTTATGTTGCTCATCCATGAGCAATAAAACAATACCGTAACAATCAATGTATGTTATGTGTGTGTGTGTGTGTGCAGTGGAAGATCATCGACTGGTGTTTGCTGTGTCACTGGCAGTCGGTCTACTTTTCTTATTAGTCCTGTTTTTTTGGAGTTTGATGTGCTACAATAAAAAAAGGCGACCTACAAAAAGGTACAACATGTTATACCTTTTTCATCACTGTCACTTTGTATTCACACCACCTTGTTTACTATGTCAAGCTTTAATTGTAACTTCTGTGTGTTATTTCCTTACAGATTCCTCCAGTCTAAATCAGGACAATTTAACCCATTGTTTCGATCAAGCAGTTCACGAGGCAGCCCTCGTCTGGGGTCCACACACATCAGCCAGCCAATTTTTGTGGAGTCGTCAGCCACTCAAGCCTGTAAACCTCTGTCCTCTGCTCCTACCAGACCGTATACAGGAGCACTGAAGCCCAGCAGAGCAGCTCCAGAGGTGAGTTGCAGCATCAGAGCATAGAGACATCATGACAGTGACACTTTATGTTGGCTTTACGTCTTTTTGTCTACATTACACATTATGTTTCCATTTGTGGCAAATCTCTTCACATCTTTAACCACGTCAATGTGCTGAGTATTGAGTAGTAGGCTGAAATTTGTACCTAGAGGAAGTGTACCTGAGGGACCTAGAAAATGTTGAAACCAGCAAACATTATGGTTAAAAAAAGACTAGTCAGACTGATTCACTCATCTTTGTTTTCATCCTCTGCAGCCACCCAGGAAGTTTCCAGCTGTCCCTCAGCCATCAAAGATTCAACAGGTAATCTGATCTACGCTTTTGTCTTTAGTTAAATAGAACATTATTCATGTATAAAAGTGCAGTCCTTAATGTTTCAGTGTCCACTATATTCTAACCAGTAAATGCTTTTTTTCAGATTGTAAGGCCTTTCATGCAGCCATCAACTATCCCAAGCAAGCCGATCTATGCTGAGGTAAATTTGCATACAGAATTTGGAAATCTTTTGCTTTCTTAAATTATATATGAATAGTTATTATAATCTTTTCTATCTTCTCATTTTTAGAAAAAGCCACTACCTCCATCCAGACCTCTGCCACCACTTGCAACAAAACCAGTGAGTGATATTGAAATTCTCTTCTCTCTTCTCCACCAATACTTTTCATTTGTTTGCATTCATACACATAACTTTTCTTGCCATTTGCTTGAAATGTATAAATCTGTTCTTTTTAGATCATGAAGCCAAAGCCTCCAATGCCTCCAGTGAAGCCAAAGCCCTCTGTAGGCCTGTCGCCACTGCCACACACTCAGCTGGTATGTACCCAGAAGGCAGCCAGAGTCAGCCGGACTTTCCAGTTGGCATTAATAAATTCCTGACGTGGTTAAAGCCATTCACGTTTATAAAGCTGTCTGTGGTTTTGGACGTTGTCCCAACACAGCAGTGTAATGAGCAAGCAGTGGCTCAGTGTTGGTGAATTAGTAGGCACAGAGACAGATAACACAAGTTTTTTTGAGAAGGAGTTTGTGAGTTGAACCAAGAAAAAACTCATCAGCATGTTTGTTAACAGTACTTTTTTTTCTAGCTTGCAGGGAGAAGTGCCCTGATGCCTCACAGCAGGCCCAGATGACAGAGGGAATAATTCATCCTGCCTGGTGTAAACACTGAGATCCTCTGACAGAGGACACTTGTCGTCCCACCTAGAGGGACTTAGAAATCTTGTCCGGAGACGTTCGTCTGTTTTTAAGTGGAAATAAGAGCCACTAAAGGATCAGCAACAACAAACGACAGAGCTTTTCTGTCAGTTATGGTCTCCCTGATGAAAAACCGCCGTCTGTGTCTTGCTTACGTAAGCCTTCAGTATGTTGATGAAAAACTGAAGCCATGATTGACAGGCTCAACGTCTGTGCTTTATAAATGACAAATGGCTATGCTGCCATGATGATGGTTCTCGCTTTTATTTTTAAGGGAAATGTCTCTCTGCCTTGATCCTTTGATATGTGAACACTTTTTGAGGCAATTGCACTATCAATGCTGTAACTGTTTTACTAACTTTTACTGTTCCCTCACATAGTTTTGGTACTGCTTTTCTAAGAAATAATGTTGTCAAGGGATTTTAAAATGTTGCACCAACGTTTGCACTTTAAGGGTTTTTCAGTGAAGAATATATGGCAAAGGTTCTGAATGGTCCTGTATTTTTTTGTACTAACAGAAGTATGCTTGACTTTGTGAGACTGAATTATTCCATGCAGCTGGTATGTCTTCTATCTTCACTTGATAAATGTTCATTTTAATTCTTTGAGGGATTTTATATTGCGTATTCTATGCATCGAACCTGATCGCACAGACCTTTTCTCATAATGCCAATGATTGTTGTCTTTCCGTTTATTGAGGGTTCTGCCTTGATTTGTCCTCCAAACTTTAAACTGAAAATGCATCTGAACTCTTTATATTTATTGAGATCTTCCTTTTGTTTGTAAATTGAGCCTACAATAAAAGATGACAAAAATCCATTTCCTGTCTTTGTAATCAGACGCCATAATCTGTTTCCATAGTTAATTAGCGGTCGCCTAGCAACGCCCTAACAACCTGTTGTTGGGGGAGCTATCAAGCTAACGTTAGCTCAGTAAAATAGTTGTGATCCTTGTAAACTGCCCCGAAACAGATGTTGCTTTAAGAAAAATGGACCGAGAGCTGAACGAAGAAGAACTTCAGAAACTGTACGCATGGATAGACAAAATACCTCTGACCCGTCCCAAACGACACATCTCAAGAGACTTCAGCGACGGAGGTAATAGTTGACTTAGCCTTTTAGCTTTGTTAGAAATCCACAGGGACGAGGTTACTAAACAAACAGAGGGAGTAACATGACCTTGTATAAGTTCAAATAACCATTATCCCCTGCTACAGTCATCGTACATGACTCAAATGTCTGTTTATTTACTTGTAAACTGACTCTCTGCTGACTGCTTATTGCAGTGATGGCTGCAGAGGTTGTGAAGTATTTCTTCCCAAAGCTTGTTGACCTGCACAACTATGTTCCTGCCAATTCCACACGGCAGAAGTTCACCAACTGGAGTTTACTTAACAGGCAAGACACCAGCGATTTTTATTCATTTGTTCATGTAAATTGCGTATGCAACATACATATAGACCATTGCATATAGTGAAGGACAATTGTTGAGCACTGCCATGGGTCTCAGCATCTGGTCGTGAGAACCACTCCAACACACACCCACTCACCCTCTCCCTTGCCACCAATATGGCACACAGCCAGCTACAGCTTTATGGATCTTCACTGTAAACACATTTGCCCCTGTGGTGTTTCCCATCATCATGCATGGGTAGTTAAATCACTTTCGAGCTGTTGTTCCTGGTAAGTACTATTGTCAATTAGAAACATCTGGGCTTAGTTTTTATTTTTTTTCCTCTGTGGACAGGAAGGTGTTTTCCAAGTTGAATTTTCATGTGCCTGAGGAGACAGTTAGGAAGATTGTGCTGAACACTGCTGGAGTTATAGAGCCTATACTGAGCACCCTCAGAGAGAAGATTGACAAGAAACTGGAACACACTACAGAGAATGTACCGGTGTGTAAAGTATGTTAATGCTTGTGTGTGCTTAGATATAACACTACAAATAGCTTCATGTCTTTTAGGATGTATATTACAAAATTACACAAATTCAGTCTCAACCGTTCAGCTATTCTAAGGTGTGAGTTAATTATTCCAGCTAGAAATAGAGCCCAACTTTAAACACACTTTTCTTTTGAATTTAGGATTTGGAATATTATGACACCAGGGACCAGGAGATGCCTCATACAGGTAGAGTAGCTATTGTTATTACACAAACCCAACCGTACTTTTATCTATTTTTTCCAACAAAGTGTGTACATTTTTAAAAACTTAATCCTCTGACCTATATGTCTGTTGTCATATTTAACCTCACATCACACTTTGAGTAAAATTTTTCAGAGGAAGCAAGTGAGTCAGTGTAATAAGAAAAAGAAGTGAATTACAGAAACTGAGACTGCTGAATTAACAAGAATGTGATGACTATGTTTCAACTTTGTGCCTTGAGCAGGATGTTAAATTAGGTAAGTGTCATCTGTATGGTGTATTCGCTGACATAGTCGACCCGTAACCCTGTCTAAAGCTGCACAGTCCAGAATTGACCTGTTTTTTTAAGCAAAGGGAAGGGAAGTGGTTGTAATTTTAGACTCTTTTTTAAAAGAGTTGTATCTACTGGCCAGTGAACAAACAAAAAATCAGCATATTAATGACACACTGAGGTGTTTTTTGTGTCTGTGAGAACTGTTTGATGACTGCTGTGAAACGATATTATTCCAGGAACTTATCTACGTACTGCCTTCTCTTGCCTGTCCTGATTTTGTCAGCTTTTGTACCCTGCTAACTCTGAGTTAAAGCTTATCTGTCCCAGAGATAGCAGTGACCACACAGAGACACAAACATACCTACAGTGAAGGCATCTGAGAGCACTGATAAGAGTGTGCCACAACCTTTAGGGAGTGAATTGGTGACATGTTTCTTTTCCGTTTCCCACACCTCATCTGTCCCTGAAACTACCCTGTAAAGCAGACCTGAGGCCAGAGCCTCCTCCCTTTGCTCTTTCCTCTTCCATCTACACCCCATCTGCTATCAGACACACAGACACACAGTTCAGGTCCTCATATCAACTCCAAACATCAACAGATGGCCTTTATCGCTACCCTTAAAGGCCTCCTCATTTTTCTCCATCCCCCTATCTTACTCCCGTTCCTCCCTCTTTCTGTTTACAGCCATCGCCTGTCTGCCTCCCTTCCTCCTCCCTTTACCCTATTTGAGTCTGTGAGATTGATTGGATGAATCCCTACATGTTTTAAACAACAGCAGAGTTGTTAGTCACCATGTTATGTTCAAATCATAGTTGGAGTAATGTCATGATTTTGTTTTGTTGTCTTCAGAAATTCATCAGACTGAAGCAAAACATCTGGCTCGGCTGGCAGGAGATGAGATGAAAAAAAATGAAAAGACCAGACTGAAAAATGGGTATGACGAAACTGTTGTAATTGAACATTAATTAAATAGCAATGCTTATGATAATATTATCTATTTTTTATTGAACAGTAAACCGCAGCATTCAGTGCAGATTCACTCAGACATGGACCCTACTTTTCGACTAATCCTGCAGGAAAGAGAACAGGCTGTCATGGCTTTGCAGGAGACAGTGGAGGTATACACACACACACACACACACACACACACGCAAGCAAACTCACACACACTTACTTAAATCCAGGAAACATTCATCTGACTATCTGACTGGAAGAACATCTGCAAACAAAACTGTCTTCCGTTTTGATGTCCTGTTGAGGAAGAGCTTTGTCATAAAGTTACACCACCTGTAATATTGTTGCAGATGTGCATGCGTGTGTGTGTGTGTGTGTGTGTGTGTGTATGTGTGTGTGTGTGTGTGCGTGTGCCTGTGTGAGACATTTAGGTATTTGTGATACATATGCGTCATAAGCTGTGTCAGCAGTGGTCAGTGAGTCAGGATCTGCTCAGCGGATATAAATTTTTTTTCCTCTCCGTCTGTGGCCACATGTGCATGTTAAGAAAAAGGCAGAAGAATCACACAAATGTGCAACACCTCATTTTGGAGCTTTACAAAGTTTTTATCGGTTATATAATTCACACATTTAGAAATAAAGCTCCCTATTCTTACCAATTATCCAAGTATCCTTGTTTGTGTGTGTGTCTGTGTGTGTGTGTGTGTGTCTGTGTGTAGATCCTGCAAATGAAAGTGAGCAGACTGGAGCATCTAGTTCACTTGAAGGATATGCGCATTGAAGATCTGACGCGGCATCTGGGGACATACAAAGCAAAAGGCAATCCACGCTGATACAAACATGGGCGTCAACAATACTGTATGTCACACCCGTTCACATACAGAATTTGTTATTGTAGCTCTGTCAAATCAACTCCAATAAACTCTGACTTTGTATGAAGTTTAAATCCAGGGCAAGATTACTTCATACATATACTGAATTGTCCTTTCAACTCAAATGCATCACACCTAATGAAATGCACCACTGGCATTACTGAAGCATTGTTTTGATACTTAGTTAAGTGTGTTTCTGTAATGAAGTAGCAGGGATTTGGTACTTTTATTCCATTAGGGTTAGTTACAGTATCATCAGTAGAGAAGTGTAAGTAATTCTGAGCCATTCCAGTGTGCCACACTGTCATTATGAGAAAGGGAACAGATCTAATTTGAAACTGAGATGGCATCATGGTTTAACAAGAGTAGAGCACCAACTGTCTCCTCTGTGACTGAAATGTTACACATTATGTCCTTGTCTTTAAATCTCATCCAAGGAGATCCTACTTTAAATGTTTTATCTGTATAATGAGGTTTGTAGTTATTTGTTTAATATTGTAAGGAGTGTTACATTTTTTTCTATTGTATTTATATATCCACAGTCTTCTTTGTCCTACTGTGCCTTCACACAGCCCATGACTTCTAAACAGTGAGTGCTCAATAAATCAACAATTTACTTCAACTTTTCAAATGATCTTTTTGAATTATGAGCAGAGTGTGGCAAAACAGCAGAGTTGCAGCATTGATATCAAGCAGATACTGCAAAGATTGCATGCCATATGAGGTGAATGCACTGTGAGTGTCACTTCCTTCCGAGGCTAAAATTACATCTTTCATTCTCTAAGAAATTCATGTTCCTCTTTAAGTAACTGGACGAAGATAGAGCACAGTTATTAGTGACCTAAATTTCCATTGTTTCAAGTGTTGGTTTTGGTATTGATGTATCATAAAGATGACCAAATATAGTTAAACACTGCTCACTTTGATCTTGCTGAGCTGTGTCAGAAGCTGCTGAACTCCCACAGCCGCCTGCTGCTGTGACTGAGTCTAGTGTTAATCACCTTCATACCACCTAATCAATTACTGTTATCAGGCACTCAGAGGTTGCATTTTTTTTTAGTGTTTAACAGAGACACACTAGATGATTACAAATGAGCTCAATCAGAAATAAAGAAAATGTAGAGAATGTATTGTACAGTATACAATGCATGGTAAACTAATATACAAGTTTGCTAACAGGTCAGTATTATTCATGCAGCATTGTCCAGCATCAGTATATATAAAAAGCCTGTAAAGCATGCATATAAATCAAGTAATGTATGTTTCAGCCATATTTGTATGTAAAGAATGTGACACATATTTGCAATGATCAAAACAATTTCTATGAAAACCCACAGAAGTCAAATAAGGTCAAACACAAAAAAGAAAACATTGTAAGAAATCTGCGAAAAAACATCAAATATCAACACGCAAGCAAAAAATATTAATTTACTCATTAACTTATAGATGTCAATCCATCGATTAAAGTAAGTATATTCAAAGTATAACTATAAAGTTTAGTACAGCAAATGTTAGCAAATGACATCACAACCGACAACCAGGTCGATGTGTGGGTAGCACACCACATTCTGTCAGCGTTCTGTTCCCATGATGCATCTAATTAGCATATTTTATCAAACCTTGTAACTTACTAAATAAAACACTAGCCTTAAGAGACCTTGTGGTGTGCTTTGTGGCAGATGTGGGAAATTTGGAAGTCCCTTTCTAGAACCAGTGTTTAGTTTTTCTGTTCTGGGTTAGTGTAGGAACATGGCAGTGCAACATGGTGAACTCCCTGGATGAGGACCCACTCTCTCTGTCCATATGAAAGAGCTCCTTCAGTAAAATAAAAAACTACCCCTTTAGAAATCTGATTCATACAAGATGTTAATCCATAAAAAAGAGAACAAACAAGAACAAAGTACAAATAAGTTCATCGAAACAGACAGAGAAGTATAATTAGAGCCTTAACTATACAGGTGACTCAAGTTAAGAATATAAAATTCATCCTGAGGATCACAACCTGAAGAGGTTAAACCAGGAGAAGCGCTGAGAAATAGCAAAGATAATACACTTTGTATAAGTGCTTCACCCAACACACACACACAGGTTAGGAATGTGAGAAAAACACTGCAGAACAGAACAGTTATTGATGATGGTGCTGACTGATGCAGATGAATCATGTTCAGTATCACACTGCTGTTTATGGACTGGATTTTACAGCCCTACACCCAGAGATGAGGGACCACACCCGTGTATCTCTGGAGAGGGAAAGATCCAGGGAGGAGTCAAGGCTAGAAGGATCATGCAGGGATCTGTTCATTAGGAACAAAAGGAAGGAAAAAGAAGTGCTGGCTCATCCAGGAAGAAGCAAACCTGACCTTGACCCCACTTCCTGAGAGGGAGGGGCTTTAAACTCGCTGGCTCTGTACCCATGACACCAAATCAGACCACCCATTAAAATGAGAAGAGACCACCAGATATCCACAGAAACTCTTCACAGTTGAGTAAACAAAATGAAGAAGACTGAAGTTTATTTACACTCACAAATATGTTTTAAGATCGTATTTCTCAAATCTTGACATCAGGAAAAAAATGACCTGTGGCCAGACTAAACTCAACACCCTCCCTCATAAAGCAGACTGACAATGGCAGTCTTGAAATGAATGAAAGGATGCTGGAGATCAGAGATCTGTGTTCGGACTAAGAGGTCACAAGAGGAAGTTGTCCGTCATCTGATCGTTCAGGCTGCAATCACACGGACTCACTAACACACACTCACACACACACACTTTTTGAATGCTTCCTGGAAAGCCTTTGCGAACAGCTGACTGACCTTGCACGGGGCAGGACTTGAGGTTTAGAGTCAGTCTTTCGGGATGACCGCTTTACAAACTAAACAGGCACAACTCTTGTTTTTGTAATGTTTACAACACATTATGTGGGTTAGAACAACAGGGGCTGTGTGAGGAATTATGTATGTTTATTCACTAAATGTTCAATGAATCATCCTCATGTTGCAGCAACTCTCCAGGCATCAAAATAAGTGACTAGCCAACACGTGTACATTGTATGACTTCTATCTTTTTTTTGACCAAACATAGTCTATTAATCTAAACAACAGTGATTTTGTATGGACCCAGTAACACTTTAAGATTGTGAGATGATACCAAAAAACGGTTTAACTTCTTTCACCATTTGTAAACTGGAGTAAAACTTCTTCATGACATGTATACATTTGAACAAGTGAAGCAAACATTTGTAGTTGCTCAAAATATTAAATCATGGGCACAAATTGAACGAAAAGCAAGAATTTTGGCCGTTGTTTTACAGTGAAAACCAAGACAAAAAATCCTGCTTTAGTTTGTTTACATGTGCAGATAAGTTTCTGAAAGACTATAGGAGCGTTGTATTTTAGTTTTTTCTGAAGCCTGTGATGATTTTTTTTGTCATTGAAAAACCTCACAGCTGTTAGCATTTGTGTTGTTTTATCTAAACACTTTCAAGATTTTTCCATTACTGCATATCATTTTTAAACATTCACTAACTTGCCATTCTCACGCATTTTTTCACAGCTTCAAATTTTTCTCAACATCATTTTCACATGCTCACTATCTTATCTTATTTGTCTCTGATTCACCAAAATCTCTCAGGGATTCAGTCACCATTTAACATAATGTTAGCTCTCCCCCTGTTGGCATCTAAGTGTACTACAAAATGTCCACAAAGCAATACAGGGAGAAGAGAGGTATTAAAATAGGTTTTATTTTACATAAGAACATTGTCAAAACTTGAAAACATTTTTGCATATAAACCTTTTAAAACAAGGAGACAATGTTTGAATTTCACAGATTGTACAAAATATTGACAAAAAAAAAAATCATTTTCATAAGTGATTCATACCCCTCTTTTGCATCTTTATTAGAAACCACCACCAAAGCTAAGCGCAATTTGGAGGTCAAGTAAACATCAGGACATCTTTCAAACACTTGTAGTGTCCACTGCAAGGTTCATTCTTTCTCAGCTAGAGTCTATCAAGAGGCCACATAATACACCAAGCTCTTATGAAGTCTCACAGTTAAGTTCAAAAGGAGCTTTTTAGTTTATAAGAATCACTGAATCTTTAAGTCTGGGGTAACCCATTATTATTTAAGGCGTGAATTCTGAATAGTGGAAGTATTTTCGAGTTTCTCAAACACAGAGCTGAACAAAATCCAAAAGCTTAAACACACAATAAAAACTAGCACCAACTTGCATATTACTCGTATTTAAGCCCATTCATCGCTAAATAGAACAAAGCATGTTATTGTGTAGAACTGAAAATCATGTCACACAAAACTGATCAGAGATAATCATTTTACCACTAAATGCTTGTTGTAAATAGGAGAAGTCTTACCATTAAAGCCCTTCAAATGATCTTCTTCAGAAGAGATTTAAGAACTCTACAGTCCAACAATTCTTGAATTTCAGAAATATGTTAAAATGGAGGAAGAAGAGCTTTTGTTTGCATTATTTCTACTTTGATGAACCAATATCCTCATAATATTAAAGTCACATTCACCTACTGCAAAATGATGGTGCATTCAAATTTGACAGTGTAATAAAGTGTTACCTCTAATTTTTGCAGAAGACACATTTTGATTCTAGACAAAGTGTCTATTTTATCCATTGAACTCTGATTTATTTTGAATAAATGCTTTGCTTATCCTCAAATCAAATAGTTAATTTACCGTTTCCAAACTTCACTGTTCCAAATTTTCATGTTACCAAATTCAATTAACAGATCTAAACATACAGCAAATACACTTTTTTTTCCTAACAAAACTGTTGATTTTAACTTTTGAAGAGTGCAAACATTGAGCAGCTGTTTTGTTAAAGTCAGATTCCTGAGAATTTACATTCCAACCACATCTGATTAAGCAGTGAAACAACAGAGTTGGCAGACAATCACAGGCACTACTAATTATCTCAAGCCACTATAAATTTTCACATGCATGCCCCTGATAATTAAAATCAGACAGAGGAAGGAGAGATGCGCTGACCTCTTGACAAAAAATACAAATCCTGACTTCTTCCAGTGGCACTATTATTCAACTGCTTTATTGTCACGCTCTCATTTTAATTATCTTCTAACTGTTACTAAACTTAAATCATTAGCAGAGGAAATCATACTATCTTTAGCACTTTTAGCAGAACTCTTCTCAGTTTAATGCCACAGCAGGTCTTAGTGCAGCATCTCAAGTCTTTCTGTGGCGGCTGCATTCTCATCCATGGCTAACAACAACAAACTACCACCAGCTAACAAAACTACATTACTACCAATCTGACACCACCTTATATTAACAAAACCATGAACGTGTCAATAGCCCTCCAACTTTGAAGACTTGAGTATCTGTGGAATAGTATCGAAATTGATGCAGGCTCAGGTGAAAACTGAAGGTCAGGCCACTTGTTTCTATAACGCTTTCATTAGGAAAATCTTTCACAGATAATTTTTAATGTCTGTATGATTTAAACCAACTGGAAATAGGTGGGTGGTAAACGAGTGCTGAAATAATCACACGTACCCGTTACCTGTGTAATGCTATTTCTGTTGTATCACCTGTTGTAAGTATTTTAAACTCACTCACAAGCAGCGTTTGATATCAGCTGTGATAAAACTGCCCTCACACTGACTCGTTTTGAGGGAGAAGAGCCAACTAGTGCTTTTAGTGTAAGAGAAGATGGCACAGAGGTGACCCACCCACACACGCGCATATGAAGAACATCTCGCTTTTAATTAGTGTCACCTGTCAAGATTCCAGTTCACCTAAACCAGCAATTAATGATCAAAAATCATACAGTATAAATTTTTTATCACAAATCATTCCTCTTGCATACAAACAAAAAAAAAACTGAATGCAGATCCAACAGAAAATTTAAACACTGCACTGGTTGCAAGCACATGTAAATTAGGGCGACGACCTGCTGTCGCCTTCCCAGGCATAAGCATTTATTATGCTTTTGATTTTTAAACTATGGCATCATTCTCATCCCTAAAACTTGTCTTTTAGCAAAGAGTTGAAGGTAAGAAAACATTCCCTTTTATCCTGCCTCTCCTACCTCTTACTTCTGCTTGCTCTTAAATGTTCTCTTTCTTTGCCATTTAGATTTAAGACTCAAGTGTGTTGTTCAACGCACTAGCTGCAAAGCCATCCCATCTATTTTCTTTCTTTCAGTGCCCTCTGCTTCACAGACAAGACAAGGCCTCTTTAGGTTCTCCTGTCCTGCCTGTGCAGAGGCAGAGCTGTGGACTCACTGCCCCTCTGGCTTCACATTAAGCAAGTCTGGTTGAGCATTAGGCAGATTAGAGGATCCCACAGGCTTTGAAGGGCCATTGTTTCCCTCAACAAACATGTTAGGGATGTCCTGGCCAAAGTAGATCTTACTGTTAGCTGCTATGGCCTGGTACTTCATCAGCTCCAGGTACTCTGGGGTTAACTTCAGCTGTAAAGATTGAGGAGAAAGACAACAAAATGTGAGGGTAAGATCGATGCTGGGTAATTATCACTCTTTGTGGCAATACTGGTGTGAATTATAATGTGACCCAGCAATGATTAGCATGGCTGACAGTAAAAGAAACATTGCTGCTGGCTCTGCTGTGGAGGATTTGGTTCAACTTATGTAAAACACCTGGTTGATTTGATCATCACCAGCTGGATGAATGTTTTACCCAGTGCAGTCAACATACATTTAAAGTTAGTTGAAAGCTCAACTCAACTGATATCAAGAGTTTTCCATTGCTCAGTTCAGACTGTATTTTCTTGACAGTGTGGTTAAGACCCTGTTTTTTGTGTGTGTCTTTTGTCAGAGTTTTGGAGAATAAAAGGGAAGAAATTTCAGGGTTTTTATGTTCCCCACTATTGTTGGCCAGTCTGTGTCAAAGAGGCAAGCTTAGCTTAGGGTCATTATACTATTTTTAATACTATACTGTAACCTTGTTTATACTGTAGCATTAGATTAGAAGTTGTATATGTGTTTGAACAAGAACACCATTCTTTACCCTATTAGCCTCAGCAAACTTGGCGGCAGTATAATATTCTGCATCAGCCTTGGCCTTCTCCCTCGCCAAGAAGGCAGCATCTGAAACAAAGAGAGTGTTGAAGAGAAAGACCCATGGCAAACCTGTTCACGAGACTCTGTCACACACCAATCCATTTCTACAAGAGAAAGCAGAGAGGCTAACCTTCTATTTCAGAAATCTTCTTCTCTGTCTCCTTCTCCATCACTTTCTGCTGGAACTGGATCTCTGCCACCTGAGCCACTTTCTGAGCCTCTGTGTGACAGACAAACATGAGCTTTAACAACATTACAGAAGGACGAGGCTGATAGCAGGGTTACACATGAGTGGCTGAAAGAGGGAAACTGCTAAAAAATTGTAATGACTGATATGCAAATGCTATCTGGCTGATTTACAGTAAAACACCAACATATTTACCAATAATGGCCTTCTTCCTTTCAGTTTCTGCTTCCTTTTCCACGACCTTCTGTGTCTGAGCTGTAATTAACAGACGAGTCTTCTCTGCTTCCCTGCACATACAAGATTTTTGTAAATAAATTCCCTTTCGTGTTGCCTTAATGAAAGTGAGTTGGTGGATAAAAGGAGAGAATTTAAAAGCATGCACTTATACTGTAAAGATTTACAAACTCACATGAGTTCAAAGTTCCTCCTGATAGACTCAGGGATCTTTGGCTTGGTAACACGAACTGCCTTCATTTGGATGTTCGAACAGTGCAGATGAAAAAAAGAGGTGAGAAAAGAAGTTGATTGTTTACTCACAAACAATCTGCCAAAAAATACAACAGAGATAAGGTCACTCGTTAGGATTTTTAGGTTAGATTTAATCAGCTGGTATCTTTTCAGTATTTTGAGGGAATAGGAGAAATGTTTTTATTATTTTAGCCTTGTTCAAATCTGTCATCCACAACTTGTCAACTAATGTCATTTGAATGCAGTGCTGCAACACTGAATGGATGTATTGCACAGCATATTGTATTGTGCTTTAGCTATATTCCCTAAAGTAACTATGTATGCATTTTTAAATCCCTTTACAAGAAAGGCTTCACACATACATATACAGCATCACTGGTGTTAGATCCAGTTAACTATTATTTTGTCTTCACTTTCAGGAGGGTCAAGGCAGTCTACTGCTCTGTCTATGCTGTAACGCCTGTAACCACAACTTTAAATGCACCTCCAGTTATCAGTTTTGCAAACATGTCTGATTTTATAACCTGCAATGCAGCTTTCAGGAAGCCAGATTCTTCCAAGGCGTCACTGACTGTGACTTGAAGCCCAGTCTCCTTTTTCTTATACCTCTATTTTACTCAAGTAATGTTTCTATGTGTTAAAATACCTGTATTGTAAGTCCAGGTGCCATACAATTGAGATCTTTCTGTAACGCAGTCTTCAGGTTCTCATCAATGATGTCTGCAAGACAACAGAGAGCAGCGGTCTTAGTACATAATACAATATGCACATACACTTCTGAAATTTCAGGAAATCAACACACAGCACAAGCTTCCCTTTGTGTACTCACCAAACAACTCAATGTAGACCTCCTGTAGTGTGTGCACACTGCAGAACTGGTTAAGTTCATGGTGAATCTTGTTGAAAATTAGAGTTTTGTCATAATCAGCAGTGTAGTTCCTCACAATGTCCACAACTGCAAATAAATGAACAACAGCGGCAGTTATCGTAATGCCAAGCAGAGGAAGGGTTTAATTTATTCAACTACAAAAAGAACTTACTGAGAGCTGAGAACTAAGAACATTTTGTACCTGCTGAGGGAACTAGCATGTTGACAACTTCTATCCTGTCAAAATAAATCATCACACCACCGCTGTGAAGAAAAAAAAATCTGTTAAATACATAATCACTTTCATGAATGGCTCAGTATCTCAACAGCTACCTCAATAAGCTTAGTCTTACCTTGTTCCACAAGGCACATTCTTGATCTCATCAGTTTGAAGTGTCGTCTGAAACACAGTAATTCAAAATGACAAAGATTATTCTCATACCATTTAGTTCCTTTAATCATTTTTTAGCAAGTTGTATGTTTCTAGTTTTAAGTACCACTTGCTTGTTTTCAGCTCATCTACACCAACAATGGTAACAATATGCACAACACATAAATAAATTTGAACTTTCAGTTTAATGTTAATAGTGAAAGTTCATTTTTTGACCTTGAAAATGAAAAATTTGAAAGCTTGGCTTAGTCTCACAACTGAAATCCTGACTGTGAAATGCTGATTAAGGATTTAGAAAATGTTAGTTAGTGTACTTTAAGTTACGGTCATTTTATTGAACATGATTTTTAGATGTTTACTCTCAGATACAGTTCAATGGTCTAATGAACTAAAAAATCTATTGATGTTCCATTATTATTTTTTATTTTTTTGTTAATATTATACAAAAACATTGAAGGTTAATCAAAACGATTACAGAAACATTTATTAATAAATATAATTGCAAGTGCGTTTCTAAAAAAGATTTTAAAGAAGAGTTTAGTTATTGTGGTGCTGAACATTGAGATGCAATACATTCTGACTGCCTTGGTGGCCATTCAACTTGCTCATCCCCCATTTCCTGTTTGCCTCTTTACCCCTCTCTGTCCAATACAGGCGAGAAAAAAAATCCCCCAACCTCCATTTTTGGTAGCACAACAAATAGGCTAATGCATCAACTTGATGTAAAATAAACCACTGTAGCCATGGTTGAATGACAACTGTTTGCATACTGCAGCCGATGTATTTATAGATGCTCCCATTCTGGTTTTAATGTACCACACCACGATGATGACTTTTACATTCAACATGCCTCTGTTACATAAAAGCCCCAGTTTTGGGGCTGAATGGTAAGCTTACCTGCACTGATCTATAGGTAGTAATGAAAGGCAGCATGATGTGATATCCAGGACCATTGGGAGTAGTCAGCAATGCCCCACCCCTGAAACGAATACAAAAAAATAACAACTTCAAAAGAAATATTTGGCATGACTCCCCAACATCTAACTTTCTCCTGATTATATTTAAATAGGGTGGACAAAAGAAGGGGACAGAAAAGTATTTATTCAGATGTAACAGTACTTGATGGGGGTGTAGTTTATGTTTTTGTTTTGTTTTTATTACAGGGTGGTTCAGTTAATATGTCCATCTCATGTGGTTATTTTCAACTTCTTATGTTTTAGTTGTTAACTGTTATTAATATTTATTTCCCCCAAGGTTCTAACTCCCTTTAGGGGACCAGTAAAGTTCAAACTTAATCACTGTTGTGGATCAGTCCCTTCATTAATTCTGCTGGACCATGTTAAACCTGGGCTGAAAAATCCTAAGCTGTCAAGAGTGTGGTAATGGCCTCTCATTTTTCTCTCTTTGAACAAATACAGATACTGCATGCCTCAGTATCCAGATAATATTTTCATATCCACACTAAATGTATGTGCACTATTACAAGGAAAGAAGCCCCCTTAAAACAACACTATGCCATCCACATTCTTAGTATTATGGGTAATTTCTGTCAGGTACAAATGGTAAGGGTGTGTATTATGATACCTGTAGTACACAGCAAGGTGTCCTTCTTCGATCTTGTGAATGGAGGAGTGCAACATGATGGCCATCACTCCTGCTATTGCAGCAAATACTGCCCCTACATGCGGCATCGTCATCTTCACTGGCACTCACCTACGGTCAGAGAAAGAAGCATACTTACATTGCAATATTTAATCATCATGTGTATTCGAGGCTACATTGAGCGTACTGATATGAGGTACAGATACAGTCAGACACCTGTTTTAAAGGTACGCCTTTCTAAAAGTAGTACAGTCTGATATCACAACCCTGAAATACATCCTACCTTTATGAAGGTAAATGTTTGGCTTTAGTGAAACTGTTCAAGACAGGTTTAGATTCAACTTTATGTTTTTGAATGCTGTAATTTTTGTTACTACTGAAATGTATTTTATTTTACTAAAAGGTGTTTCTCATTCCTAATCTAAACTTAGACATAGATTTGATATCACAACATACATCTACCTGCTAATATAAACCAGATAACATATCTTTAAAAGCATCTTCACGCATCATTGACTGACACAACTCTGAATTAATGCATCCGCAAAAAGACTTTAATGAAGCATTTAATCAAAACAATGGTGGTACAGAGGTAGGGTTTCCATCTGTAGCTCTTCACTATAATTTTTGTGAGCAAAGCAACGTTTCGCAAATGCTAGGAAACTGTTCTCTCTCCCTCTGGCTTTCCTTTTTTAAAACTATACATCCCGCACTGTTATCTTGATTCAATGTGATTTATCCTGAATGAACACCTGGCTTAACGCAGGTGCACCCAAGTCAAAACACCGACTAAATGAATCTCAGTTTCACCATTCATGCGATTCCACCGCAAGTTTAACTAATTTGTTTGTGTGTGACAATAAGGCTTAACACATAACTGATTACTTGAAAAGGTGTGAATGACACCGGGCTATAACGTTAGTAAGCTACCTCGTATGAAAAGTGCACAAGCAACGTTAGCAAGGCTGTCAACGTTACAGTTTGAGCTAGCCTTCATTTAGCTCGCAGAATGAACGTAACCTGCAAAGAGACAACTAGCTAACTATTAGCGAGTTATTCCTGTCAACACAGGAGGCTAACTGTTTTCTCTATAAGTCATTTTCAGCATAACCACCACACTCAATGTTTGGATTTATTCACGTCAACAATAGCAAAGGCTGACACATTCGTTTGGTAACGTTAACCTAGCTAGCAAGTTTAGCTAGCTTGATAGCTTTCATTATCGAACGTGTTCGGAAGTCACCCACTCAATCAGTATCTTGCAGCCTAATGCTAACAGTAGCTTGCTTAGCTAACAGGGTAAAGTGACCGAGTTACATCACCTCACACTGCGCAGAAATAACATTATCAATATGTATGCGTTCAAATAACGTTAAATGTCTAGTTTATGAAAAAAAGAAGTTACCCCTGTATCGAACCGTCGTCCCTTCTGGTCTTATCATAGAACGACCCATCCCCCTCACCCCGCCTCCCACAGATCTCGCTCTCGCTTTTACTTGTTACATTATGCTGCCTTCAGGTGCAGACGGAAATATTACATGTATTAAGGCATTATGATTGGTCGCTACAAAAATATTCCATCATGAGGAAAAAAGATTATTCTTCAATCATCGTTTCACTTAAGAAGGATCGACATGAATCGTGGTCACATTCCCTCTGTGAATTGCAAGTAATTTTGTTTCTAAATCGTAATCTGTGTATATTGTTTGTATAAATCGGGATCAAATAAATAATACAAAGTGATTTACATTGAGTACTAGTTCACGAAAATCTGTCGGATTGTTGTGTTGTTATCCTATATAGTTCATGATAAGATGTTCCTTTTGTTAGTTTTAGTGGTGTAAAAAATGGCCCTCTGTTCGGGTTTATTTTCAGTCAAGATGTTATTGACAACATGCGATGTGTGAATTTTGAACAGAAACGTAATAAATTTAATTGTCAGCACATTGTAAAAAGTAAGGCAGACTGCCACGTGCAGCGCCGAATTTGGATGTGTCTGACGCTTGAAGCTTAACTTCCCTACGTTTCTCCTACAAATGGGCCTTGAGCTTGTTTGGAGGTGCTAGCAGGGGAGCGCAGCTACTGGTACACCGATGGATGGTC
>JAQMCX010000003.1:12020440-12035863 GCA_029814765.1 Acanthurus leucopareius | reverse complement strand
AGGGCCATGTAGCTTTGGATTTTTTTCTTCCTCATTAATAAAACCCTTCATTTAAAAACTGCATTTTGTGTTTACTTTTGTTATCTTTGACTAATGTTTAAATTTGTTTGATGATCTGAAACATTTAAATGTGGAAAACATGCAAAAAAGTAAGAAATCAGGAAGGGGGCAAACGCTTTTTCACACCACTGTAATATCTTTCCTTCACAAAAAAATACCAAAATTGTCGGTAAACCGTTTTTTCAGCTTTACTTATCACTTTGATATCAGCCACACATTAAGCCCAACATAATTAATTATTTTAAATAAATTCTATTAGTTGCTGTTTAAAGTGTAATATCATTGCATTTGTTTCTTTTTTTGTATTACATTTGTGCACATTAATTTTAATGATGTTTCCTTGCTCAATATAACTTTAAGCTGCTACAGTGAACTTATAATAGTCTTGTTAAATCTTAAATCGTTTTTTACTTTTTCTGATGCTACACTTCACACATACTGAAGCTTTAGCTGTCCTGGTAAATCAAAGTTTGAGAAGCATTTGTTGTTACTGGGTTGTCAATGTGAGGTTCAGTAGAGTCACAAGACTTAAAGACAGCTTAAACTATGTTGATTAAAAAGTCTCCCAAAAGCTAAACTTTACTTTACAAACATCGTCAACTCACCTGTCCAAGAGGTCGAAGTGTACAGATGATAATTAGCTTACTTTAGATGTCAGCACATTGTTGCTTCAGAGTTAGCTAACAGGGTTGTTTACGGTCCGTTATTCTTACTTAGTGTTCAAACAAGAAGGCTGAACCGGTAAATATAACTTTCCACTTTAAATTCCATCAATAATAATAATAAACGTTGAAGGTTACGTTGTGTCTTGGTGATAGTTTTCTGTGAAAAGGCTGTAGAGAGAGGCGGACAGTGAATTACGCAAAGTGAAACTAACTATAGACGGTCAAACGCTGTTTCTGCGCATGCGTGTGTGGCTCCACAGCAGCGGACGGGACACATGAGGCTTTCGGCAGGACTACTCCCTCTGTTGGGGATTTCCCATCCCACACACTCGGACCAAACTGACAGAGATAAGACTGATAGATTTGACAACTGAGATGTGAAACAAGCCCACTGTTTTTTTTTTCCGTTTACCAAGGAAGCAAACAGGGGCAGCTCAGGACAAATATCTCCAAAACTTGTGCAACGTCTTAATTTGTCCACTAGATGGTGTCATATGCACAGTTTTCCAGTGCAGTGCGCGAACTGAAAGTGACACAAATTTAATTGGCTCTTTGAATTTAGACACGCGGCCCGGCTAAATACCTTTCAGTAGACCTGACATTACAAATACTGAGTATAGGTGTGATCGAAAACCAGGGGTACTAAGCATATTTTTTTTATAAAGGCATTTAGATTATAAATTATGTACACTGTGATCATCCAATGGGCTTTAAGGTGAAGGGAAAGGGAATGTATATACAGCAGATAAAATCCCCACAATCAAGTCCAAACATGACATACCCATAGATTAAAAAATGGACCAGCAGAAAACATGACCTAACATATTTAACACAAAAATCCTGTTTCAGCCTTGACTTTGTTTGTCTAGTTTACTAGTTTGTAGAAGTGACTCTGTCATCCAGCGAGAGTTCCTAATATTTGTAACATTCACGCAATTTTAAATCCTAGAATTTTACAGCCAAGTTTTCAATTGTCAAACAGAAATAATGTCAATGACCGTTAAATACAGTGTTCCCGGAGCTTTTAAAAACTTATGCCAAACTTACTACAAAAAGCTGAGCTCACAGTAGAGGATGAGAAATGTGGGATTACTCAGAAAAAGTGACAAAATGAAGCAGTGAGTAAGGGCTGATGCAATGAGGGCCAGTGCTATTATTCAAAATACTGGAACAAAATTGTCTGCAACACAGTTTTTTAAGTGACAAAGATCTAAATGATAATGTTGTTTATGGTACAAAGTGAGCATACCCTATCTGCCTCTCTCACATTGAAACCTCTGCATCAGATATAAATGCAAATGTGAAAACTAATTAACAAAACAAGTTCTTTTCTCAGCAAGTACTGAACCTTAAGTCATAAATATTTTTATGCCAGAAATAACCATTTACACAGATACAAGTCTGTTTTGTTCATTGCAGACAGTTAAACTCAAGGCTGCTGAATACAAAGTATTTTTAGAGTAATATTTATGTGCATTTGGATTCAGAGTAGCTTTTGGTTACAGCTAACAGTGGGAAAATTAATCAAATATAATGTACACATGTATGCTTCTGCAACTGTTTGATGTCACACATTTCTTAATTTTATTTAGAAGAATTCTCCTTTGTCTCATTATATTGGAAATGAGAAGCAGATAAATTATCTGACAATGGAATAAAAAAAAAATTCTAACTTATCTAAAAATGACCACTTCCTCTGAAAACATTTGAGGTGAGATAAATGGGAATCTTTTCATCTTATGCTTCTACGTATAATTTAACCACAGTAACACACAACTACACAGACAATTAAACAATTTGCAAACCAATATCAAATTTGTTGGCATAGCTTCTTTATGTGCTTTATGTGCTTTTTTGGCTTTCAGCTTTATTTCTTTGAAACTTCTTATATCAAAGATGTTATTGAACAAGAGGCAAAATAGTTTGAATCAATAATTTAAGAAAGAAAGCTTAAATCCAAAAGAGGATGATTTTATTTGATAAAGACAGATCATTGACAGTGTTTTCTGTGTGTGTCCTTGATGTATAAAACAGGACACACTGTCTCCTCTCAGGTAATTCATGCTGGAGGCCTCTAACAAAAGCACTTTCCACCTGACGGAAACGTTATCATTATTTTGTGGCAATCTACTGCAACTTAAGAGACTGAAAGTTAAAAATGTTGGGGAGATTCATTAGAGCGTGGTGAGGAACATAACAGAATCTAAAAGAAGTGAGTTTTGAGCCTTTGAGACAAAATATGGAGGATGATGAGTGTGGGAAACAACAGCGACTTGAAAAATCAAACACTCTGTGTTACAGCTGGCTTCAACCACAAGTATCCTGGGTTTTTCTCAGTTGGGCAAACTTTGTGAAATACATAGTTCTGCTTTTGGTAAAACACCTGTGGGCCTTAGTGTAGAAATTTCTCAGAGAAGGCCACCAAAGAATGAATTAATGAATGTTTGTTAGGCAATTGTTTCATACATCCTGGGTTGACATCATGCAGTCATAGATATTTATCACATCCCTCCGGCCCAAGGAGCCTTGCACAAAAGTGTCTTATCTGGCTGCTGTCACGTCAAAGAGAAGGAAATGTGAGTAAGATGAGTGAGTAAGGACGTCAGATTCTTTATTCTAGAAATCCCCAAATCAATAACAATACCAATTGTTTCAGGGAAGTTGTCTTAGTGCCAGTTTAATATGTGCAAAAAATGTTGAAATTTTTGAAAGGCAGCTGCTCTGTTATCCAAACCAGATTGAGGAGTTAAGCTGCTGGTTAAAATTCGTCATTTGGTATGATTTATAATTTTTGTAAGTTTCAGGAATAAGTGCTTTTAAGTGGTCTTGTATTGATGCAACTGTCTGAATGTGAAAAATACAGACGGATGATTCAAGAGGATGAAAAAGTCAGTGTGCAAGCAGTGCATGGTTGACTTTGTCATGACATCACTTTATCTTGTACAGGATTGCATTCAGTTGTCCTATTATTTTATGTTATTGTAAGTTTGGTGGCCTCATGCAGTTTTGTTTGCCAGCTACGTGCCGGCTATAACCGTCATGTGACAAGAAAGATTAAGGAGTTAACTACCACTGAATAGATGAATCCCTGAGCTTAGTCATTGTGGTATTTAAAAATGTGACAACCTGCCTTGGCACCATAAATGTAATAGAGGAAATATCTCAGTCCATATGACTCTTAATATTCCTTGGAATCTCCCTACGCAGACTATTAAAAAATCTGCCTGAAAAATGCAAAAGACATAAAGATTTTTTTTTCTTTCTCTTAATGTCGTAGCCACACAAAATGACAAACCAGGGCCCCTCTTCGAGCAGTTTAAGTGTTTAAATGCAGAATTGGACTAATCACATACACAATGTACAATATAAATATGCAATAATGCTATATAATGTAGAAAAATTCTTTATCTAGTTTTACAGTTACTTGAGGAGAAAGAGTGTGGATTAAGGTATAATTTATACATAGACTAGATTAAAAGAGACTTCAGGTATACAGATTGGACAAGGGTTTTTTTTTTCTTTAGAGAATATGTGGAAGGGTTTAAAATCCAGTTTATAATGTGTGAAACATTTTTTTTAAATAAAATTTAGTTCATTGGTATAGTGACTCTCAAACATTTCGATCTAACTTTGAATATACCCATCTGCACCGACAGCTGCAGCGGTTTACATTTTGCATAAGACCATGTTAGGATGTTTTAATTCTGGCTATATTTCTGTGGTTTAAGGGGTGTGTTCATCACATGTGTCACAGGACATGACAAATACTTTGGTCAAGACTTGGCTGATCAGCAATTTAAGTGGCAGTGATGTTTTCATATGTCCTCATAAACCCCTCCCATCTGCAGCCTGTGTGTTTTTAAAGGAAGGGAGCTCAGGACTGCAGCAGCAGAACAACTGGCAGCGGGAATCTGAGAATATCAGAGGAAACAGACAGGACACAACAGTCGCCTTAGCCGAAAGAAATAACAAAGAGCATCAGTGGGATTGCAAGTTTGGACGGAAAGGTAAATATATCTCTTACAAAGCTTCCAGGCCTGTGATGTTTCTTAAATTATAGGCTTCACTGTATGAGGTGAGCTCTAGTTACGCAGCCCAATATCACAAATCACAAATTTGTCTCACGACGCAGTACAATCTGTACAGCGCAGATAGATAGTCAACATACATGCAGAATAGATTCACACAAATAGTAGAAAGGACATCAACACAGAGAGACTAATATTTACATGCAGGAAAATTTTTTATGAGAGTGTATGTTGACAGAAGTTCTGCACGAAAGTGAATTTTAACTTTGCAAACATTTAGTCATTATCACACTGATTCTGTTCTGAAAATATCTAGAAAATCAATGTTTGAATTGTACACAAAACAAAAGTCAAGTAATGGTTTGCAAATGCTTTGCAGTTATCAGCTAACCTAAATTGATACTATGCTCGCTGTACAGATAGAGATGTTTATGGTACAAAGTGAGCATGCCCTATCTGCTGCTCTCACATCGAAACTTCTGAAGCAGTTTTTTCTCAGCAATAAATGTACAAGTGCAATTGCCAGAAATAAAACACTGTGGGAACCGAAGCTGAATGAAACCACGTGTGAGAGGTCACACTTGTCTTTTTTCTGTTGTGAGCCAAAAACTAAACTCCTTATAAGGGCACGGGACCTTTAAATCCTGTTTTGATTCGTTCCATTTCTGTAAATTGTGTTCCTTTTCAGTCTACCTTCAGACCAAAATATTCCCAAGAGGGAGAAGCGAAACCAGAAGTGAAGATGAACCTTTTAGTCACCCTCGCCATCCTCGCAGCATTTAGCCTGAATGTGGTAAGCAACAATTACAGGAAGTAACTTGAGGTGTAATATTCACACACAGTGGACTCAGCTGAGTATGTCTGTGCTCCTCTCAGGCTTTTTCACGAAGGCGATCTAAGGAAAGTTTGTCACCTACGCCCCGACGTACTTTCAATGGTAAGCCAAGTATCAAGAAAACTCACACTGTCAAGTTCTGCTTTTTCTGCATCACACTTGAAATGTTCTCACCTCTCTCTGTAATGCTTTTGTCAGACTTGTGTCTGTCTGGGGATGGGAGCAGTTACAGAGGAACTGTCTCACAGTCAGCTTACAACAGAAGATGTCTCAACTGGAAATTTTTTAATCAATGGGGAGCGTCAAAGGGTATCAGCGACCACAGTTACTGCAGGTAAGCTTTCAGTCACCAATCTGGCATCTAGAAATGTTAGGAGGAGGTGTATTATTATTGTTATTATTATTATTATTATTATTATTATTATTATTATTATTATTATTATTATTATATTCTGTTTAAATGCTAGGAATCCTGACAAGAGCCGGATGCCATGGTGCTTTGTTAGAAGAGGAAGAAGGGCTGAAAAGCAATTCTGTGATATTCCCAGATGTAAGGCTGAGATTGGAAATTTAACAGTCATTAAAGTCATTAAGGTCATTAAAATTTTGAGTGTTTATTTTTTCCCTAATTTATGTTGTTTTCCGCTACACAGGTTCTCCACCAACAGTCAACCATCCACCTGCTGTGGATACAGGTAATTCTGTTGTTCAGACACACTTTTTCTTAGCTTTTATCCCCTCTCATCAGCACTCACTGACTTGTCCTGTGTGTCCACGCAGAGCTGACATGTGGTGAGAGGTCCGAACGGAGGATGAATAAAATCGTGGGTGGTTCTTTCACACCCATAGAGTCGCACCCATGGGTCACTGCTATCTTTCATCAGCGCAGGGGTTTCCTCTGTGGTGGCTCTCTCATCGCGCCCTGCTGGGTTGTTACTGCTGCACACTGCTTTGTCGATGGGTGAGACAAAACACAAAACACTCTCATTTCCTCTACTGCAACTCTCAAGCTATAATGGCAGTATGACTCATGTGGGTATGTAATGTGTTTGCATGCTTGTGTGTGCACTTTAATCATTCATGTTTGGTTTTTGTTTAGCGATGAGATTGACATCCAGAAACTGTCTGTATACCTGGGAAAGTCAGCCATCAACGACACGGATGCTGAGAGGGAACAGAACTTCACTGTGGAAAAAGTGGTCCTCCATGAAAAATACGATGATTCCAACTACAACAATGACATAGGTGTGAACAGTTGTTCTGTGTGTGTGTGTGTGTGTGTGTGTGTGTGTGGTGAGTAAGATAAAGAGCTGTGTGGGTACTTTGTATGCAGGACTCATAGCTTATTTGACTTCAAATTTCAGCCCTGTTGAAGATCAAAGGCAGAAATGGAGGATGTGCAGTGAAGTCAGCGTCTGCTCGGTCAGTTTGTCTTCCTCCAGCACACACTCAGCTTCCTTCCGGATTTCAGTGCAGCATCGCGGGATTTGGGTTGGAGAGTTCCCGTATGTACTACCGCAGAACCTCTGACCTACAGATTTACGACCCATCTCTCTGCCTCTTTCAGTGATTCAGTGAATTGTATTGTGTTTCTTGCAGTGGCATGGCATTATTCACAGCTCTTGAAGCAAGCCAAGGTGAAACTGATCTCTCAGAGCGCCTGTAAAAGTGAGTCATACTATGGAGATCTCATCACCCAGAACATGTTCTGTGCTGGGAGCCCTGACTGGAGCACTGATGCCTGCAAGGTGAGCAGAGAAACTCAGTGAATAAAGATGTGTTCATGTGTGAAGAGGTGAAAGTGTAATAACCTAGAGAGAGAAAAAAAGAAACCTCTTGTTGGACACAGTAAGTGTTTTCAGTTCTGCTTTAGATATCCACAAGAAAACCGACATGCAAAACAGAAATTAAGGGAAGTTGTACTCCAACACACAGATAATGCAACATGCTACAACTTCAGATCAAGGAGGAGAACTCTTTCTTTTTAATAAGAAGTTTAAAAAGTGTTGCTTACCCTTGTGTAATGCAAAAATTTTATGGTATAATATTAAACAAAAATTTCTTCATGCTGTGAGCACCACCTGACTGATGTGTCCTCTCCTCTCAGGGCGACTCTGGCGGTCCATTGATTTGTGAAGTATCAGGTCGGATGTTTCTGTTCGGGGTGGTGAGCTGGGGTCAGGGTTGTGCCCAAAAGAACAAACCAGGAGTTTACACACAGGTCACCAACTACAACCGGTGGATCGCAGCTGAGACGGGCCTTTCCAGTTACACAAAGGGACTGATGTATCCCAAAAAATGAATGAATCTGTAGCAGGAAGTCACCTGTTGGGTATTTTATTGAGAGCAGCTTTGTAGCCTCAGTGTGTGTGCAAACATGTTGTCATTTTGATGGAGATTTGCAGTAAAAGGTCAAAGTAAATATTTTTAAAATATCTTTTATTGCACATAATATCTCATAACTCTTTTCTTTTTTTTTTTTACTTTTGCCTGAACTTTTCCTACTAGGCATACAGATCTTTAAAATAAGTTTATTTATCTACTCTTATTTATGAAGCATATTCTCTTTTAGAAGGCTGGCCCTCTTGTTTTGCATTTTTTATAAGGAATAAAATATTTTTGCTACACATCATCATGCTCACTATTTTCTCCATACCCAAAGGTTTTTGTCTCTCTTGCATGTTCATTCTCTTACAAACATGTAAAAATTCTTGAAAGTGTCCTTGAGTGAAACAATAGAGGGCACTATTGTGTAAAACCTATGCGCAGGCAGCTAGGTAGCTGTAAAAACATACTGGGAGAACACCGAAAGTGCTGTAAATAATGTGACCGATACATAGTTATCTGACATACAAGAATGCTATAAATTATAACACTACACAGATGTCAAATAGGCTGAGGCTGATTTATGTTCACAGTTTGACTCAACATGTAACAAAGAGGAAGTATAGCTCAGACAGCTGATGACTATAGTTGTTAATGACACATAAGACAAGAATTCCCCTTTTCTTTCTTGTACAACTTGACTTCCAGCCTACAGCACATTTACATTTTCACAGCAAAAAAAAGCAAATATTTCTCACCATTGTTCAAAACCCACAGAGTGAAACAAACAAAAACATGTTGGTGGATTCAAATCTCAGGAATCTTGTCATTTTTATCTCCTATCTCTTATGCCAAGAAGTTACAAAGATCATCAGAATAAAGTGCTCTATATCTCACACTGTTACAGTATATATCTATCTATATCCTGCAGTCTCAAAATATTTGTCCTTTGATTTAGGGAGAGATAAAGTTTGATAATAAGTTCAGGCCATGATTTAACAGCGCTGATTATTAGTATTAGCATTCGTCATGGTATATTACTTTATATAGTTCTGACATGCTCAATATAGCACATGACTTTGGGTGTGAAACACTATCAGTTCACAATAGGGTTCTCGCAAAGTTCCAGTAAAGATAATGACTGTGATATCTTAAAATGAAACAGTAATGCTGATGTAAAAGGGAGACTCTTACATCATGTCCGAATGTTTCCATTCCTTTGTTCGTCATAGTAGGTGGCAGTACAGCCACTTAACACAGGTTGCCACCCATCATAAAATGGAAAAAGTTATTTAGTGTAAGTGGGGATTTTTATGCACTTCTGTAAAAATATTGCCCACTGACTTTCTCTGCACCCTCCTACACTTATATTTTTAGACTAATTCATTTTCTAGAAAGATACAAAACATAGTAAGAAAATGTATAGAAATTTCAGTGATGTTACTTTTTAAAAGATTTCTATATTTATAGAAATAATATTGTTATACTGAATTCTCTATGCTGCAATAATTGTGCAGTGAGAACCTGATATCCTGACAGCCTCGCCGTGCAAATGGCCTCCGATTCATCTGTAAAAAAAATAAAACAAAGTTGGCTACAGCTCTTATGCTTTTGCTCCTATGCAGTTCTAAGGAAAAATACTTATTGTAAGACTCAGTAAGGAACTATTGCTTATATCCATATGGAGCACTGAACAAATGAAAGCTCTACTAAACAAGGATCTGCTGCAGATCGTCACAGCTTGTCAGACGACTTGTGATTCCCAGGATAGTCTCAGTGTGGAGTGTTTACATGTGCAGTTGTTCACTGACTCACACCTCTCCGTCTAAATACCTCCATACATGCAGCGCCAACACCCCTCCCAAAATAAGAAACAAAACATGCCACACTATTGCCTGATCATGTATTTGCATTGATCAATTGATTGATCAATCAAAGACTATTATATCAGCGGGATATATCAGAGAGACCCCAGATCATTTTTTAGTGTGATAATTTGAGTACTCTTTGTTGCTATACTACAACTGTTAAACCACATTGCAACGTCATTATTGAAAGCACACTTGAAAACCTCTCCAAGTAACCTGCTGCAGTGCTTTCTGTCACAGTCTGTTTGGACAGCTCCACATATACAGATAGCTCACAGCAGTGCTACTGGAGTCGGTCCCAGTTTGTCCACTTCCCCCTCAATTATTCACAGGGACCAGTTTACTTTATAGCCCCTCTACTCTGCCTCAATCCATATATGGTTTTGAGATGCTGATTGTATGAGTAGTACTCCTCTTTAAGGACAATTCCAGGGGAAGAGGACAGGAGGTGAGGGGAGAGGAGAGGAGAGGAGAGGAGAGGAGAGGATGGGAGAGAGCAATAACAGAGTTTGTTTTAACCAGGTGGACCAGAGTGTCCAGTCTCTCTGGTTTGAATTGCAGTAGCTTGTCTACACCAAAATTAGAGTGACACAGACACACACTCGCAGACACACACACACACACACAGGGGGTTGGGGTCTCTTGGCTGCAGGCTCTTTGGGTCTCAGGGGTATAAATACTGCTGTTTTTGCTGCTAGGGTCTCTGGTTTCCCCGACACAGATTCAGATCTAAGTAGCATGAGCAACCCCACCAACAACCACACAGATACAGGCGTACATAAAGTGATTAATCAGATAAATTCCCTTAAATGCTTTTACAGTGCTTTTAAAAGCACTGTAAAAGGACTGCTGTCATGTTAACGCACACACAGCTTCAAGTGCAACCTGCCAGACGGGTGTTAAACCAGTGGGGCAGCTGTCCATGAGGGATTCTCTGTGTTAGTGTAAAGACGTTGCAGAAACAGTTTGTGGGTGAGGTGCAGAATCTGTGAGCCTCCATCTGCTGGAGAGACTCCTTCTCTCAGCTGCAGCCAGCAGCAGGCTGAATCCTTGGTCTTTATTTAGACCTGGACATTTAGGCCTGGAGACATGAACTCCTGACCCACCTCTTAATGAACTAAGATCATGTGTCAGATGCAAGTTTGGAGCTTCATTAAAAAAAAAAAAAAAAAAAACAGCACATCAATTTTCATCAAAAGCTCCTCAACTCATCTCCAGAGTCCTCCACAGGTTCACAGATGTGAAGCTGACCTTTACCAAGCTGCTCGGAGCTGCTTGCAAGCACGATTTATGTCTACAACTTTTCCTCGTAGTCGCCCTCATGCCCCCCCCTCCATACATGCAGTCTCAGTGTGGAGTGTTTTTTGCCCCCCCTCCCCATGCACATCTCTATGTCTTATCACAATCTCTTCCCATCAAGTTACCCCGACACTTTCCCTTTTGGGGCTACTGGCATGTATGACGTAATTTGGGAAGCGCTCTTTGTAGCGGTGTGTGTGCGTGATGTGTGTGTGCGTGCGTGTGCGTGGGGGGGAATCGTCAGTGCGCACCAACACCAACCCGCTTGGCAGCCGTAGTATTCCTACGCTGTGATTGGGCGGAGGGCGGTGATTCCTTCTGTCACGATTTGGGTCGCTCCCACCGGAGGACACCGACCGTCTGAGTCCAGCCTTCACCGTGGTGCTCACCAGAGGAGAAGGTGCACACCGGGAGGAGAGACACATGAGGGTTTGCGTCCCAGGGGCTGGACTGACAACTCGGGATTTGTCCTGCTGCCTGTGACGGCGAGGAGAGGAGAGGGGAAGGGAGGAGAGGAGAGGAGAGAAGAGAAGAGGAGAGGAGAGGGGGGATCTTCAGCGCTGGAGCGACCAGCCGCCTTTCTTCTGTCGGGGCTGCGGTAAAAGTCGTTCACGATGCCGGTGTTTCACACCAAGACCATCGAGAGTATCCTGGAGCCGGTGGCCCAGCAGATCTCCCACCTGGTCATCATGCACGAGGAGGGAGAGGTGGACGGTAAAGCCATCCCAGATCTGACGGTACCGGTGGCCGCGGTGCAGGCGGCAGTCAGCAACCTTGTGCGGGTGAGTCCCGAGTTCCGAGCAGGGCGTCAATTCACTGAAACCTCAACGACAAAGTGCCTGCATCCGGTGACATTTATCACCCAAACTTCCAAACCCGTTTAAACAGATATTTCTGGAGACAAACTGGTGCAGGCTGGTCTGACAGTACAGCTTTTATTTAATCAATGTCATAATTAATAAAAATAACAGCAGCCGGTCAGCAGACTGTTCTGCATCTCGCGGGGGAATAGTAATTTTTCCCGTCATATGGCTTCCAGATAAATTTATGGGAAGCCCATCTTGATCTCTGCCCGACAGTAAATTGATATAAAACCACCCAGCTGACGCTCATGCGTGCCTCACGAGCCCCTGCAGTGGTGTTTTGTGTGCGTTTGTGCGCACATACCACAGAAACACAACAACATGACAAACTTTGCCCCCATTGATGATCAGATGGCCACTGAGCTTAATAAAGTTTGTGGGGCGGAAGAAACGAGTGCTGATTGAATTAAGAGAATGCATCTCTCTCTCTCTCTTACACACACACACACATACACACGCACACACACACACACGCACACACACACACACACACACACACACACACAGAAACACTATTAGTTAAGGGAAATGTCACTTATGCACTTTACCTCTGCGCTCTCAGCCTCATGAAGCTGAGTTTAATGTGGTTTATAGAGCAATGGATTTAGAAAACCTCAGAGTAATAACTTCCATAGAGAACAGATGAATGCTTTGGATATTTGTCTTCCACCTCCTCCTTTTTTTCAGTAACTCCTGCTTTTTCCTTCCTGTGCTCTCTTTTCCCAACTTCTCTGACTCCTCCTCTCCTCCAGTCCCATTTCACCTCCTCTGTCTCATTTGTTCTTCATCATCTGGTGCCTGGTCATTTTATACAGAAAGAGACAAAGCCTCAGTCAGACGCTGATGTCTCCTCTGTATGCACTGACTGGAAAAATCAATATGGGCCACATCATTAATGCTGCTCCGAGGTCATTGTTATTGATGCAGGGGCGACCGAGCTTCACTCACTCATCAGAAATCAGCTGCAGACAGAAGGAAACTCAATTGCTTACACTTAAATTATTGACTCTGACAGGGAGAAAAGAAGCTGGTTCCTTGTGAATATGAGCCAGTCTGTATCTCAGAGTGTTGGAGGTCAAACCTGGTGGAGCAGACTTTATCACAATGCCAGAAAACCTACTGCAGGTTGTGTGTGGGATGGCGGAGCGGTCTATGCTCTGTTTTGTCAACATTTAGTCAGGCTTTGTGTGCATCTTTGTTAAGCACCTGTTCATTTTTATTTAGCTCTCACCTTTATGTCACTTTTAATTGTGTCTTGCTTTGGTTAAGGGCTGCTCATCTTTGCAAAAACAAAAAAAGTATTTGTTAGGACTGCTTTTTTGATGCAAAGTTTGAACGTGCTATTTTTATATGATACTGTGATGTACAGAAGGGACCATGAAGGGAATGAACAGCAGGCTGAATCTAAAAATGTAAGGTTTTGCTATTTTGTGATAATACTCAGCACATGGAAAATAGTCAAAAGGATTTTGAAGTGAAACAAATGTATTTGAAATTTGTTTAAAAGTAGTAAATTTGCACAAGTAATGTCAACCTTGACTTTTATACATAAATTAATGGAAGATACAACAATGACTTTTTACCTTTTCCATGGTCTGTTAGTCTAAGTATAGAAAAAGATTAAATCAGGCCGTCTTACTTCAAATTATGACATATTATGATATTAAATGTATTCTTCATAAAAAAAACTGCACATTATTTAAGACATTTTACAGGTACATGCCATCCAAAGTCTCATTTAGATGAGCTCTATGATGTTTTGAATTAGTCAGGAGTTGTCACATGAAATCTATGTGAAAGTGTAGTCTGCACTCTGTGTGGTAAGTTTTATAGTGTTTGCTGCATGTTCCTTTATGATGAAGTTACAGTAAACAGAACATTATGAAGTTTTCAGTAATTTATTGACATTTGAGGTTACGCAGTTTGAACTCAAACACAGTGGTGTGTTATACTGAAAAATCTCTTAGTATGTGTTACCGTTTAGCTGCACAGAGACCTTGATATCCCATCGCTACAGGGCACGCTTCTCTTTCTCTGCTTGTCCTCATTGGTCCATTCAGCTGATCCATCCAGACAGTGAGCAGAAGGAGGCTAATAGCAGCCTGAAGCATGTCGCTAGGTCACAGATGATGGAGATGCAAAGCTACAGGAAGAGATAGGGGCTGAGGACATAGTGACACTGGAAGGTGTCAGGCAGGAGACATGTTGTTAGGATGGAGACACTCTAGTGCAAGGCAGAAAAAATGAAAAAAGTAGCTCAGTGGTAAAGGAATGATGCAATTATGCAATACACAGTTGACCATAGATCATGTCTTTTTCCAGTATTCACTGTTGCATTTTGATGGATGTAATTGCCGACATACCCTGCTGAAGAACAAGTGATAAGTAGTCGTATGGTTCAGTCATAGAGGAGTGAGAGTGCACAAGTGGGTGACAAGAAGGTGTTGAAAAAGAGCACAAAAGGCACTTGAGAAAAGAGCTTGTAAAATCAGCACCAGCTTGTTTCTGGGTAAATAAACTTAGTTGGTTGTAAAGGACCCTTAAAGCTGACGCAGATTTCTGAGTGCACATGCTTTATTTTAGAAAGCTGATTCATTTCTACACCTGCGCAGTTTGAGCTAAGATATAACACAGTATACAGCAACATACACCACAATCACCACAAGAGTCCTCCTGCACTCTGATACAATTACACTGTTAACCCCGTCCAGGGTGGCCTGGCTGTGGGGGGCACTTAAATCTAGGTCACTGAGACACTTAGACACACACACATTCACACACGTACACACATACACACACACAAGAAGGTGTAAGTCTCAATCTGTCAGGGGTTTCGCGTGGGTAGACCAGATTCAACTAAAGATCTGAAAGATGCTGCTTCTGTGTTCGGTTGGAAGTGTGAGCTCACTAAAGTTGTGCTGATGACAGAGCTGCCTCGGTAATATGTGTTAGTGTGTGTGTGTGTGTTTGGAAGTATCTGCTCCTGAAGGAATCAGCATACATCCTGAGTATGTCTGAGGGGGAGGGGGAGGAAGGAATAAATAGATTTACCGTTGAGTGAAGTAACCACACACTGACAGAACAGTGCAGAGAGAGAAGGAGAGAGGAGAGACGGAGGAGCTGTTGACTGAAAGTGTCGAACAGCGAGATGCAGAATGAGGAAACAAGAAAGGGAATGGGGAAAGAGAGAGAGAGAGGAGGAGGTGGAGGAGAAATCACCACTCTCAGTCAGACGCCGGCACCCTGTGAGGGAGGGAAAGTGTCTCTGGCGTCTTCAGACCAGACTCAGCCAAGCCTCATAGTCCACCCTCCCACGCCCCCCCCCTACACACACATACACACACACACACACACACACACACACCCACACACACACACCCACACACACCCACACACACACACACACACACACACACACACACACAGAGTAATAATCCCAGCTCATAGGCATTAATATCAGTGGTGATATAATGACTCCCG
>JAQMCX010000003.1:12010338-12020340 GCA_029814765.1 Acanthurus leucopareius | reverse complement strand
CTTCAGACCAGACTCAGAACAGACTCATAGTCCACCCTCCCACTACCACACATTACACACACACACACACACACACACACACACACACAAACACAAAAACAAACACAAACACACATGCACACACATACACATACACATACACATACACATACACATACACATACCAACTGTTCTCAGCCTGCTTCACCATGTAAATATGAGCCATCTCTGCTTGTTTATTGGCAGATTCAGTATGAGTTTCCCTCTGCTTCTCAGTCTGCCTTAAATCTTCTCCCGGCTTGTATGATAAAGCAGAACTGTATCCTTTTCTCCCATTTCATCCAATTTTCTATACTGAAATGGTTTGTTAATAAAATAGTTCATAGACTGATTCCATCGTGCTGATCAATCATGCAAGTTACACATGCACTAAGCAATATGAATAATGGATCAAATACATACCGTGTAAAGGAGTCATATACAGAGAAGAAGGAGAATTTTAGCATCTATCAGCTCATTTGTGCTGGTTTCAAAGCCTGCAGCTTAAACATTTTCGTTTAATGTTGCAGCTCTTATTAACTTTTTTTACTGCAATGTGTAGCTGTTTTTTAATCAAAAAAGGTCTGTATCACTATGCACGAACTGTTCATGCCAAACAACAGAAAGAGAAAGAAAACAAGCAGCTGGTGATTAAGCAGCAAAAGAAGCAGCTATTTCTAGATATTTCTCTCAGGGGTTGGTGGAGATCCAAACAGAGCTAAAAAGAATGAATATGAAGTAACATTTAGCAGATGAACTCAGTGATGTCTTAAAATAAAATCTGCTGTTGCTCCACGTCTTTTGGATGTGTCAGTTAGCAGCTGTTTGCTAACAAGTTAGCATAACAACTTTCTCAGGCCATTATATGAGTTTTAGTCTGTTTTTTTCCCTCAAGTGCCCAAAAACTACAATTAATATTATGAATTCTGAATACACCAAGTCTTTGGCTGCTGGCAATTTTGAGGATTTAGGTGCAGCTACTTGTCATACACAATTTGATCATTTATTAATGGATATAAAAACTAAGATTTATTTTAATTCTAAAGTTTTTTTGAGGGGATTCTTCCTTGAATTGACAGTAGACAACAGAACAGCAAGGGTGGAAAAACAGAGGACAGACAGCATGCTGCAGCTAACTCTGAAACTCAGGTGTTACAATTACATGGTCATTGTCTTTGAACACGAGGACTTCCTTTAATATAACAATTATTAATCATCACTTGCAACACTTGACTGTGCTTTCATTAATTGATTTAACCGGTTTGTTAGATTCCATGTAACAGCGAGCTGATGAAAGGAGAGGCTGTACCCACATCACAGCTGATGCCTGTGGCTCTGAGATAATAGTCAGCTAATTGCATCGTGTTAGCTTTGATTGTCAGCTGTCTCTTTCCTGCTGAAGCAGTCACACCTTTCAGACTGTGCAACAACACACACATCACGCTGTCAGTGTGTCCAGCAAACCTCTTAGCTGCGCATTAATTATGCATTGAGTAATCGATGCCAAGTGTTGCCGCCTACAGGAAACTCTGGAGCTAAACGCAGCTCTTTGATCTGTCGCCTGACGTGACTCGGCAAGTTTGTCCAGAGTTTTTTCATCAGGGTCACTCTACTTGTAGAGCTGCATTCCTCACATTTTAGAATTGGGAATCTCCCTGCTCTTTAAAACAAGGACACGTTTAAGCCTTTAGATTTATTAAGTGCATCCTTTTAGATATGGCACTGCCAGACAGCGACTTGCATGCATAAATCTCTCACTGCCACATTTCAGTGCAGGAGCCCACCTCTTCACCATGCTGTAAGAAGGAGGCTCTTCTATTACTGTTGCCTGAATGTTCTCAGGGACCTCTTTGGTTGAACCATTGGGACAAAGGTAGTGGATGACTGAATGAAGGCTGATATTGTCTTTCAACTAAGACAGTACTTACAATATTTATACCTTTAACAGAAGTACCACAAAATTACTGACTTCAACGTCTCTGCATATTTACTTAAAGAGATGAAGTGCCTGTGCCTGTAACAAAAGCTTTATAATTCAGCTCCTTCTAACTTAGGCCATGAACTTATCAATCATCCATAATACTGTACAGTGTCACACAGATTTAAATCTAGATATATAGATAGAACAACAGGGATGGTGACTACAGCTGGATAACAGAATGTACTTTTATTTAGAAAGGGTAAAATGGTCATTAAATACATCTAACTTTGGTGTAAAAAGTTAATATCATCAGAATTATCAGATCGTGATTAGTTGTTTTTTTTTTGGTGCATTTGTAATAAAGGTCTTCCGATGTGTAGTTCAACTTCATGCTTAATTGAACTTGACAGAAGCCCTGAAAGTAGAAGTTATTTAATGTTGGTACATTAGTTACATCAGATGAAAATACTGGTAAAACTTGATTTCTTGTGTCTGTATTTTTTAAATACAACCACAGATAATGACATTAATTACTTATGTATTACCAGCACATAGCAGAGTAACACACTGTTGACTGAAATTGTTTAGCTCTGTATATTCAGGATCTTTACAGCCGCAGTGCATGACTAGAAAAGCAGAAGCCAACAGCACCATAGGTGTCCACGATTGCAAAATGGTCCGTAAAATGTGAAACTTGGGACTGGTTGGATCTCAGGAGGTGAATCTGTGTTGTTTGAACATGCTGCACGACGGCTGCCTCCTGAGTCTCTGGAGCCAGAAAGTCTATTAAACGATTTTCATCAACGCAGCAGCAAGAGATTGATGTCGTCATCTCATTGTGATTGCATCTCAAGAGTGTGCGTGTGTATGTGTGTATGTGTGTGTGTGTGTGTGTGTGTGTGTGTGTGTGTATGTGTGTGAGTGTAGGTGCATAGTGTGAGGGTCAGGGTTTTTGGAGCCGTGGTGTTTGGACCAGCTGCATCACTCTGTAAACATTTGAAAAAGATTTGAGCGATGTCACCCTGCTGTGTGTCTGTGTGTGTGCAGATGTAATTCCCACTGTGACCTTTTTGTGCATTTGCAAGTTATTTGTAAAATTCCAATGACAAAACAGTGAAGATGACTGAATCTTCAGGAGATGTGTAATGGTCCCAATATTTCATGTAAAACATCTAATCCTGTCTATATAAAGGAAGAATTGTTTAAAATAATGACATGCACATAAATACATCTACAATAATTAAAATGTCACTGCTATTGAGGTGCTTAACTGCAAAAAAGTATTATGTATGTATGTATTAGCATAAGTACACTGGGAACATTTATTTTGTGCAACCAAATGTACATAAAAATGTAATCCAGGACTTAAAATGTATTGAAATATATGTGAAGGCAAAGCTTGTAGTTTGAATCAGATTCAAAAAGGAAACACAGGGAGGAAAAAATCAAGTCAATCTGACAGAAAGATCAATACTCACGGTCATGGCTGTCAGCTCAGTAAAAGGAAAACATCCATTTACCTGAACCAGGTCCAGATTATCCCTTGTGTCTGCTTTAATGTGGAAAACTATTACAGTTGTGGTAAATAAAACTTTATCGTTAATGCTACACCCGTAAACTTAAGGGAAATCAGCACTACACACTTCCAGTTCATGGCCACGTACATGTGCTTTTTCTGAAGAGTTGGAATTATTTATCACGTAGAATAACAGTTGGCCAACTCAACCGCAGCTCGAGCTGATTCCCCTCGAAGCTTGTAAGAAATGACATGCACGCATGGTTGAAATAGGTGTGAATTGATACACACCCGTTCACCCCTTCAGACTATTAATAGTGTCAGCTTGAATACTACTTCCTGTTTCACTGCAAATAAAGATATTGAAATAAATGTTTTATCTGTGTGTGTGTGTGTGTGTGTTGCAGGTGGGGAAGGAGACAGTTCAAACCACTGAGGACCAGGTGATGAAGAGAGACATGCCTCCTGCGTTCATAAAGTAAGTCTGTCACTGACCGCTACATTGTACACCTCCCTCTCCTCCTCTCTCACCCACAGTCCCTTGCAGAAATACCCAGAGAATAAATCATGGAAATGATTTGCTTTATCTCAGCAGACAGAGAACTTGTTTAAAAAAAGAGGATTCCAGCCGATTTAATGTCAGGAAACATGGCTGTGTTCCCAGCTGCAACAAAGAGCCACTTCTGAGGCCGAGCGGAGCAGCATCCAGACTTCTGAGAGGCTGTTTGTTGTTTTCCAGCTTGCATCCGAAGAGCTGACATGAACTCTGGGTGCCAGCGCAGAGCTGCTACTCAGCAATTCCTGGACTTAGACATCAGTCTGTGTTTGCTTTCCTGTATGTGTTGCACTTGCGCGAAGATTCATGCTTTTTACGGTGTGATATGAACCGCCTCGATTGCTCTTCCCACCTCTGATTTTTCTTTTCTGTCATTGCTCGCTTTACAATTTACCAATTATTTTTCAGCTTTAAGAAAAGGGTCTGAACCTAAAGGAGATCCAGACACGCTGCTTTCTCAGGCCCACACGCACATACGTGGGGTATTACACCATAAATCTCACTCACAGGGCTTAGAAGGGGGGCGTGTGGGAATGTGAACCAGCCTAAAAATAGATGAACCAGCAGCCATCGATACCCTGACCAATGGGGGTCAGAAAGAGGAGGGACTTGGCTTCACTGTAGCGTTCTTAAAATCCATCACCTTTATCAGGTTAAAGTCATCTTTAATCCCAAATGAAAACATATGAAAGCTCAAACCTTTGATCATACCAGCATTGTCAATGAGAAATTGGTGGGTTTTGCAGTAATGAAGATTACATTACTTCAAATACAACAAAATTTTGAAATGAGTCATTCAAAGCTTTGTTGCTGCTCTCTATATGAAGGAGACGACCTTTCAAATGCACAACAGAACAGGAAAGTCTTCACACTTTCCCATGTGTGCACCTTGCAACAGACACATGGACTTGAGTCACATGACTTGGACTCGTCTGGGGTCACAAATTTGATGACTTAGGACTGGGCTTAAAAAAACGGCCGGCAATAAAACTTGGACCTTTTACGCACATGACTCCATTTAGACTTGAGTTTTTAGCCTTGAAAATAATCATTTCTTCCTCTCAGCCCAGAGATTAAAAGTATGTCATGTATAAAGTGTGCATTGAATCACCTTATTTATCATCATCATTCATCATCATTTATAATTCATTGTGAACGAGTCCCACACATCAAACCAAGTTGCAGAAGAAAACCAAGAAAACAAACATCAAATGTTTGTTGAGCTGCAGTTGGACAAAATGACACAAAAGATGATATCATTAATCTTTTTTAACCAAGTAGCCCACACTTTTCTTTTCTCTGATCTTTTCTCTGATAAATACCTGTTATTGATAAAAATGTATGCTGCGTTTAATCTGATTATCTTTAACCAACTGCATTTTTTCAGGGTGGAGAACTCGAGCTCGAAGCTGGTCCAGGCGGCTCAAATGCTCAAGGCAGATCCATACTCTGTTCCTGCACGGGATTACCTGATCGACGGATCCAGAGGGATACTGTCCGGAACATCCGACCTCCTCCTTACATTTGATGAGGCCGAGGTGTGTTTATGTGTGTGTTTGCCACCTTAGATCCATCTGTGTGTCCTCAGAGTCACTCTTACTTCAGAGGTGTGGTATTTTTCAGGGAAATAAAGCTTTATATAGCTGCACAGAGGAAGGAGGAACTCGGCTTAGAGCAAAGCTGTAATGGAGTCTCAAATGCAGCTAGATCTAATCACCGAGATCAAATGACTTCCTTCTGTCATAACTTGGGATGTGTGGTTGTGTGTGTGTGTGTGTGTGTGTGTGTGTGGCTGGCTCTATATGAATCTGTGTGTGTGAAAGGATATAGTATCAGCCTGCACGGTGTGTTTGTGAATGTGTGTGTGTGTGTGTGTGTGTGTGTGTGTGTGTGTGTGTGTGTGTGTGTGTGTGTGTGTGTGTGTGTGTGTGTGTTGAATGTTTGATGGCAGCTCAATAAGTGGAGTCACATTGGGCACGTGATAAAGCTCACCACATCACATCACTAGTCTCATTTTTTTAAAAGAACAACCTCTCACAGTCACAAGATGTACATCACAAGACTGTACAGACACACACACAAATTCACACACACACACAAAACAACAGGGTAACTTGTGGGCAGTCAACAAAAAGCTCATGCATACATGAAATTAGGATTTCATAATAACAAAGTTTGTCTTAAATTAGCCTTTTTTTCGCCAGTTTACAAGCTCTCATTTGCTTTTAATTGTGTTTGTCTTGTGTCTCAGGTGCGTAAGATAATTCGTGTGTGTAAAGGTATCCTCGAGTATCTGACGGTAGCTGAGGTGGTGGAGACCATGGAGGACCTCATCACTTACACCAAGAACCTGGGACCAGGTCAGCAGGAGCTTTCTTTAAAAAAACAACAGCAAAAACACAAAAACACATAAAAAGACAAATCCATGTGGTTCCTAAAACATCACTTTAGGGGCTGACTTTCATATGGTTTGACTAAAACTGAGAATTACTGAGTCACATATGAGAAGAGCCCCCAGCTGAAATGTATTTGAGCAAATACATTGTAGGTCTTTTCATCAACATCCAAATCAGCAATAACTGGCCTCAAAATATGTACAGAAATCCTGTTTAGGGGGATGCAAGCTGAGCAGAGCCTCTTGTGTTAAGTCTGTGTCCTTACCGCTGTGGCTCTTACTTCAGTTGGATCCCAGGTATCAAAGTTGTGGGCTATTACTGTCAATTTTCAGCGAGAAATGTGCATTTTAATAAAGCACAACAAGTCTGTAACAGTGTTTCAGAAGGGAAGCTGTGCTCAAGTTCAAAATTGAGCCATCCATCAAAAAAATCTGACAGAACATAATTGATAAACACTTTGAAATGTGATTATTGTCAAAGGAATTTTTCAGGCACAAATGCAAATTATTCCCTTGTTACAAATCCTGAAGTGTTAGAATGTGCTGTTTTTCTTTAATTTAAGTCATGTCTGTAGATTTTAGGCTGTTGATCAGACAAAACAAACAGTTTGCAGATATTGTATTACCCTGATTTTGTGATGTCAATTTTTTTATAAGTTTCTGACATTTTAAAAAACAAATAATACATCAATTAATCAGACAAATAATGAGCAGATTCACTGGCCCTGGAAACATTCGAGAAAATATAAATAAAATACTTAGGTGCACAGTAACATAAACAGGTTTGTTATAAACGCAGCACACTGTGTGGCATCGGTGGTGATGTTTTATAAGGGCCACCACTTAAACATGAACTGTGCAATAAACCTTTGTTTCAAACTGTTCTCTAGGTTAAAATGTCCATCTGTCATGATGAAAAACTAAATGAAGCGACTGCTCCTGTGACACTAAGATGCTGTGATTAAGGATCAGAGTCTTTCACTGGCAGAAGAGCGGCACCGTAAACAGGCTATTAATCATCAGATGTAAAAGGTCAATTGTGTTGTCGGTGCACGGTGGCATAATGAGCTGGAGGAAATCTGATGCCAAGGTTTTTCTCACACTTGACTGATGCTTCCATTGTGTGAAATCAGTCATTCATGAATTAATGATCTGTTTGGATGTGTTGGAGCTACTCAGTTGTAGAAAACACTGGAAGATGCCCTCAGCCTCCAATTGTTGGAGCGTAGTTGAATCTGTGATGCAAACACCAAATACAAGGCTGCTACTTTTTTTGGCATCATTGTACCTGCTGGTTGGTTTACTTTTGATAACCTCAGACTTTCACAGCACCGTAAATTCTCCTTATTTTTCCTTTCTTTTTTTCAGGGATGACCAAAATGTCAAAGATGATTGAGGAGAGGCAGCAGGAGCTGACGCACCAAGAGCACAGACAGATGCTGATCAACTCCATGAACACTGTAAAGGAGCTGCTGCCTGTTCTTATATCAGGTGTGTATGTTCAACTGTATGTGTGTATCTGTATGTGTATGTGTGTGTGTATGAGGGGAGACTAAAGACATTGCAGGTGGCTGAGCATCCAACAGTTGTTATAGCAACGCCGATAATTACAGTCATTAGTTGCTAGGGATGTCAGACTGACTACACACACACACACACACATGCACACACACACATCGCCCACTAGCTGCTCTGCTAGCATTTCTCATGCTGTACAATGCAGCAGCAGAGAAGAGAAACTCTGTCACAGCTTTGCAAACTGTACATTCAAACATGGATATTAAAATATTATTATTAAATGTCATGTCAAAAAGTTTAGAACAGTTGTTTGGTCTTGCATGATCACTGACCGTTTTGCAACCTAAATCAGCAATTTTACACAGCAGTTCCCGTGGCTACTTTCAAAAGAAGTTGCAGATAATTACTACCGACTCTGCAGTTCCTCTCAGCTTCATGTGGTGTGTAAGCATTGTGTTTGTGTTTCTTTCAGTTCGTTGTTTTTGTTTTTGTTAGCAATTAGCAATTGAAAATGATGGAGCAAATAAAGAGCTACATATTTCCCTCCCGAGTGTGTGGAGACCAAAAAAGACCTAAAGGAAGGGTGAATATTGGACTGAGTGGCTAGAGACACAACTCTGGATAACTGATGGATGTATCAGTAACAAACTGTCGACTGACAAGTTAGCCATATCAGCTTAAAGGGTAACAACATGTTTCTGCTTCCCTAAGTGGCCAAAACATCAGCTAATACGCCTTTAAAACTACTAGAATTGTGTGTGTTTATATCAAGTTTGATATTCAAAAGGCAGAATATAAGTTTCTTTTAGGGTTTTGCAACAGTCTCTTTTTTGTTATGCTCTACTCTGGGGTTGCTACTAATAGTTGCTTTAATAAACAGGTTTATACCTTTGGGAAGAAGCTGTGCTCCTGTTTAATCTGTAATCATCTTTCATCTTCTATATCATCTTCTGTATCATCTCCCTCAGCTGTAAAGATTTTTGTCGCAACCAAAAGCAGTCGAGGTGCAGGCGTGGAGGAGGCTGAGAGGAACAGGAGGTTCACCTTTGAAAAGATTAGTGCTGAAATCAACGAGATCATAAGAGTCTTACAGCTCACCACGTGGGACGAAGACGCCTGGGCCAACAAAGTATGACCTGTGCTGCACATTTGAACTCTGGTTTCTTTCATTTTATACCTGAAAAAACCCCCAAAATACAACATAATAATTAAGATGATCACTTTTGCGTTGGAGTGCCTGTTTGCACACACACATAGCCTCACATCCCTCTTTGCTGCAGAGAGCAACTCCAAAAAATTCACTCTTTAATTTCTGTCTCCACTTTTCTTTTTGCTCACTAGTATAACTCCTGGTTTTTTCTTTTTCTTTTCTTTCTTTACCTTCCTCCTCCATTCTTTTCCTCCCTGTAGAAGGTAAGTCTGTTTCTCTCCCCCTCTGCAGTTTCCAGCATGCAAGTGTGTGTGTTAGTGTGTGTGAGAGAGAGAGATGAGAAGGAAATATGTCCTCATGCCTACATATGTATCTGTCATGCTGGTATTTAACAGTAAGTGCATCGTGTGTTTCAGTCCTCTGGGTGTAAGCAGATGTGACAATGTTCAATTCATCACTTAATTGTTATATGTGCATCTGTTTGTCTCCAGATGTCCATTTTAGTCAAATTGCTTGAAACAGATGGCAATTATTTACATAATTTAAAGCTAAATAACTTATTTTTTCATTAATAGCTCTTTCAGAAATAAAATCCATCTCCAGTTATGGTATTTCCCCTCTCAAGTTGCTCATGATAACTGTGTGATAGAGCTACAAGTAGCACAATCAGAGGCCATTTTGAGCAGAATTTAATCTCTTGTAAATATTTTGGACACATGAGTTAGAAACTGTTCCAGGAGATCATTTACTGGTAACTTAAGATCTGTTTCACTTGTCTAACCTGTAACCCTGCATGTTTCTCTGCACACAGCGACTTCAGACAACGATCTGTCTGTTTGTGTTTTGTGTGTTTTGTGTGTGTGTGTGTGTATGTGTGTGTGTGTGTGTGTGTGTGTGTGTGTGTGTGTGTGTGTGTGTGTGTGTGTGT
>JAQMCX010000003.1:11980897-12010238 GCA_029814765.1 Acanthurus leucopareius | reverse complement strand
GTGTGTGTGTGTGTGTGTGTGTGTGTGTGTGTGTGTGTGTGTGTGTGTGTGTGTGTGTGTGTGTGTGTGTGTTTGCTGTGGACTGCATACTCTGTGTATAAGCTTTGATAAGCACTTCCTGTCAGTGTGTGGGGGAACTGCTGGCATACGATGTTCGTCCTCCTCTCAGTTCATGAATTATAGAAATAAGCTGTTTGGTGTCCAGACACATTTATAATGGATGAGCTGTATTGAACGGTTCCACTTAAGCGGTTCATTTTCCTCTGAGCTGGAAAAAGGCTCTTTTTCTGTTCCCCACCTGCTATAAAACAGTAAAAGACTTAGTGGCATTTTAGATGTGAGGTCATTATCCTGCCCTTAATGTCTCATTTTCCCCTTAACTGTCATTATTTCTGTACCTTGATAGGGTTTTTAACAGCATATTAGTTAATTAGTTGGGCAATAAAGAATTTCTGAAAATGGGTTAGACTCTACAACACAACTTAAAGGCTTGTGTTTTTATTTATAAGTTTATTTACGGTAGCTTAAAATATTTATGCCTTACAGAATGATAAACATAAGTAGTTAAGTCACTTTTAGGTCACCAGGTTATAAGGCTAAATTTCTGTATGTGTGTTAAAATGCAATGGTTGCTAACCCAGCAACCATTTATCAGTAAGAAACTAAAACAAACTTCACAAAATCCATCAGAAATTCATCGTTTAATTACAAAGTTCTTGAAAGGAAATGATGATATTGTATTGTTTTCGTATTAATACTTCCATCAACAAATCCCAGTAAACTGATGTTACCAATAAGTTGGCTACCAGTGTAGCCCAAGCCTGCTAAAGCAAAAATATGCATTGAATGAGAGCACAGGGATTTTTGTTGAATAAATCCCATCTAGACCGTCCTGCTTCTGTAAAGGCCAAAAGCTGAAAGTAGACTCAAACTAAACCTCCATTTGTTACTGTTTGAGAAGCGTTTACTAAGAATAACAGCAGAAAGTCAAGCAATTTTTTTATTAACCAACAGTGTGTTTGTGACCCATTTTTTAAGGAACATTTTCTGTTGGATTAAATGGACTGGGGGCCACAAATGAGTTTGAGAAATGGAAATGGTTTTCAAAGACTATTTTGGTGTGACAGTAAAAAACAAAAAAAAACCCAAAACCCCGAATTATTACTATTTTGTCGTCAGAGCCGTAATGAATTAGTATAAAATATAAAAGGTCATTACTGACAACTCCTTATTTTCTCTGTTTTCCTCAGGATATGGAGGCTTTGAAGAGATCTCTGGCTTTGATTGAGTCAAAGATGGCACAAGCTAAAGGCTGGCTTAAAGACCCTCATGGACAACCAGGTAACTGTACTTACTGTTTAAAGTATTGGCCAGGTTTTTAGATGTTATTCTACGATGTGAATGTGTGGGGTGTTGTCATCTCCAGGAGACCCTGGTGAGGTTGCCTTACGTGTGATACTGGATGAAGCTGGTAAGGTGGGAGAGCTGTGTGCTGGGAAGGAGAGGAAAGATATACTGGCAACCACTAAGGCTCTGGGACAAATGACTGACCAGGTAGCAGATCTGCGAGCCAGGTAGTGTGTCTGTTTGAGAGAATGTGAGTTTAACTGTCTTCTTTACTTGTATTTAAGTCATGCATTTTATTATAATGTGTCAGCTGCACATGTTTTTCTTCCATAACAGAGGCCAGGGCCCGACCCCGGGGTGTGTGCAGCGTGCAGGCCAGTGCTCACAGGGCTTAGATTTGTTATTTGGCAAAGTGGACACTGCCGCTCGCAGATTGGAGGCTCTAATCAATGCCAAGCAGGCCATTGCCAGAAGACTGGATGCTGCACAGGTCAGATAAAACAAACCCCTCCCCAGTGAATGACACCCCCTCTCTGCATTATATTTATCATATTATGGTCTCTTTCGTTCTGCCTTCAAGCAAATGCAACTTTGCATTTTTTAAATGAATAATTTAAAGCTGATGTGGATAAGATAAATGCTTAAAGGCTGAAATATCAACTCAACTGCTAGAATTAATGTTGACACTGTACATCTCTGCCAACAATGCATGGGTTTGGTTTTCATTGCTCGTTGTGATAAAGCAGTGGTTGGGGTCTGGTTAGGTTTAGGCACAAAAATCCATTTGTCAGGGTGAGATATTTGGCTTTGTTGGCACCAACATGGCTGGAAAATGTCTTGAAGTCTTGTTCAAAATACCCATTTTTTTTCGGTTGAAGACGTTTTTACTGATCTGACAAGCCACCACCATCCCCTCCTCCTTCTATTGACAAATTAATATGCTAAATATGAAACTAATTTGACATATCAGTGGCTTGACGAAGGGTACAACATCAACATTTGATTTTGGCTCCTGGGTTGTAAAATATAGTGTTTATTGACCTTTTCTAATCCTTGAAGCTCTCTTTTGTTGTTTTTCGTACAGATTAATGTTGCTTACTTTATCAGATGTGAGCTAAGCTATAGACATGTGCATTGTTCAGGCCTGGCTCGCTGATCCTAACGGCGGCCCTGAGGGGGAGGAAAACATCCGAGCACTGCTAGCAGAGGCCAAACGCATTGCAGATCTTTGTGAAGACCCCAAAGAGAGGGATGACATCCTGCGCTCCATCAGTGAGATCGCAGGCCTCACTGCCAGACTTGTAGAGCTACGCAAACAGTACGCTTTCCTTCCACTGACTCACGCACGACCACTGACGTTTCATAAACACTTCTTGTAACTTTCAGACCCTCTTCTTGTAGGCTCAGACTACAACCTCATGCCACCAATAGCTGGTATATATTACCTGCCTGGAAAATATGTTGCTGCCTTTCAACCCTGGGCATCAGTCCCACAATAAGGTTTTTGTTTTTCGGTTCTGTGGTGTCATGGTGTCATGGTTTTTATGTGGAGGGTCGGGAAGAATTTGGAGAATCAAAACTTAGTAAAGCTTAAAGGAAAATACCACTAAAATCAGAGTTTATGCTACTGAATTCCACATTTGAATTATATTTCAGATGCAGTCTGATGTCAAGTTTGTTAGGTTAAGAGCCATTAGTTTACTAAACATTGCTGAAGTTCAGTGAATCATTGTTAGATGTATATATTCTGTGCCTCCTTTCTGCTGCATGTACTGACCTTAAAAGGAAACCAGAGATAAAAACATAAACCAGCTGTAATTCAGATCTATACCAAAACTGTCAATCTGAACATTATGATGATAAAAATGTGACTGTGCTGTTACACAAATCCAGTTTTGTGTTTAGAAAAGAAGACTTTTATAATATGTGGCCGTTTGGTTTTATAAACACAGTGAACTTATAAAGACTGACAGGCCACAAAAGAAATGCTTCACATAAACAATAGTTAACATTTTAAATTAATGAAATGTGTGGTGAACATTTTACTCTTTTTTGTCTTAGATGTGTCAGTTTTAATGATATTCATTATATATTTCCTTCAGGAGTTATTGCCCTGAACCAGAACTTGTAAATGTATTTTTGTCTGTAGAAAAACACATCTGCTCTTAGTACAGACCTTAAAAGGTGCACTATGGGACTTTTTTACAGGCTTATAAACAAACAATTTAAGAAATACCAATTTTTATGAACTAGCATGACTTTTATATGTACTGTAAATCCATACGTTAAGATTTGTTGTGTTTATTAGAGCACAAAAGAACAAAAAGGGCCATGATGCATCAAGTAAGTTATCTTGAGTAGCAACTTTTTTTACATAATATTTATCTTATTTCCAAAACTAATGTTATCAGTAGAAAAGAATCGTCATCAGTCTCTGATAGTGGTATTTCACTTTAAAGTGGTGTTTAATTAAACATTTTATGGGTTTGAAGTTGGTGTTTATTGGTTAATTTTCGAACAAACGTATGTGGCCTTTATGCCGTTTGTTTCCTCCCCCTAATCCTCCCTCTTTATGTTACTGTCTAAGGGGTAAAGGCGACAGCCCAGAAGCCCGTGCATTAGCAAAACAAATTGGTGCGGCGCTGCTGACCCTGCAGTCCAAAACCAACCGGGCCGTGGCAAACATGAGACCAGCCAAACCCGCCATCACCTTGGAGGGCAAGATGGAGCAGGCCCTCCGCTGGGTAAACAACCCTGGAGTGGATGACAGAGGAGTAGGTGAGCGTGGGTTGGATGACAGCTCCAGGGAGGGATGATGTAGTAGTTGGGTTCGGAAATAAATCCTCTGACCTTCCATGCCTTTTGTCAGCCTATATGGGAGATGGAGAGTGTGTGAAAGTGAAACACCTGGTACTCCAGGGGGCAGTTAACAGGATGCTTAGAGATGCGTGGTGTTTGGGGTCTGTTAGGGGACTGGAAAGGGTCTCATTTTTGAGCATTTATTCATTCAGAATGTGGTGCGGAAATAACTGTGTTGGTGACTAGAGCCATTTCCTTAAGTGTATGAATCACTGAGTGACTAACTTGACTTACTCAGTCATCAAAGAGCATTGTATTCTTTTTAATGCTTTGTTTTAACGACTGTTGCTGTATTTCTGCTTGGTCATTTTGTTGTCTCCTGTTTCCTCGCATGCTTCCTGTGCAAGCAGAGTGTGAGATTATACAGTGGAACACAGGTACCTGCCCACTACATGCTTTCTGAGAAGATATAACCAAACTCTATAGATAGTAATCATAAAATGACTTCCTGGAACTTTGACACCAGCATGAACTGCAAAATGAGCATCCTGTTCTCTAATTTTCAAGAAAAGATATATGAGCCACAGTCAGTTGTCCCCCTTTCTATTCTTAGAACTTAATAGACAATTTAGAGATGCTCTATGTCTAAATATATATCAATCCCCAGCTTTGGATGACAATTACGTATTTAGACATGAAGTAATCTGATTTTTGATTGAAGACCAAGAAGATACCATGTGCCCAGATGTTTTGTGAGAATGACCTCTGCTCTGTGTCTATCTCCAGGTCAGGCAGCAATCAGAGGAATGGTTGGAGAAGGGAGGAGGCTGGCAGGAGGCCTGTTAGGCCCCTATCGAAAGGATATGCTTGGGCGCTGTGACCGAACTGAGGCTCTAATGACATCTTTGGCAGACATGGCCAGCAGGGACGAGGCTGAGGCTCCTCATGCTCGAGCTACAGCCGCACAGCTGCAGGACAGCCTTAAGGTACTTAAATGGTCTCACAAACTCCCATATTTATTTATACAGGGATGAAAGTTTAAACTCCTGCCATTTCATATTTTGCAGCCAAACTTTACTCAAAACTAAAGAGTTTTTTTTTAAAAATTGTTTATAGTGTGGTTTTGAAAGTTTCCAAATAAACCACACATTTCTGGCCAAATTTGGGAGAAATATAAACAAAATAGTGCAAAAGACCCACAGAATATTTCTGTTTGCAGCAATAATCAACATGAAGTCTTGGGTTTGAGTATATGATGCATGCATGTTGTTGTAATTGAAAATATTGGTGCATAGCTCCACCTAGTGGACTGATACCATACTCTCTGTCTTTACAAGGACTTGAGGCAGCACATGCAGGAGGTGATGACCCAGGAAGTATCTGACGTTTTCAGTGACACCACCACTCCTATCAAGCTGCTGGCTGTGGCTGCAACTGCTCCCCCAGATGCTCCCAACAGGGAGGAGGTCAGTGACATTAGTGACTGTACAGCAGCAATTAATCCTCAAAGCCTTATTTCTGCTGATTCTGCACCATCAAGGTGATGAGTGTGTGTGTGTGCCTCTGTACCATGTACTGTACCATTATTAATGTCTGTTGTAGGTTTTTGAAGAGCGTGCGGGGAACTTTGAGACCCACGCAGGCCGGCTTGGGACGACCGCAGAGAAGGCTGCTGCCGTGGGAACAGCCAATAAGAGCACAGTAGAGGGCATACATGCTGCTGTGAAACACGCCAGGGAGCTCACACCACAGGTGCTAATGTTTGTTTTGCTACCACTGAATTTGCATACTTGCCTACATGGACGAAACTTGTAACTGTCAGAGTCTGTTATGCTCAGTGAGAGTCTGACATGTTTGTTAATGTACAGGTGACCTCTGCTGCCCGCATCTTGTTGAAGAATCCCGGAAATAAAGCAGCATACGAGCACTTTGACACCATGAAGAACCAGTGGATCGATAACGTTGAGAGACTCACTGGTGAGGAATCTTTTCAGCATATATTGTGCTACTTAAAATATTCACAATTTACATTTTGAGGAAGTAGCAACGTACAGCAGCTTGCAACAAATTTTGACTCCCCACACTACATTAACATGCTGCAGATGAGATGAGAATGAACAGTTAATTAGCTGAGTGATTGTGTGTCTTGCAGGTCTGGTGGATGAGGCCATTGACACCAAATCTCTGTTAGATGCTTCTGAGGAGGCTATAAAGAAAGACATCGACAAGTGCCGAGTTGCCATGGCAAATGTTCAGCCCCAAATGCTTGTTGCCGGGGCAACAAGCATAGCAAGACGAGCTAATCGGGTCCTGCTGGTGGCTAAGAGGGAAGTGGAGAACTCTGAAGATCCACGGTTCAGAGACTCAGTGAAACATGCATCAGACGTCCTCTCACACACCATCTCGCCCATGGTGATGGATGCAAAGGCAGTGGCTGGGAACATACAAGATAAAGGTGCAGGAGTGCACTGTGCAAACACATGCTCAAGATACCGTATAACACAGGTTTATACGATAATATCTGTCTTTATGCTTCACCCTCTCCTGCGCAGCTCTGCAAAAGGCCTATTTGGACTCATGTTTGAGGATCCTTGCTGCCGTGGGAAAAGTTAGAGAAGCCTTCCAACCTCAGGAGCCTGACTTCCCCCCTCCACCACCTGACCTGGACCAGCTCCACGTAAGCACATTCAAACACACATATTTCTTATCATCCAAAACATCCAAAAGTTTGAATGATCCAAAACCAAAATGGTGTCACATTTTTAATTAAATGCAGCTAACAAAACTTCTTGAAAAAAATCATATATTTGCTAAACGTCTTCAGCTAACTTGTCACCCTGCTGCAGTGATGTACAGACGTACTTAAGGACTCTGTGACATGTTGGGTGTGGTTACCGCTGTGACAAAGCATATTTCTAACGACATCTATCAGTGATGCTGACTGAGGTCAGAGGTGAAATGAGCTTGAAACCTTCAGTCTGATGGGGCAGCAAAACAGTTTTCAGCCTGTTGTGAAGTTACCCTTTTAAGCCCCAGTTTGTTGACTTTTTGCGTCTTTCTTAGATGTGACCACTGGATGGTGCAATAGTCTTAATTTTTCAAATTCTACAGAGAGAGGCTCTAAATATAATATTACCTAAATTTCCTCCTTTGACCTTGGGCTGCATATCTCTATGTTAAACACATGTGGCTTTGTGTGTTTTCTTCAGGTCAGTGATGAGCAGGCACCACCCAAGCCCCCTTTGCCAGAGGGTGAGGTGCCCCCGCCTCGACCTCCCCCTCCTGAAGAGAAGGATGAGGAGTTCCCAGAGCAGAAGGTGGGAGAGGTGCTCAGTGAGCCCATGATGGTGGCTGCCAGGCAGCTGCATGATGAGGCTCGCAAGTGGTCCAGCAAGGTCAGTTCACACAAACACACAAAGATAAACACCGTCTGCATACCCACCCCATCGAAATCAGTAGCATCCATGCAGTTCTGCATAAAATGTGCACGCTGGTTTATGTTTTATTATGTTTCTATACACTTGTCAAATGATTAAGCACCTTCATATATTCTGTGAATATCCAGAAATACCATTGAGAGTGAAATGTGTAGGTCAGTGGCTCAATTTCAATGTTGGGGGGAAACTGGAAACTGTCATCGGTTCTGAGGTGTCTGCATGTGAGGTTGCAACACTGTTGCAATACCTGCAGCACACTTTGTGTCCTTTGCCCTCTTATCTCTATTGGTGTTTGTGTTTTGTATGTGTGTGTCCAAGTATTTATGTGTGGAGGAACTGTGTACGGGAACAGTTATTCTATTGATCATCCAGGATTAATGCCCTTTCACTCTCTTCGTGAAGCTCACAATCGTCGTCCCCTCTATTAGCTCTCCTGGCAGTTTTTGCATAACTGTTAATGTTCTTTACATCAGAGGTGTCTTTGGAAACCAGACACACAAAATATCTCTTGTAACTGCATGAGGTTACACTCAGTTTTCCAGCACACTACTACACTCCTAAACACACTGGAAGGATGCCTGTCACTGGTTTTGGTTTCAGTTAGATCTACTTTGATTGTGCAAATGCTTTAGAAGCAGTCAGCTCAGCCACTGCTGGAGTCAGAGTTAGGCACATTATCCACCTGCAGCCTGCCGAAACCAGCTCCTCCTTCCTCATTTTTTTTCCATCTTTGCTTGCGCGTGCAGTTTCACTCCCCCTCCTTCTGCTTGTATTTGCTCCTCCTCCTTCCTGTAAATCTCCTGTCCTCTGTTCTTCCATCCAGTGCTTCTCATTTTGTACTAAATGCCTCCTTTCCCCCATGCTTCCTTCCCTCCTGCCATCCCTTGCTTTCCCCTTTTTCTCCACATTCCTACTTTTTTCCTCCTCCTTCCACCCTCTTTGCGTCCCTCCCTCCCTTTCCTTCCCATCCCAATTGATCCTGCTCCTCCAACCACCCCCCTCCCCCCTCCACCACCACCACCACTACCACTCGCACCACCCAGCCTGAGGATGAGGAGGCAGTAGAGGAGAGGGAGGTAGATGATGAAGATGAATTTACTGATGGTGAGGATGACTATGAGCCAGAACTGCTGATGATGCCCTCCAACCAGCCTGTCAATCAACCCATTCTGGCAGCTGCCCAGTCTCTCCACCAGGAGGCGCGAAAGTGGTCAAGCAAGGTCTGCGCACGTACATGCACGAGTGCACACATAACCAGATGCGGGTCAGAATGTATTTAAAAAATGTTTCCCACACTCACACATATTCATGCATGCAAACAGATAATAGCACCACACAAGGAAATCCCTGCAGGACAAAGACAATGTGAAGTACCAACTGAGTCACTGTGGCTGCACAAACAATAAGCTCTGCATCTGCCAACATCATGGAAACCTCAAACCAGCTGCGGCTGCCCTTTTACTGTTGCTGCAACACACTTAGACATGGTTGACACACAGTTATGCTGATGCCATGCCACTGTTGTACTAAAGTTTGTGCACTGTTGTAATGGTGAGTTTGTTTGTTGCACCACATGGATAAACTGGTACTGGCTGCACACAGACCTTCCTTACTTTCATTATTAGGTAAAGTGGTTTAAAGGAGGAGCCGGGCGCTCTGTTGTGCTGTTATCGCTGCTGTCAGTCTCTCGTTGTCTGGCCAACCTGTGAGGCCAAGGATGACAGTTTCCCAAAGACTTCTGGGCGATGTAGTTTTGACATTAGGTGGCATCTTTGCCTGATATGATCACCTGCTTCTGCTTCTTAGCGTCATGGTGTGCACTGATCCTTCCTGAGACTAAACATCACCTCATGGGTACTAACCTCATCGATGTGAGGGTGACGGTGAGAACTGCAACACTGTTTCCTTTCAAAACTATGGATTTTGACTTTAAAATCATCTTCTTCCATAAGAGCTGAAGAACACGTGCTGACTCGCACTGACACTGCATGCAGCTTTGTGCTTTTAAATTATGATACTGCTTTGCTTTTTTAATTTAAATGCTTTTTAAAAAAAAAACTTTTTTTAAAAATTTTCAATGTTAATATTATATTAATTTTAATTTTTCTAGTATCTTACATTCAATTATCAGATAAATGTGTAAAAAGATGACTTAGTATGTTCCCATTGCATTCGCATCTCTTATCAGAAGCCATGTTTCTTTCCAGTGTCCTGCTCAGGGCTCTGACCTCTAATCCGTCCACCCCTCTTTACAGGGTAACGACATCATCGCAGCAGCTAAGCGAATGGCTCTGCTAATGGCAGAAATGTCTCGGCTGGTGCGTGGTGGAAGCGGCAACAAACGAGCGCTGATTCAGTGTGCAAAGGACATCGCCAAGGCCTCTGATGAGGTGACGAGACTAGCAAAAGAGGTGGCCAAGCAGTGCACCGACAGACGTATCAGAACTAACCTGTTACAGGTGAGTACAAACTCAGGGACACAAACTCATACAGAAAGGTCATGTACGTAATATAACTTGTATTTTTCTGTCTGAAAAGGTGTGTGAACGAATCCCTACCATCAGCACTCAGCTGAAGATCCTCTCTACTGTCAAAGCCACGATGCTGGGACGAACAAACATTAGTGAAGAGGAGTCCGAGCAGGTAAACTCACAAAATGGCATGGCATCAGTACTAAGGATGTACTGATCCTGTCTTGAGCTTTAAAATACTAAGCCTTGAGTACGCAGCCTTTTTGATTTGTGCTCCATTACAATCAAAGTGTCCAGGTGGGGACTTTGGTCAAGTTTTAAATGTAGTTTGAGTTCATTAGCTCCACAAAAGTAAAGGACATCTTAATTTTTCAGATGGTTTTATTTAAAACATAAAAATACAGTTCAAAGCTCAAATAGCCAGTAAGGTCAAACATTAATACCACTTTGCTCAACAGATCATGGTAGTTTGGTTTTTTTTCTCACCCCAAAAAAGGGGAACTTCAATATCTTAAAACGTGAGCACTATTTCTTTGTGTTTTGGTGTGCAAATGATTGCTACTTACCAAAAGTTTTGTAACTGGTCCAGTTGATCATGAGGAACAGTGACATGATTGCAGTGTCCTCAAGTGCCACTACAGCAGTCTTTACTAGATCGACTGAAACAATTTTGGCACAGGCTGCAGTTTTTATTCTAAGTGTCTGATAACAATACTACACAGAGCTCTACAGAGAACAACCTGTTTTATAATAAGAGTTGATTTATATTGTTAGCCTTGAGAGGGGTCCATCCCCTTAGCTGGACTAAACTACCTAACATATGTTGAGGTAGTTAAAGCTAGTTGCATATTAACCAGCCACAAGATGCCCCAGATGAAAGTACATCGATTACATTCACGGTTTTTACTTTAGACATTTCAAGTTTGTTTTAAATACAGGAGTTTTAACTTTAACAAAAGATCTGAATATCTCTTCCACTGCTTATAACTCATCTTCATTTTCTCTCATCTCTGTTGTTACTTAACCCCTAACTGCTTCACTTCCCGATGTTTTCCCTGACTAGGCCACAGAGATGCTGGTCCATAATGCCCAGAATCTGATGCAGTCAGTGAAGGAGACTGTCAGAGAGGCAGAAGCAGCGTCTATCAAGATCCGCACAGATGCAGGATTCACCCTCCGCTGGGTGCGCAAGACCCCCTGGTACCAATAAACAAACTTGGTCACTGAAACTAGAAAGGCTCTTGACTTGGTTACCAGTACCACACACCTAAAATGAAAGTAGCAATGTGCACACTCATCATGAGTAAACACGTGCGTCTCCTCAAAGAGTAAAGGGCAGGTGATTTTGACATCCTTCGCTGTAGTTTGGGTGTGTGTACCAGGACGCATTAGATAAGCAGGTTTCATTTATTGGGGAGAGTTCAGCTTCACTCTCCAGTTCCCTTTATCTGTATCTGTGGAGTTACGCAGGCTAATCAAAGACAGTTTTTAATATATATTTTGGTATGTTGTGTTACAAGAGTTTATCCAAATGCCAGGTATATATATTTTTTGCATGGAAATTTTTTCTATTTTCTAAATGCAAATGAGGACATAAAGATACGTTTCTCCTAGAGGACATTTACTTTTATTTGTTTTTCAGTGAGATTTTCTTATTGTCTATTGTACATACAGTAATTATTTCTTTTATGGACAACACTCAGCTTCGAGCTTTATACGCTGAGTTTGACACTAAAGTGTGGAGTCTTGCGTGGGCTGATGAGCTCCCCTCTCTTCATGTTTACTTTTAGTAATAACGCTGTTCTTAATTGAAGATCTATGAATTCAAAGGTGATGCATCATTGCTGCTGACAGGTGATGTTTATACTTGAAACTAAAAGGTCTTCTAAATTAAAAGTGTTATTACCTACAGGCGAATGATACAGTACTTGTATTATTTGGAAAAGTGTATGGTTGTCAATAAAGTTTTTTCATTTGTTTGTAGAAGGAAGGTCAGAGGTTTGGCTTTACTGTTGGAAGTCTGAGCAACAGTTTGGTAAAAGTCAAGACTAGCTAAGATGTTTTTGATATGTTTTCAACTCTTTGTTTGAACTTTTATTTAACTTTCACAGTGAACAATGCCAAAGGATTTGCTTTGCATTACTGTAAACTTCAAAAGATTCTCTTAACACTTAAAATCCAGGTTATTATAAGCAAGACACTACAGAACTTTTTGGGGTCTGGTTTTTTTTTTGTTTTTTTTCTTTTGCACAAAGAGAAAATGTTTCCTCTTGCTTTGCATTTTTTATCATTAAACTTAGTGCTTTTTTTCTCTTTAACAGTTTAACTGTTTATTGGGGATATTTTTCAATACTGATCAAACCCATGATATTGGACAGCTGTTTAGTATCCTGTTTGAGAAATTTCCATGTGAGAGCTCAGTAGTCCCTCTGAATACTCTGACACATCACTTTAATAGATTTTTCCAGAGGACTACAATAGTTTAAAGGACAAAATCAACCTTTTTTATGTGATATCAGGCATTTATGCCAGGCTATCAGTTTGGGATTTTAAAATTTAAATGAAAAAAACTGTATAAAAAACTGTTTTGGTCCGGAATTAATACAGTTATGTGCAGATTTTTCCCTCCTAAGGATAAGTACCTCAATATTACAAGAAATCAGATCAGTCAATGCATAGTCCCCCTAACAGTATTTCATCAAGTTTGACTACATCTTTTTTTACAACGGCTGGGCAAATTTAACTGTTAACATTAGAATTTGTATGTGTATGTATTTGTGAAGCCTCTTCACTTAAACAGTATTAGTGAGCCATCCCCAATGCTGGTTGGGAGCGAGCTCTGAACAGCAGCACACAATGTTAACTGCATTTTGTCTTTATTTGGGCCTACAGAGCCTGTAGCAGCCGCTGAGCCCTCACTGAGAGCAACAGGGTGTACTACTGCGTGTACTTGATGTGTTCATTCACACCCTGAATGTATTCTGATAGCTTCTAGCCCTGCCAACACATCTGCTGTGCCTTGGAAGAATAAAAGACTATAATGATGACTTGAATCAGCCTCTTCATTTGCTTCCATTACTTACTGGTACCAAAATATATAACGTCATTGCGTGTTCAGTCTGTTCAATTCAAAAGTCAGTCATTCATGCTAGCAGCTTTGTTTGGGCTGTACTTTGGCACCGCATGCGTTAAGCTAAATGCTAACATCATTACCAATTGGACAAAAAAAGCTTGGGCTTATAAGAACGCCTGTTATTTAAGTAAAGCATTTGAAAACTTTAAATTTTGACCCTATGCATCATTTAGGCACCAATTACAGTACAATCACGCGTGAAAAAATTGTGAAAAAAATCTGGTCAAAGTTAAATTTACTGGTCTAAATATGTATAAGTGTTGTGTTTCTAATGCACAGGTCCTGCATTTTCTAGGGTTACCAAGTTTTTACCCAGGCTACCCATGTTTAACTCTTGGTATTGAGTCTGTCAATCAAAATTCATTTCATTGCCATACATTTCCATACTTTCATTGCATGGTTTAAGATAAACATCAACCTTGTACATACAATACACAGAACTAAACTGACCAATATATAGAAATATACTGTAATTGGTGTTAAATGTTACATATTGCGCAATTATATGTGACACAGATCATTCTGAGGGCGACATAAGTATCTGCACCAAACTTTTTGTTGAGGCACACAATTTTTGCCAAGACATTTCATTCAAAAACACAAAAGCCAATGGTGACACTAAAAGCAGAGTCAAAGGATCCTCTAGTACATTTAATCCTCTGGGCAACAACAATAACTGTGCCAATTTCAATAGCAGTTCATCAGACTGTTTAGCTATTTTAGTCTGGCCCAGTGTGGTTGACCTACCAGCTGTTAGGCCAAGACTGCCATCCCAAGAGCCATTCTGCAAGCTGGCTAAAAAAAGCACACATGTACACATAATTTTAAAGCATTTATAAGACATCTTATACACTGAAATACATATTAAACTTCATACAAGAGCTTGACGTAGTATTTTCCATGTGAACAATTGATTGTGCAAATCTTGTGCTGAGTAAAGAAGTTGCATTCAAGATCATGTGAGGATCATCCCAACAGGCTATCTGAGTCACCCCCTCATATCCAGGCCTTGCAGAGAGTTTTACACTCTCCCTAGGTCATCATGTACCTTAGGTGTAAGATATACATATATTTTTAAGATATAACCCACTCAGGCCTCCAGAAATGCAGTTTGTGCTGTTGTGTGCTGTGCAAAGCACTGTGACAAGGACACAAATGGTAAATGTGTGCAAAAATACCAGTACTAAAGACACATTGCAGCTACTCAGAAAGTAGATACATTAGATTTTTCAAAAATAAACATATATATATATATTTGTAGGTATAAAACTTGCTACCTTATATATATGTAAAAAGGTTGACAAAGGCATGGCTGCTTTACTCTCAGGCAACATGCAAGTAGGATTGTGTAGATGTGTCGATATGGTGAGTGGAGAACGGTGAGCTGTGAGTGTCCCTTTTCAAACTGAAATATTTCCCTTAGGCAACACTCAGAGGGTCTCAGACAAAAAAAGAAATAAAGATGTTCAAAAATGGTCCAAAAAGAAAGAGGAATAGTGTACACCCTGCAGCATATCTAAACTGGGTAGAAGCTAATAGCACTTTAACAAGGTCACATTGATTATTAAGGCTTCCCTTTACAGGCCACAAAAACCATCCAGTTATGTGTAAAATCTGCCAAACACAATAAATAACTGTTAGAATGCAAAATGTTCATTATGATAAGGATTAGTAAGACATTTTGACAGCTGACTCAGAATGTAGGTAGGTAGATAGGTAACCTTTCTCCCTATTTGGCACGTGATTGTTGAGTCTTTGCTCAGGTCCGCACTTGGAATTTCCCGGCTTTAGTCAAATATTTGACGCCTTTAAATGGCTTGTACTTCTCTCCGTACATGTCAAGACGACTCACTTTAAGACCTGCACAGAGGGGAGAAAAAAGTGTGCAATGACGGAAAATGCAAAATGTGACATTAACTTTGACAATTTTAAATGAACACAATCATGACAAGCACTTAGAGCTGCTAAATAATCATCAACATCTTCAACAACAAAGGTGGAGGGAAAATACGGGACTAAAAGGACAGACTTTTAATGCTTTTGGACCTCGAACTTTGCTCAGTTAAAAGAATTAAAGGTCATGTGGTGCAGATTACCTGATATGGCCAGCTGCTGTATCTTCAGGTCAATGTTGAGTGAAGGGTTATCTTCAGGTTTCGGGGCTCCCGCCTGTGTAGTGAGACTGCCTCGCAAGTTAGGAAGCTTCTGTAGGTTCAGTTTTCCAATGTCCCAAACCAGCACCTGCCAAAACATACACATGCCACCAGTAATTAGGAACAGAGCACCGGACCAGTTGAGAAACCGTTCAAAATGCTAATGCATTGAAATTGCGAGCCTCCAAGCTTGTCAGTTTCTTTTATTAATGCTGCATATTCATTTGATAGATTTGCACTGCAAAAAAGACAACAAACTCATAGAGCTAAGCTGCCAAAAACTTGCAACAAGGCGTTGTCCCAGAAGAGAAGGAGAAACTGTCCAAAACATGACCTTATTTCACAATGACACACCTGAGTCACACTTATGGCCGCTGTGTTCACTGTGTTCAAAGTAAGTGCTTTCCCTTTCAAGTTTACTAAAAACCATGTCAACATTGAGGAATTTCTGACCTCTTATTTAACATGAACTGCTTTACTGCCCAGCAAAGGCCTCATAACCAGCTTGATACCTTGGTAGCGATGTCGTAGGTGTAGCTGCCCTGTGTGGCTGTGAGGTTGGCGCTGACCACAGCTTTAGGCATGTGGATTGTGACCATCAAGCCCTCCACCGTCTTCCCCATGGTCTGCTTGGGTCCGATCGTGATGTCCAGGCGGCCACAAGATCCCGTCTCAAAGAAACTGATGCTCTGCTTCACGTACACAGGGATGGCAACCAGACTGAGGATGGAATGACAAACATTTAGTTTGAGGAGGCAGACAGCAACCAGATTGTGCTTACAAGTCAACAAGGTAACAAGTGATGATTGTGAGAAACTAGACAAGAATTTTAATCAAATTCTGCACAATGAAACCCAAATTAAATAAAAGAACAGAGATTTTATTGTTTCCAAAACATGTTCATTACCTGATCACATATTTAAACTACACCAGTCTTATTAAAAAGCTCATGCCCGCTTACTTTTGGGAGCTGACGTGATAGTTCATGAGTGTAAAGTTCCCGTCTGGTGGGATGAAAGAGAGGACACGCTCCGATTCCCAGCGCTTAAACCGCACACATGGGTGGAAACTCACATCATCAAGAAGACGAGGATTCTGTCAACAGAGACAACCACAGTGCCATTGATTTTTAAATTTGAACAGACAGCAGAAAAACACATTGCTAAGCGAAAATGAACCCACCATAAAGGAGAGAGTCAGGTCAGGCATCCCAGTGAGCCTCACACAGGCTTCAATAACACCCTGGATCTCTGCAAATACTGTTGTGCCTGAAAGATTGAGGGAAATGCAAGCATGATTCAAAGAGTAACCAGAGTATATAATCTTCTAGAGAAAAATAAAACACATGGACACAGTTTCTGTTTGCATTGATCAAACAACTGGATTCTGTACCTGATTTGTCTACAATGGCATCAATTTCCTCAATTACATCAAAATATGCCTCATTATTGGTGTATTTAACACCAGCCCTTCTCCATGGGATATTGGACAATTGACCTGTTGGTAACGTATCTCCAACATTACTGCTTCCTAGAAAACACACAGAACATAGACAAAACAATGGATGTACACACAAACACTGATTGTTTTTTAATTAATAGAGTAGTAGTTAAGTAGTAAGTATACAGAAGGTGGCACAGTTTAAACTGACCTTCAACACCAGAACCAGGGAGACTTTTGTTTACCTGTGAGAGTATTGACAACTGATCGCAGGATGGTGGGAGGCCTGATCATCTCTTTGAGAACATTGGACTCTGTTGCTAATGGAAAGCCATTGTCCAGCATCTCCTCCAACAGCTCGTACACTGTCACCACATTGTCTTTGATTACACCTTCCGAGCACTCGCCAAAGTAATCCTGTGGGGAAAATTACCTGTTATACTACAGCAAACACTGGACTGACGTATGCAAAAAACATTTTGTAAGCTGAACCTGTGGAATGGCATCTTTACATTTTTTTACACTGAGACAGGACCTGTGCCCCAATTCTATACTACATACTAATGGTATATAATAAGTTCAGTACATAATAAAACTGGTACATAACTTCTGCTGTGAGTATACAGGAAGTTGCTGTTTAACTAAAAGAAAATGAAGCATTACTTAAACCCCCCACACTTTTATTGGACTGCACAAATTATTTGCAGTTTGCTTTAACATGCTATGGCTTCTCCATTTCCTTCATGTTTCATTATGGGGGAAAACTGTGCACAACGACAGATTGAAAACCATTTTCAATGCGCATATTGACCTCTCAAGGTACTTTATACTGCCACTTTTTCCAGCTTTAACACACCATACACTGGAAAGCAGATGAGAATAAGTATATAATAAATGTAAATATGGCCACAGCCCCTGTTCACATTGAACACCAAAATGCTTCTTAGGTGATTAAAAAAAGCACAAAGCGCCATAAAAAACAATGGACATGCTGCAGCCACTCATTTTGATAAAAGTCTGACAAACTCTGAGAAAATGAACTCAGCATAAACTGCGATTCCCTATCAAGTCTAAGCACCTGCAACCTACTTTTATTTCAAATTTGTACCGCAATTTGAACAAATTATGCTTATCAAGGACACTAAATTTTGACATCAGTCTGAAATATGAACTCAGGCATCTTTGCAGCAAAATAAATACAGAGTTGAGTCACACCTGAATTGTGTCCGCCACTCTGTGCAGGAACTCAATGACAAACAGTGGAGGGACTTCAGTCTGGATGACAGACAGGAAGAAGAGCTTGCCCCTGTAAATGCTGATGAGATAGTGGTGTGGGGTCTGCAGGACAGGGGGCACATTCTCCGGGTCCACTGCCTTCTCCTTGGCCTCAAAAAAGTAATCACAGACACTCCGGCTGATGACACTCTTCCAGTGTTTCTCCAGGAAGATGTCCCCCGAGTGATTAATCAGGAACAGACTGTGGATCATCTCAGCTGCAACAATAAGGTTGTTGTTGTTGTTAGATATGCTCTCAGTTACCAAGAAAAAGAGACTAAATCAGAGGTTTTTAAACCGTTGCCCCATATAAAAACCAAAGCAAGGCAAATGTTAAGTACTGTCACTTGTTGTCAACATTTACCTACTGTCAATCTGTCAAAACTAACTTCAACCTCTGCAGGTAACTACAACGGCTGGCTAGCAATTAGATTGGCAACTTCCGACATTTTATCATTTGCATCTTAAATTTAAAAATAAAAATAAACTTACGAGTGAGATATGTGACAGCGGCGTGAAAGTTTTAAAAAGAAGAACACTTTACAAAGTTTTGCAAGGTTTTAAAAGTTTTACCTGCTTACTCTCGTTGATTGTGCCGAGAATCTATTACTTCGTGCCAATATGGCAGAATTGTTTTCCGAGGAGACGCCTGCAGATCTATGCACACGTAAACACAACAAAGTTACGAATACATATCAACAAACCACAAGAATATTGCCTAAACACTACTAGCTAAGTACTAAATCATTGCATGTTTTGTTTAAATACCGAGCAACTTTGCTGTCAATTTGGTCGCTGTTTAAAGAGAATAATTTTGGACTTTTCACTCAGGCAACATTTTTGGGCAACATGCTCTAATAGTTGCCCTGAGTTCCGTCTTTCAGGTGTCCTCCTCCCAGACTATCCCAAATTCCGTTTATTTGGCAAAGCTTTGAAGGATCTGATATCCTAGACTTTAAACCTCATGTCAAAACTGCAAAAAGCTCTGACAACTTAATGATTAGATCTATGAACCACACTGTCTGCCTGTGGTGAGTTACAAAGCTGTCAAACAGATGGTCCAAAAAATGTGAAAAATATTCTATATATTCATTCACGATTTTATGAGACACTTAGTATTCTTATTTCGTTGGGCTAAAAACTTTAAGTATTTACGTAAGAAGTATCACGTGTTTGTGCCCTTTTTTTATGATACCGGGTCATTGATGAAGTCACAGGCTGTAAGAGAAAAAGGCCACCTACGAGGCGTTACTGAGGGTACAAACTACTCATGATAACGCGACCGCGTTTCACACCTTCACACCGGTTTGAGGTGATTACAACGTGCGCGGACAGCCATGGCTTCTGGAGAACCTAAAGCAAAGAAACAAAAACTTTCAGAGGAGGAGGAGAAGACAGAGTCTCCGACCACAGAGACTACCGCCAAACTAAGGTGACTGAAAGCTAAAAATAAGACAAAAAAAATCAAAGCTAACTATGTAAGTTACTTCTCTGCGAATCGAGGGCACATGTCCCTTCTCTGTTTTGCATAAATGCTTAAGTGTGCGCAAGCCAAATCAAGTGTTTAATATGTCAACCTGCACTATACATTATAATTTTTTGTCTTACACAGTGAGGTTTGCAATAATGGGTTTCTTAAATCCATTAACTGTTTGTATGAACTGTGAAGGTGTAGAGAAGAGGTCGCTGTTAATTAACAGCCAGTGTAAAGTCCTGTGATGTGGTTACTGTTTAACATGCAGCTAACGTAGCTAACGTTTTGCGTTAGCTTGCTAATTGTAACGTTATGTCAGGAGCGTTAAGGCGCTGCTGCTGTGCCGCTAACTCTAGCATGCTTTCGGTTCAACTGGTGTGCCAGTGTCTAATCTCGGTTCAGCGTGACTACCACCTGCCCCTGCATGTTTTAAAGCCACAGAAAGAAATACTTGAACTGATCTGTGCGCGGTCATTCACTGCCAAGAATTGCTCCGCTGCTTAGTATAACGTTAGCCACGGTTGCTGCAGGGAAACCTTGCCTGGTCCATCTCGCTCCAGCTCCTAAAAGAACAAATTGCAAAGTGGTCACATGGCCATTATTAGGTTTTGTTTTGTTTTTTATTCTCTGAAAAAGTCCAACTCTAGCAAGATGTATTGTATTATTTCTCATATTAAATCCAGCTGATACCAGCTGTTGATTTATGGTGTCTCAGTTGTATGCATCATCAACACGCTACTCACGATTCATAGGAGTGAGTGTGTTGAGGTTTGGGTCGACACGCCAATCCCAGACAGAGACTGTCCGGGATTGGCGCTTCCTCCCTCAAATGCCTCCAATCAGATGCTGGAGTGGGAGGACCTGTGGAAGCAGAGGAAAATCGATCTATCCGCTCACTAAGCAGAAATTGGGAAGTTTTTCAATGCTTTGCTCTTTTTGAGCCGGCTTTTAGGTTGCTCAACAGGTTTGACACTATCTAGCTGGTGCAAACAGAGAAGAACACTATGTCTTCTGCAAGGTAAGACCATATACAAATTAATGAAAGATGTAAATGAATAGGGATAGGCTTGGATTCTGGTCCATTTTAATTGGCTGCACAAGCTCAGTAATCATCTGACTGCATATAGACAGATGTGTATTAGGGTGTGGCTTACGTTTGTTTTTTTTGTTTTTTTTCAGTGACAAAACCCATCATTGTTTAGTAAATACGTTACCCTATGCCTCACTTTTTTAAAAGCCATTCTTAAATGTTGCTGCTGCCTGCTTTATTTAATCTTGTCCACAGCCGAGTGTAGAGAGAAAAGGCTTGGTGGAGAAAAATGCGACCACATGTGCATGTGGATGTGCCATCGGTCAGGGGCTGTGTTCGGTGACATGCTCCATATGGGGTTTTCCCAGAAACACTGACAAGATTGTGGTGACATCAAGTGCTAGCATGTGCAAAGACAAACAACAAGACCAAGGCACTACTCTGATACGTGTAATATTGACATGCTCCTGAAGTCTCTTGGTGTTTTCGCACTGTCTATAATTCAGCATTTGCTTACAGGAAAAACAGTGGTTGCAGAATAACCCAGTGGCTGTAATTGGTCACTGATGTGTAATGGGATTAAGCGTTGACGCAAAGCACAGAGGTGTTTTAAGTCGCTGTTCCATTTTAATGTTGCTGTGCTGTGCTGTGCTGTTTCAACATAATTAACAATTGTATTCTTCCATCACATTTCTACTATTGAGATGATATTCAAACCCTGTGCTATGTGGTTTGCCAGAGGAAAGAACAGACTGCACAAACAGATGCACTCACAGCCTCTTGATGTTGTCGAGCTGTGAATGTCATAACATGACTTAATGCATGGCTGACAGCGTTCTTACTGCTGACAGTATTCATGCTCTTGGTAATGTTTGTTGTGAGTCCTGCATGTTTTTAAACTAATTCTGCCGGACGCTGTGTTTCTGCTTTTCTTTCTGTGTATGTTCGAGCTTCAAGTCATGTGATTGGAGTCACATGAAAACAAAACTGTGGCTTTTACAAAGATAATGGTTAGTACCTAGATGAAAACCCAGTATAGTGAAGTGAGCAAACATGAATTCTTCTGTTGGTGAAATTTGCCTTTCTTCACTGTGCTAATATTTGTAAGGCTGGATCTGAATATTTGACTATTCAGATATGTTTTAGTTGGGGCGGTTTTCACTTTTGGGATTTGAAAATTATTCACTTCTCTTCCTCTCTGTCTTTCTCTATTATAAAGGGGAAATGCAAAATACATTTGTCAATACATTCTCAAACTGTATTATTATAAACATTTTCCTATCCATAACAAGTATTAAAGACACTTGTTGCGTTGTTGTCTCCTGTCCGTGAATATGAGTATTCACTTTTGAATAGTTCTGGAGCTAATAAAAATTATAGTCGACAATCACAAGAAATTTTAGCTGTCTGCTTGTTTAATAAAACAGCCAACCAGTCTGAGGCTTTAACTGTTCTCAGATCAGCTTTCAGTGTAAACCATTTCAGAAAATGAAGACAAACAAAACAAAGTGGACTCCCCAAGATGTTCTACTTGTTACTGTCATTCCAGTTAAGTTGTTATTGAAATACTTATGCCAGGTAAAAGTAAAGACGGTAGAAAGGTCCTCCATGCGTTTGTGTTAAAGCCAAGCCGTGTAGACCTGTGTTTTTGTAGTTTTTTATTTTAATGCTTTGTCTTAATGTTTCAGCCCTAACTCACTCTTTGGGATGGGAAACCCCTTACTGGACATCATTGGTGTAGTGGACAAAGACTTCTTGGACAAGTAAGTTAAAAGACAAAAGCTACTGCAAATAACTGAGCTTTTATAAAAGATATGAAGGCCAAGTCGATAATGTTACTGCTGTAACTGTTCCATTAAATGCAGTCACAATCAGGTCAAGTGAGATAACTACATTAAGCTCCAGTGAAACCATAAAAGATGGAGGTTTAATGACATAATCGATCAATGAATATACAAGATAGTGATCATACGAAAGAGCAGAGCACAGGAAATGGACCTTTATTTCCATCAGATGTAGAGCTGTCTTATTTCATTACAGTATGGTTCTGCTTACTGGACTAATGGAGTGAAACAAACAGACACTGCCTTTCTTTGTTTTGTCATGGGGTTCATATTAGTGATGATCGTTCATCAGTGGAGTTTAATAGCATGACTCAACAATTTCCTCTTTACATAATCTGTAAAGTTATAGTCTTTCTTTAAAAGAACCTTTCTGCTGTAATAATTAAGATATTTTGTTTACCTGTGTACCTGTTTCATTATTTTTTTTGCATTCTGTGAAACAGTAGGAGCTTTTTTCAGAAACTTTCACAGCAAGAGCAGCAGTTTTCTGGTCTGCCTGGTCTGGGCTCTGTCACACTGAGTTGACCAGGGCAAAGTGTCCCAGCTCAGAGTCCACTCTCAAACCTCTTGCGTAAACTTCCAGGATTAGAACAAAACCATACGACCACAGTTCTAATTCAATCTCACATAGAATTAGGCAAGTCTACAACAGCACCTCAAACCCTAAACCACTTCTGCCTTTTGAGGAAAATGCATTCTTTTTCACATAACTGACCACCATGTCGATTTGGACTTAAATTTTAACAAAGGTACTTTTAGAGTTTCCCAAAAAATCTGCTTATGAATTTAGGCTGAATAGTTTCATTAATCACATTTTATATAGGAGGGGAAAGGCCACTGGGCAGCTCCAGCATTGTGCTGCAACAAATGATTTTTCACCTAAACTTATCCAGATTGTTGTTATGTGTTTTTCCTTTCACAGATTTGTGTAATTTGTGTATGAAATAAAACTAGTTTTCTTAAATGTTAAAAAACTGCAGGGTTTGACTAAGCATATATTTCCGCTGACTAGCAGATACCAATGCTCTGTCTCTTCTCTTAATTATTTGCAGGTATTCTCTGAAACCCAATGACCAGATCCTGGCTGAGGACAAACACAAAGCTCTGTGCGTATCTCCTACATTGCAACATTTCCTGTAAAACAAACAGAAAATATATCTATGCACTTTGGTAGAGCTCTTACACATCCTCTTACATTGGTTGTTGTCTGCACTGGGAGAAAACAAGTATGTCTCAAGTCATTCCAAGTTTGGTCCTCTCTGTTCTGGAGCTGGCCAGTCAAAACAGGCACACACCACAAATCACCACAACTGACCTCCGTTCCTTTATAAACAGCCAATAGCAAAGTAGGAGATCCAGCACAGCGAGTCAGTCTCAGCCAATAGCAAACCAGGACACTTCACCTCCCAGTCCCTCAGAGACCAGAGCCAGAAAGCAAACATTTAACAGCAGGAGATAAGAAAGCATGTGTGACTGGATTGTACTGATGTGTTCTGACTGCATGATGTCTGTGGAGTTGTCCAATAATATTTATTTTTTCATTGCCATTAGTGCTTGTTCTAATGTGAGATATTCACATCTACTATACGTTTTTTAAGGTGGATGACTTTTTGTATAGCTCAATGTTTAAATTGAAAAGATTAAAGGAGCCAGATTTTTTATGCAACCACCAAAGTCAATTACAACTCTTCCTATTAATAATTAATGCTTATCAGGATTTTTGTTAGTGTTGTCAGGAGCAAAGTGAAAGGATGTCTGGGTAATAGTGAAGCCATTTGTCATTTGGCATGTACAGTTTGAAGATACAGTCCACATACATTAACTGTCTTTTCCTGATAGTTAAGCTGCTCTGGCCTTTCTTGGTATAATGCTCAGGGAAAGGGTGCTAATATGTTAGAAATTTTTCCACCAACAGGCCATAAGAAAAGTGCGATCATTTCTACAATAGACAGTCACCCCCCACTACATTTTTCTCTCCATCTCCCAGATGTCTCCCTCTCCGCAACCTTTGGTTCAGTCTCAGGACCTTTAACAGCAGTCGGCCAGATCCACTTTCCAATGAACACACTGTCTCTAACACTTACATAAACCACACAAACACATGTCTTTGTGTAGGTTGGTATGACTGCTATATTTAGACTGCATAACAGGGCAAATCAGATGTTTCAGCCCTAAGTGTAACATTAGAAGCGCTGCTTCTGTCATTGTGTTATGTAACAGGCGTGAGGACTGTGACCAGTCTTGCATGTATTGCATACGTTACCTGGAGAATGCATGGGGTCTGTCGAGGGTACAGTCCAAAATCAGATGAGGTCACTTGCCCGTAAGCCACATCCGTCAACATGCTCACCAAAGGGGTGGATATATGATTAGCGCTTCCTCTTTGAAGTTTTTAAATACTGCAGTTGTTTTCATAAGTAATTATTTACATATGGCAACATTTAATCCGAGGTCAAGTAAGCACAATTTAAAGGAGAAGTTTAAAGGCTTTGCTTCTTTGCTTTCTGTCTGAGTTAAATGAAAATTTAATAGAAACCAGTAAAACAGTTAGTCTGGCTCTGTCCAAAATTTAAAGCACTTCTGAAGCTCATGTTATATATAATGTTAAATTTTTGACAGAGCAAAGACCAGCTGCCTGCCAGTTTCCAGTCTTTATGGTGAAGGAAGATGATCGACTATCGAGTGTAGTTTTATATTTCCTTCACACAATTCTGGACATAAAAAAGACAAAATAATCTGATTGACATGAGCTGTGACACTGTTCATAAAAAAAGTTTATAAACTTGTCAAGTAAAGATGTGGACCGAACACCCACCTCAGGGTGTAATGTCAGTATGTATGTTAAACAAAGGCATCTTTCAGGCGCAAGATTTGACTCCAATCGGAAACTTTACCCACATCTGGCGGGGAAGGCAGGGGCACTTTTTATAATGTGACAATGTGACCATGTTCAGGCCTCAGGGGGTCGATGGCTGTCAGCCATCGCTGATGGCCATTGGCACAACCCTAGTTGAGCACTTAACCAGCACCCTAGAGGAAGACATTGTAGGTGTCATTATTGCAGGATTAAACAGATGTGACAAAAATGGAAATTTCTTCAGGAAATATGATTTATGGGAGTTTCATGTTTGTCCTTGTGCAGATTTGAGGAACTAGTGAAGAAGTTCAAAGTTGAATACCATGCTGGAGGAGCCACACAGAACTCTATTAAGATTGCTCAGGTCAGTCATGGATACACAAACTCTACAACTCCTGCCTCGTCACAACGTCAGCGCTCTCTGGATTTTTCCTGTAAATTTTGGCCTCCATAAATAGTGTTGATCAATTAATCAGAGCTGTTATCACTGTCTGTAGTGGATGATCCAGGAACCCCATAAAGTGGGCACATTCTTTGGCTGCATTGGCAAAGACAAGTTTGGAGAGATCCTGAAGCAGAAGGCTGAGGAGGCTCACATCGATGCCCACTACTACGAGCAAGATGAGGAGCCCACAGGCTCCTGTGCTGCCTGCATCACTGGAGACAACAGGTGGGTACTTAATGATATTAAGCATAGATTGATTCTCCAATCTCATCTGTCTGACTCTTTCTGTATTTTGCGTCCTCCTCTCAGGTCTCTTGTAGCTAACCTAGCTGCTGCTAACTGTTATAAGAAGGACAAACATCTGGACCTGGAGGAAAACTGGAAACTGGTGGAGAAAGCTAAGGTCTACTACATTGCTGTAAGTAGCAGTTACCAAACTACTGTAACGTGTGTTTGACTGTTTACTTCTGATATTCAAGTCATTTCTTGTCCTTTCACCTCACATTTGTATCCATGGGTAGCCCACTTAGGGCAACTTTAAAAAGTGGTGCAGTTTGTGTACAGGACTTAACTTCGTGTGATTCATTAGAGCCCATCAAGATATAAAAAGCAGATCAGTCATGACCCAATGTCACTGTTTGCTTCCAGGGTTTCTTTCTTACTGTCTCCTTGGAGTCTATCCTGAAAGTGGCGAAGCATGCAGCTGAAAATAACAAGCTATTTTGCCTGAACCTCTCTGCGCCCTTCATCTCCCAGTTCTTCAAGGATAACCTCATGCAGGTCATGCCCTACGTCGACGTGCTGTTCGGCAATGAGACAGTAAGCCAGACTCTCCCACTACATTCTACAGATGCTCTGCATACTGGCAGCATCTGCTTGTGTAGTACTTTGTGTCCACTAGTTGTTGATGATTAGCACATCTTCGTGTGTAAAACAATCTATGTGTTCCTTAGGAGGCTGCTGCATTCGCCTCAGAGCAAGACTTTAAGGTGAGTGGACTGAAAGTCGTTTATTTTGTACATGATTACTGCTGCATTTTTCATGTATTGTATTTATAATCAACTGGTTGTGTTGATGTGTATTTCGTCTGTAGACCAAGGACATCAAGGAAATTGCTAAGAAAGCACAGGCGTTGCCCAAAACCAACACAAAGAGACAGAGGATTGTAGTGCTCACTCAAGGGAAGGATGACACCATTGTTGCCCTAAGTAATAATTTTCTTTATTTTATCTTTTTCTTTTCATATCTTATTCTGAATTCTCAGAGACTCCTTTTCCCTGACAGAAGCACACTGCATTTGTATAATTTGTATAATTTTTCCACTTGTGTCTGTACAGAAGACAAGGTTGAGACATTCCCGGTACTGAAGATTAATGCAAAGGATATTGTTGATACGAATGGTGCAGGTGATGCCTTTGTAGGAGGTAAGATCTTTTTCCTGCAATTTCATTTGATACATTTCTAGGTTGCCTGTTGTTTGTCCTTTGTTTTCTGCGAAGTCCTGTTCAGCTTTTCCCTCCGTGGTGCAGGTTATTTGTCGAAGCTGGTCCAGGAGAAACCACTGGATCAGTGTGTGAAAGCGGCACACTACGCCGCCAACGTCATCATCAGACGAACAGGTTGCACCTTCCCGGAAAAACCTGACTTCAACTGAGGATTCCCAGACAACTTTGCCTTCAGCCTGAATCCTCCTACCCACCCAACTGTATGCATTTCTGATCCATAATTTTAATTTCCTTCAACATATCTTGTAGCCCCCTTTTTTCCCACATGGCCATCCGTCCCAGTCATTAATTTCTTATCAGTATTTAGTCGGGTGCCTCTTGCCGTGTGCCTGTTTCTGTGTTCTCCACTTGGGGCCACTAGAGGATTGTGCGGCCATAAACCAAGGGAAGATTATTTTCTGTGTAAATGACCAGAAAGGAATCATATTAGCACCAATGAGGTGATCATTTTTTGCCTTACCTAAAGGATCTAAATGGGAACTCTTGTTTTCATGGACAGATGTTTTGGGATTGTATCTAGAAGTATTTTGGCCCCGACACCACCTGCAGCATCCAGCTGCAATGACACCCATCAGCCTTTGCTGCAAGCACTCGTGCTGACATCTCACGAGTTTCTTCCCCTTGGAGACAGAATCAAAGCCCTAGATGTTAATTCAACAATCACAAGGACACACTTTACACAAATAGAGGACTCAAGGTTTTGAATACTGCAATGAAATGTGCAGTGGTGATTTGTTTTAGACTAACCTCTAACATTATTTTTTTCTAATCATGAGTTTTAACTTAAGGTAATTTAAAAGGGCCAGTTATGACACCAAATGTTTTTTCTGTCAAACGCACACTTTTTAAATGTGACCAGTGTTAAATGTCAGCCTTACTGTGTCAGCAGTATTCTGAAACAGTATCGCAGCTGTGAAAGTTTGTCTGTCCTCGTGTGGCTTTTGAGGCAGGTGCTTTTAGTGCTGAGTGTCTCTTTCCTTCCTCTGTCAGTCGTGTGCAACGCTTGCAGAGGCCTACGGCTGTTGTGTGAAACTGTATTTGGGACTTTTGTAAGCTAGACCAGTGATGGGCAACTGCTGGCTTGATGGGGTAGGAACAGACACACCAAATCTCTCAAAAATTGCGTTAAGGTAGCTGATGTTGTCAAACAGACTTTTTTTTTTAGTGTTCTCTGTCAGAGGAATTGAGGGGGCCCTTTCCTCTATGGTTTATTTTCCTGCTAAATTAGTGGCCCCTGATCTTCTGAGTGTGTAAGACTATGTAACCCAGCTTCAGAAACCGTCCACTTTGTGAAATCAGATGTAAATGTACATTTTTTCCTACCAGACAGTTGCTGCAAATGACAAATGGAAGATATACAAGAACTGGGGAACATAAGCTAAAGCTAAAGGCTCAGGCCAGACTTCTTATGAGGGTCCAAACATTTCGATCAACCTGTCTTTATTCAATTGAGGTTGTTTTATATCGTGCTCTGCACAACACTGAATACTTGAATACACCCATCTTGAATATTAACAAGTTATTCTTAAACTGGGGGGCGGGACCCCCTTGGGGGACTTAAAACCACAGCAGGGTGGGACATGGATGATAGGGGCAAAATACGAAGTGAAAAAAAGTTGGAAGTAACAAGTTATGAAGAGAAAATAAACGAGTTTGATGATGCTGTTGTGCTGACCTTTATTTCACTTAAATTGGATCCTTAAATGTATTAGTTCCCTTTCAAATTATTGTTTATAAGAGATAAAAACTGTGTGGTTTCAGTCATGGAGTTTTTCAGCTTCTTAATGGGGAAATGACAAAGTTTTGAGAACCTTTTATGGATGTACTCTCAAAATGTCATAAAAAAAGGCAGGAGTTCTTGCAGTTTTTTAGCATACTAAGAGATGTTGCTCTTGTGTGACTTTTGGTGCTAAAATGATGCATATTGTCCCTCTGTTAAATGTTCAGTTTCTTTCTTCAGATACACCAAATATCCAAGTGACTATTTTCCCTGTCTTAGAAGCACTCAAGTTGCCCATTTCTGTGCTAGACTGCAGTACCTCAAATTCATGAATAAATTCAAAAAGATTAGTCTTGATGACTTTTTTTTTTCTTTCTTTTCGGGGGGGGGGGGTAATTTTGTTGAATATAT
>JAQMCX010000003.1:11922202-11980539 GCA_029814765.1 Acanthurus leucopareius | reverse complement strand
CCCCCCCCCCCCCCCCCCCCCCCCCCCCCCCCCCCCCCCCCCCCCCCCCCCCCCCCCCCCCCCCCCCCCCCAAAGTTTGTTCAATATATACAGTAACATTTTATGATTTTTGAAAAAAAATTCATTCGGACCTTTTTATGGATTAAATCATTGTGATTGTGATGGCATTTCTCAGTATTTTCAAATTAAACACAATATATTTCACACTGTGGTATTAGTGCTTTTACCTCAGTAAAGGATCTAAATATTCCTCCACCACTGCACATCACTACCAATGTTGGCAAACATGAAAACAATAAATAAATAAATATTAATTTAATGAGCTTGACATGACAAAGTTGTGAAAAACAAAACAGTTTTGTGACACGCTGATACACTGATTAAAGAAACATGATGAGAACTTAGTAGTAGCAAACTCAGGCATGTCATTTATCTGATGAGTACTGTTGGTCTCGCATCTCTCTTTTTTGCCTCAGCCTCTCCTCTTGTAACCTGATGTCCAGGGCTCGGAGCTGTTTCAGAAAGCCGTGATTGGGCAGGATGCAGCGGCGCTGTCGCACATGCTCGATAGCATCCACCACAGATAAACTGTGTTTCATCATCAGATATGCCAAAACCAGAGTGGCTGACCTGCTCCGACCCATAACACAGTGTACCAGCACCTTATCTAGAACGAAAAGATGGATGGATTCATTAGAAACATACAACAGTGATGCTTCCTCTTTCAAGATTGATTTCAGTGTCCTCCAGGACTTACTCTGTGGGTCGCTCAGGGCCTCATGGATGAACTCGGCTGCTTGGCAGAAGAACTGGGAGATGTTGAAGCTTGGTTTGTCATCAGCCTCTACGCCACAGTACTGAATGTTCATGTCACTGTAGTAATCAGCTCCAGTCAGCACATTGTTCCACTTTCCCTCTGCTGCATTAAGGACATGTGTAATACCCAGATCCTTCAGGCCGGGACACTCCAGAGCTGTTTTCCTGCAACACACTGATTCGGTAAGAGGCTGCTATCATGAATTTTGATGCTTTTGCTCTTTATGTGCATATACTCACTCATCTCCAATGTAGATGCTGGGCCAGACCTGGTTCACATGTGCATACTGAGCCCCTGTGCCGGTCCAGAACAGCTGCTCCAGGTCTAATGTCCCTGGTGTGATATAATCACTGTCTGGGTCCACCTGCACCGCTGTGTACGGGTTCCTGCTCCTGGACTTTACCACACAGGAGGACATGGCTCACCTCTGCTGCCCAAAAATACATACAAACACACAATATTCCTGAACATAAATCACAAACTTTCAAAACTTTCTGCACTGAAGCTGTGCAGCTGTAACAACAAAACCAGTAATGTTTGATGAACAGTCATGGAACTGCAACATTTATTTAATTAACTGATAAGTGGATCAACAGAAAACTACAGATAAAAAACTATGATTGATTGATTGAGTTGGTTTCGAGCAGAAAGGAAAAAACGCACTGAACACTTGTGCTGATTTTCTTCAAGACTTCTCTGACTTTAATTTCTTTGGGATTTTGAGTCTTCATCAGCCAAAACAGCTTTGAGAAATGAGGCATGAATTTCAATGTTTTGACGATATGTTCATCTTAAAAAAAATGTGGATTAATTGATTACAAAATGTATTGTAAATTGCAAACCTACAGATAACAGTGAGCTATCCATCAATTGCAGACACTGAGGATAAAGGGAGCAAAGACTGAAATTGAATTTAACACATTTTATTACCTTATTTTATTTAATTTTACTATTCAGAAGTTTCACCTAGATTAACTGATTTGGGGATCTATTCATAGTTAAATAAAAGAGCACTGTATATCAGTTTAAACTAAATTGGATTCAAACACTTGTGTGACAACAGAGTTTCACAGGGTTAGGAAATTCATTTAGACTGAACAACTGGTTCCATGCATACATTTCAATTTAATGACTCTATGGTCAGCACATGTGATGCTGGGGGGTTTTCTGGGGGAAAACTTCACTTCAAACAGTTGTTGGATGTAACAAGAGCTCTTCATGGCAAACAGATGTCAATTCTTTGTAGCCACCAAAAACACGTTCATGTGACAGTGAGAGTTCTTGTCATATCTATAAAGTGTTTCCACAGCAAGAAGTGTCAATGAAATGATAACAGATTTAAATAAAACAAAATGCAAATAGGTAAAAACAAGATTAAAACCTGTAATACGTTTATTAGAGATTTTTTCAAAAAATCTATAGCAGAAATATGAACAAAGGCAAATTAAAAAGCAATTGTCTTTATTCATTCATATTCGTTCATTCATGTTTTATTTTGATATCAATAAATACCTCTTTCTACATTGAGCTATTCAATGATTGATTGAGTTTTCTATTTTCTTTCATTAATTCATCTTTCCTCTTTTTGCTGTTAACCAATAACTCAACAACCAATGTGCCCATTTACAATCATATTCAACTCCTCCACAGTCCTCATGCTTCTTTTCACACTGAAGTCTTAACATGCATCATCAGATTTAGTGATTGGACAAAAACAGTGCTGTGATGTTTGAGGATGAACTGAGGCAGGCAGGATAACATGCTGAGTGTCAGTTCACTTTACAGGTTGATTCTCTATAATTTAATTTAGAAATAATATATAATACAATAATAAATCTAGAAATAATAGTTTAGAAATAATGACGTACAACAGGAAAAAAAATCCCCCAAAAACATACCTCTTTATTGCGTTCAAAGCTTTAAATCCGTTCTTGAGCCGGATCACAGACCAGCACCTCAACTTTTCCTCAGTGGTCATGTGCGACTTTGTGTGTGTGGACGCAGGCACGTGTGTCTGTGTGTCTGTGTGTCTTTGTGCGTGTGTGTATGAACACAGACCTCCCTCTGCAATAAGCACGAAGACTAAAGACAGATCTGGAATGGTAACTGCTCTCTCAGGCTCTGTGTTTAAGATGATATTTTTAGGCAGCTGAGCTACAACACCTGACCTCAACAGCATGACACACACACACACACACACACACACACACACACACACACACACACACACACTCACACACACTCACCAGCAGACACACATATCGTAGACTTCCCAACATGATCTGAGTCTTCTAATGTGACAGTGACTATTTTCCAGTAGCCTGCATGGTAAAGAAACACAGGGCATCAAAACGAAAGACAAAAAAACGTTTAGGTAAAGTGGCATGTTGCATCATTGTCATCACAAGAATGTCATGACAGGTGTGGGGATCAGTTTGCATTTGTCAGTACAGAGTTATTTCTGGAGATGTAAAATGCAAAGCATTCAGTTTTTTTGTTGTTGCAAAGAGATCATCTGTGAGACTTTTTGGTGACATTTCTTTTCGTTGGATTTTATTACAGAAAAAAGTAGATTTTAATAAAACAGGACGTGTTCATCCTCATGACGTGTCGCTGTGGTCCTCCTCCATGTCCTGTCTGCTTTGCTGACTGAGGCTCAGCTCTAGCTGCTGGAGCTGCTCCAGAAATCCAGAGTTGGGTCCAATGTCTCGGTTCAGACGCACAGCAATGATGGCTTCGACTAACGACAGACCTTGGCAGATCATCAGATAAGCAAGAACCAGGGCTCCAGAGCGGCTGACACCCATGGCACAGTGCACAAACACCTTCCCTGGAAAACCGTGAACAAACTGAACTACTAAGTAATAAACTTGTAATATCTGTGTTAATTCTCTGCTTTGTATTTTAGGTGTGTGTGTACTTTTTGTCTCATTTCAAAGGTCATTTTTGTCTCTTTTTACATTATGAAGTCTACTGTTATGTGCACACCAACCTTTTTTCCTCAGAGCACTGTCTATGAACTGTGCGGCAGGGTTGAAAAAAGGTTGGAGGTTAAACTCCGGATGGTCTGCGGCTTCAACGCCATGGTATTCCACCTCAAGGTCACTGTAGAACTGCTGACCTGTGTTGATCCGGTGTGGACCTGCGGCAGCATTCAGCACGTGAGTCACACCCAGAGACAGGAGTGTGCTTTTGTCTCTGGCTACAGACCTGCAGACACACACCACATGCAAAGTGAGTTGTTATAATATCTGTCACAGCATTTCAAGCTGCTGCTTGTAAATTTTGCACTCACACATCTCCGATGTACAAATTGGGCCAGACTTGGTTGACGGGTGCTACTGGTTTCCTGTCCGTCCAGAGAATCTGCCTCAGCTCTGTCAGAGATGGTGTTTCGTCCTTTTGGGTTGAGGAACCTCTGTAGTGATAAATATGTGTGTCTGTGTGCATATGTTAATGTTTAAGGCTTTGTATGTGTTAGTGAGAGTCTTTACAGTGTTTGGGCCTGCCGTCGCCTCCTCCTCTCCCTCTCCAGGCTCATGTCGAGGCTGCGGAGCTGCTGCAGGAAGCCTGGGTTTGGACAGATGTCTCTGTGTGGCCTGACTGCAGCCACCGCCTCCTGCAGTCTCAGGCCCTCCATAATCATCAGGAAGGCCAGCACCAGTGTTGCGGAGCGGCTCACACCCATCAGGCAGTGGACAAACACCCGTCCTGGGACATGGGACATTTCCTGTTACCTTCAGCATGCAGTGAAACATACACTCAGTGCAATCCAATGCAAGAGCTTTGCCATTATGGCCAACTGACTTGCCTCCCATGGCCAGTGCAGCTCTGATGTATCGTGCCGTTGGGTAAAAAAAGGGACTGAGGATAAAGTCCACTGCATCATCAGCCTCCACGCCGTAATAATCCACTGTCATGTCTCTGTAGAAATATGGGCCAGTTTTAACAAAGAAGCAGAGTCCCAGGCTGGGGTTGGGGTGTCCATGGGCAGCATTTACTATATGAGTTATGCCCAGACTGTGGAGGGTGCCTTTGTCACGAGCCGCCACCCTGAAACATGACCACAAATTTACATCTGTAGGAGTGAGGGATTTTTCCATAGGTGCGTGTGTGTATGTGTGCTCAGGTTACTGTGTGTGAACCTACTCGTTGCCTATGTAAAGGTTGGGCCAGACTTGATTGACATGTCCGGTTGATCGTCTGTCAGCCAGCAGGAACTCCTGCAGCTCGGCGACAGAAGGAGGGTCATATGGTGGATCTCTAAGAGACATACTGACACAGACACGTTATACAATGTTACTTCAGTAAAAACATGTATTAAAAGTAGGAAGCACTCAATTTAGAAGAAAATATTTGTAGGAAAGTAAAAAAAAATTCACATTTTAGATGTAGCTGAATAGACACTTTTCCCAATGACCTTTTCTTATAAACTTTGCAAACAGTGAACCTCAGTGGTAAATCCAAAGATGACAGACTGATCAAACAAGCGTGTCAAACTAACCTGTTTCTACTCTGAATCATAAGAACTTACCTTCCTTCAGTGCAAACACTTCAACCGTGTTCACTCTTATTTCTCTACAAACACTCTCACCCACTTGTAACTGTGGTCTGCTTCTTTTTATAACTCTGTAATCATACACTCAATACTGGCAAAACATCCCGCAGAATGTCTTCTTTATTTTTTTATATCAGCAGTTCAGGCTCTCAAAATCACATTCAATCCATTTTGACTGCATGCCTGAAGTCTTATTCCTATGTACAACAATGTAGCATTGTCCTGTGAACTTTAACATTCACTCACTTAGTTTCCATGAGCGCAGACTGTTATGCAACACACGGCCAGACTGTGTGTGTTTCAGCGTTGCTACCCAGAGCACAGTGACGTCCGCTGCTGTGCTCCTTTAAGAAATATGATCGAGGCTGCGAATGGCATTCACCTGCGACGAGTTACTGTCGCTGTATTTGTTGTGTGAATCACATTTTACTGACTAAGGCAAACATGTAGGTTATGGACTGTGCATTTTGTTACAGGATCAAAAAGAAAAGGCTTTTTTTACTCCTTTAGATGACTATCAAGTACAACAGTGACATAAAATGTTATTACATTTGGTTGTATCTTAATTTTTTAATAATGTCAGATGTTTATTCATTGTATGTACATGCCCTTTATCTGTAATCATACTGATATCCAGTTTAAAAGCTGAGATTTTGTGTCTTGTCCAACTTTGTTCATGTGTAATAATTTAGCTGTAATAACAAGCTCTCTGGTTTAATTGAAGGAACTTTTTGCTTGCAAAATGTTCAGTTATGTCTTCTCTGAAGACTAATGTGTTTATCTTAATGTTATTCTAAAAATCTGTTCTTTAACACTTTTTTATATCTATTCAGTCAATGTGTTTTATGAAATGTCATAAAATATGCCAGTGAAATATCATAAAATGTCTTTAATGCACATTCACAATGAGTCATCATGCTGTATTTACAAAGCTTATGGACACTGACAGGGAACATTTGAATGCAGTTTGAATATGAAAAATAAATTCAGATAAACAGGTCTCTGTACTTATTTACAACACTCATATCAAATGGCCGGTGCTGCTGTACCCAAAAGATAAACCCAAAAAATAAAATAAAATAAAAATGTTGCACAGGTGTTCACCACTTTAAAACTCACACATCTAACTGCATCATACACACTCTGAGTGGGAATCATTTTTTGCAGATATTACACACACTGGACGGAGCAGAGTGTAATTCATGGAAAGAGAGAGAGGTCTTGAGGTTACTAATGGCTAATGTTATGAAGGAGCTGACAAAAAGAGAGAGAGGGATGTCAGAGAAGAGGACACAACCTCCGCTTGAATGTCAGCTGTTCATCCAGCTTAAGGAGGAAAGACAGGAAGTTCTTGTTGGGGTAAATGGGTCTTTTACGGAGGATGTGCCTCAGAGCATCTCTCAAAGAGAGACGTTGCCGCAGCATCAGGTACGCCAGCACCAGAGTGGCTGATCGACTCACACCCATGATGCAATGCACCAGCACTTTTCCTGCAAGAAGCAGAATGGAAAATGTGAAGGCAAATCAAGGAAATACATGCAAATATGAAACAGATGTAATTATAGGTATCACATTCACATTCTGTACCGTCTTTGCTCTTCAGGGCTTTTTGTATGAAGTCAGCTGCAGGTTTGAAATGCTGACTGAGGTCAAAGTTGTTTGAATCCTCCGCTGGGATGCCGAAGTAAATGCAGGTGCTTCCGTAAAAAGTCTGGTCACCGATGCTGCCCTGCTTGGAGTGTGCTGCATTCAGGACATGAGTGATGCCAAGCTTATGTAAGGTCTTTCTATTTTGTGCAATGGCCCTGGAAAAAGCATAACACAGACACAAACACAGGAGATTGAGAGGAAACACGACTAACATTAGGATAACGCTCACACAGGGTGCACCTTAAAAGCCTGATGAAACAAATCAATCTCTCTCTTGCAGAACTGATGAAAGACACTCACACATTTCCTATGTACAGGTTGGGCCAGACTTCATCCACTGGTGTGAGCTCCAGTGTGCAGGAATCCAAGATGAGCTCTAGCTCTTTAATGAGCACCAGGTCCTGTGGCTGGTTGCTCCCTGACATTCTCCCCCCCGGACACAGAGTGCTCCTCCAACAGACCCGAGCACCACTCCTTATGTCTGTGTCCACCTTCCTTTCACCGCCAGAGTCTGCAGCTCAGTGAGAGACATGAGCAGGTGGCTGTTTGGATGCCGCCTAGCTCCAAAATTAGCTCCCTGTGTTGAGTGAGCTCTCTGTGACTGGGTGTACATTTATCTAACATTGCTGTTGCATTTAATTGCTTGTTTCGTTGATGCCAAAGGTCTGGGACAAAGATCTTCTCTGTCTCTGCTGAGGTCACATCAGGAGAGGACAAGAGGATAAGGATGCATACAGTTAATAGTACAAATGGAGTCTTGCGTGGTGTAAATGAGGACATTGAGGACAAATGAGGGCTCCTACTAAAGCACAGGAGGGCAATTCAATGGGTTTACTCTGTTGGGTTGTTCAACGCTTTGTTTCATTTGACCTCATTTAACCGTTCATCTCGCAGTTTACAGTCCAGAGCTATGAGCTGTCGCAGAAAGCCTCTGTTTGGGAAAATCCAGCGTTTCTGCTGCACACAGCGCACAGAAGACAGCAGACTGAGGCGGTGATGAATCATCAGGTAGGCTAGGACCAATGCAGCTGAGCGACTCACACCCACAGCGCAGTGCACAAAGAGTTTTCCTAGAAATTAAAAACACAAACATTCAAGTAGAAGCTGTTTTTTTATGTGGTGTCACCTCTGAAAACATGTGGCAGCTTACAGCACCTCCTGATGTCAGAGCCTGGTGAATGAAATCAGCAGCAGGGTAGAAGAAAGGTGAAAGGTCAAATGTTGGCAGGTCATTTGCAGGGACTCCATAATATTTCACTGTGGTTCCATAAAAGTCATCACTGCCCTTGCAGCACAGTTTTCCATGCGCTGCATTCAGCACATGAGTGATGCCCAGCTGCCAGAGCCCAAACCTGTCATGAGACATAAACCTGACACACACACACCTATTTTTATTTATTTGTATACAACAGATATACGTTAGTGGACTTAAATGAGGCACAGGATACTCACATGTCTCCCAGATACAGGTTTGGCCACACCTCATCTCCATGGTGACAGGAGCGTGGAGCCGAGTGTAAAATCTCCTCCAGCTCCTGGAGAGACGGGATCTTCCACATCCGGGTTGAATCCTCTGCAGCACATGTGCACTTTCCCTCCTCTTCTGAGTTTGTGTCGCTGACATTTCTCTGCTCACAGTCAGAGGCACGACCCGGGACCAGCTTTCTCTCAGTCATGTCTGAGTTTAGAGGAGGTAAACTTGTCTGCTATTTATTATCCCAAAATTAAATTCTGCTGTTGCCTTCGCTGTGGTTGCTTCATTGCTCAACCTCTGACAGTCAAAAACAGGTGGTGCAGTTTGGCATAAACTCCCAGTCACACTCTCGCTTACAGACATGTGTTCATTATTACATTGCTGGTTTTAAAACCACGACTTGTCAATTTTTTGTAAAATTTAAACCTAATTTTCTATCTGCTATGAAAATAATAATTAAAAAAAACCCACACAACATTTTTTTTTTTTATCTAAAGAAACTTTATGTCCACAACTCCCAGTCATTCTTATAAAGGGCCAGCAGATGTCAGTGTGCATAAAGTAGGAGCTCTGTACGAGGCCGGCAGCTCTTCTTTACTGGTGTTGTTTATTATAGTCTCTTCCTGTTTGGTGTTGCCTAGTTGTCAGAACTGTTTTATACAGCCAATGTGTCAGAAGCATGTTGGCCGTGAGACAGCCTCTGGAGTTGAGGCGGACTCCGGTATTTCATCCGCACCCGCTGACAGCGCAGTGACAGCGGACCTCTGGTAAGAGAGGCAGCCACTCCTTTATAGTCTTTTAAAGTCAGTTTAAAACGTCTTAAAGTACTTTATCTGACTTTATCAGCTCTCATTTGAACATGTAAGCTTCTACTTATCTGTCCAAGAGAAAAAAATAATGTTTACATTTTTTTTCTCAACATCATAAAGCTATGTTTTAATCTTTCCGAGTTTCTGAAATGAGGAGTCAGGCGTTGCTTTGTGACCTTGTGGTGAACAGACTATGAGCCCTTTGTCAAATTGTCTCTCTCTCTCTCTGTCACACACACACACACACAGACAGAGGGCTTTCTCTCACACAGCTGTGTGTCACTGCTCGCTGTGACTCACTGTAAGCCAGCCAAACAAGCTGACCTGGCACTTATGAATCCCCAAGTAAAGCCTCAGGCAGAGAAGCCGCAGGATGCTGCCAGTAGAAACTAAAGGCTGGTTTCAAATGAACTTTTAGTGTCTTTCTGTGAGGGCGAGCGGAGCAGCAGCTGCCCAGGTGAGCTGCTTTAAGCATCTGACATGTAAACACATCAGTTGACTGGCTGTTATTGTTCTGTATGGATCATTGACTGGCATCTGGACACTATTCTGTGCAGTCATATACTACAAACTTTTATCTGTGATTATCCAAGTTATTGCCGGTTGATTTATTTTATTTTATTTTTTATCATTCATTCATTTATTTTTATATTTTATTTATATTTATTTTTTCAATACTATATTTGTGTTTTTTAAAGAAGGAAAATAATAGCATTAACAACTTATTAGTAGTAGTAGCTTTTTTTTACACACTTGCGCACACACAATTTGTAACTGGTAAGTAGGTTCCTTTTTATACTAAACCTCAGAAAAAGATGAAAAACCTCACAATTCTCTTTCAATGTCACTTCTGTAGATGTCTTGTTTTGTCTGAGCTACAGGTCCAGATAAAAAGATTTTAGTTTACTTAAATATAAACTGCAATAAAAAGAGTTTAATTGATGATCAAAATCGTTGCTTATTAATTTTTGATCCACATGCTGACTAATTAATCAACTAATCAATTCAGCTGAGGATCAGTCATATTACACTGAAGTAAACGGAACATTAGTGGGTTTTGGGCTGTATGTTGTGGACAAAAATGCTAGTTGGAGAAATAACTTAAATAAGTTCTCACTGTTTTAATGTTCTTTTTACAGATCAAGTGAATAATTGATCAATTAAGCTAATAATCAGCAGTCATTTGAAATGAAAATAATCATTTAATCATTAAATTTAAGCAGTTTGCACATCTTGTAAGTTATCCCAGACACGCCCAAGTCTTCAACTCTACTCACATAGCTGTAATTGTATAGATACTAACTAGCTATTTTTAAACTTTATTGATATTTCATCATATTTAAAACACTGATACTTCTCCAAAAACCTTAGTGCTGGCCCATTTATCACTGAAAACTGAAGGCTGTTCACTTCTGGTGATATAGAGTCTGTATATGCTGTCCAGTCAGCATGTATTGCTCACAATCAGCAGTGAACAGCAGTAAAGCGAGTGTTGGTTGAGCTGTGCAGACCTTTGGAGCAGCATGGAGCACAGGGGCCGCAGTGCTGTGTTGAGCTTATCAGGGGGTCAAAGGATAAAAATGAGAAAAACACACATTAAAGAGCATTTCATCAGTGCCCGAGTGTGTCTGTGTGTGGGAGAGGAGCTCGCAACTTACTCTGCCTGTTAGTGACTCACTGTTTTCTGTTGTGAGCTGACAACCATGGACCAGAGAGGAAGGTCACACATTTAGGTTAAATTTTTGCTTGTTTGTTTTGGTTTGACACATCAAACTTTCTTTGTGTGGATGATTGCATGATGGTGAGTGTATACTTTTTCTAAACCATTGTTCTGCCGTGCTCACAGACCTGAACACAGATGATGTAACAGCACTAAGTGGCCTGTGGTGGGCAGTGCAGGGTCATATTAAACAAGAGCACAAACAAGCTGTGGATGGTCTCCAATGCTGACCTGAGTTCTCATTAGTCACAGTGTTACATACATTTCTGCCACATTCTTGTCTTCACAGGAGGTGAGAGTGAATATATTTTTTAAAAAATGTCTTATCTCAGATGCAGAGGCAAGACATTTTGCTTGGAAAATGACTACAGTTAATAATTGATAATCAAAACAATTGCTGGTTAATTTGCAGGTCAACTACTCAATTAACTGATTTTATCATTTTAGACCTGATATTGTAATATATCTTTTGAACAGTTAAACAGTAATTATAAACAGTTTTGTGGCCTTCAGACGACAGCATCAGTTTGGGCTTAGAGAATTTGTGATGAGCAGCTCAGGAAGATTATTTGAAAATATTATTTATCAAATACTTTGAAGAGCAGCTGACATACAAAGCGATAATGAAGATAAACATGAGTTAAAGGTTGTTTAAATAATGCCTGTAACTCGAATCTTTTAGTAAATATTTGCTGTTGTGTTTTAAGCCAAAAAACATACAGTAATTCTGAGTAAGTAAATCTCTCAAAGGACAAATGACAGTGCAGCTTGTTTAAGAGCTTGAACTCTGTTAATTAATGAGGTGATCAACAAAAAATGAAAAATTGTGTCTTTCCTTTTTCAAGCAAAAAAGTCAGAAATGTGGTTGTTCCTACTCCTTTAATGAGTGTTTTCCCCTGTATTTTGCACTACTGATTGAACAAAACAAAACATTTGAAGATGTCACCCTTTCTAAAATGTGATGAGCACTTATCTTACTTTTTTTAGACCTCACAACAAGTTGATTGATTTAGAGAACAATTGTCAGATTAATCAATGGTCAAAGTAACTTTTAGTCAGAGCCTTAAATAGCTTATTTACACAGGTGGTTGTGATCAATAGCATGTAAATTTAGTAGTAATGACAATGGGTGAGTTTCGGGCTTTTTTGCATTTAAACAATAGGACTGAGAGTGACAAAGGCACTGATGAAATCAAGAGGTTAAAACACAGAAAAAGTGATGCTTAACATCAGTCATGTCTGTGTCTGCAGTGGCATGGCACCGTCGGAGGACAGTGTGAGTTCCTGGAGCTGTAAGCAGGTGGCCCAGTGGCTACAGGCGGAGGGTTTTGGGGAGTATGTGGAGTTACTTTGCACCCAGCACCGCCTGGATGGCCTCAGCCTGCTGGCTCTGACTGAGGCTGATCTGCGGGGGCCTCCGCTTGGCCTCACGGTGCTTGGAGACATCAAAAGGCTTACCATCGCCCTCCGCCGGCTGCAGAGACAGAACCAGGCCCAGCTGGAGGAGCTTGGTCTCCAGCCCACAGACAGTCTCCCTGCTGGGCTCTCGCTGGGCACTGCAGGTGTCGAGTGGAGCTGTGATGAAACCGACAGGAGGTGTAATGGAAGTGAGCGTCACTGTAATGGGACTGAGCTGCGACTGAGGAACGGTAATAGATCTGGACACGGTCCTGGAGCATCGTTGTGTCATACACACTCCAACTGGCGGTGCAGGCAGCACCTGGCAGGCAGATTGGACCCAGAGGTGTGGAAAACAGTCATCAGTTCCTTATATGTATTTTTTGTGTTTGGATTTACATCTTTCGTCATGGTCATCGTGCATGAGCGTGTCCCGGACATGAGGACATACCCACCACTGCCTGACATATTTCTGGACAGGTAAAAGTGCATGTAGTCAAGTACACATTGAGCAACTACCCAGATTCCAGAGTCTATCCACACATTCTCCTGCCCCTCATATCTAATCTGCATGGTGATACCTGTTTTTGTACTCTGATAGTGTTCCCAGAATCCCTTGGGCTTTTGCAATGGCTGAAGCCTGTGGTGTCATCCTGTGTTACATGTTTTTGCTGATTCTTCTCCTTCACAAACACAGGTAGTCGGCACAATATTTCTATATATAACTGCATATAAATTAAGAAGTGTTAGACTGATAATGAGTTGTGATTGTCTGTATTTCAGGTCCATTCTCTTCAGACGGCTGTGTTCTTTAATGGGGACTGTGTTCTTGCTTCGTTGTTGCACCATGTTTGTTACATCCCTCTCTGTGCCTGGACAGCACCTGAAGTGTGCCAGTAAGGTGAGAAATATGATTTGACTATATAAGCTCTGAGGTAGCCAGATGTTGATGCAGTTGGCAGTGTTGTTATCAATTCTTGACTCAGCATTCCCACAGTGATAACAGATAAACAGCTGCCTCTGTGTTTTACAGTGAGACTGATAGCAGGTGTCTTGTTTTCCCTAGACATATGGTGATACCCTGGGAAAAATGCAGAGGGCGCTAGCGATCTGGAGTGGATTTGGGATGACTCTGACAGGGGTCCAGACATGTGGGGACTACATGTTCAGTGGTCACACTGTTGTCATCACAATGCTCAACTTTTTTGTGACTGAATGTAAGTGATAATACTTTTGTTTGCCTTTAGCTAAAGAATGTAGGGCTTTGAAGTATGTGTGAGCTTTGACAAAGAATAAAGCTGAAACTAATCATATTTTTTAAATTGAGAAAAAATCCCATAAAAAAGATCAAAACTCACTGTGTCAGACATCTCCTGATACTGTCTGACTTCCCTCCTCTATCTGTGGCTCTAAAGCCTTCTTATTTCCATTAAAATAATCCACAAATGTATATTTTTATTTTAAAAAAGGCTTAGTAATAATTGTTACTCTTTTAATCAAAGCCTGATAAAGCATAAACATGGTAGATGAACACTAGCAGTGTAATTTAAGTTGAATCGATTCCATCTACATTCTGCATGTAAAAAAATTACTGACTTTCACAGCAGATGTTCATTAGTCCACAGCTGCATGTCAGCTTTCTTCCTTGCCCAGTCGCTTCACTGCCATCTAAAAACTATTAAAAACACATTAGTGAGCCACATGGTTGCGCCATGTAACACGTTCCTCCTTCATAATGAACTGGCACAATTTGCTTCTGTCAGTCAGACATACAACTTTTTGCTGCTTTAAATACTACTTGGACAACCAAACGTGTATCAATAAGTGATGTAATAGTCCCCAACAAATGCAGTTTACCTCCTGTTTGAGTGACATTTGTTCAAAACTTAAGTGCCCAGCTGTGTTTGGGAGTTCTAGCTTGGTTTTGGTCCTCTCGTGGGATTTGCCTGCCATGTGAAAAATGACAGGCATCACCTGATTCTTAAATCATTCCTTTCAATTTCAGACACTCCACGATCCTGGAATCTGATTCACACCATCTCCTGGGTGTTAAACCTGTTCGGGATTTTCTTCATTCTGGCCGCTCATGAACACTACTCCATCGACGTGTTCATCGCCTTCTACATCACCACCCGCCTCTTCCTCTACTACCACACCTTAGCCAACACACGTGCCTACCAGCAGAGTCGGAGGGCACGCATTTGGTTCCCTATGTTCTCCTTCTTTGAGTGCAATGTAAATGGACCTGTCCCCAACCAGTATCACTGGCCCTTTAGCAAACCTGCCTTTATGAAAAGTCTGATTGGATAGAGTATTTTTCCAAAGAGCATCTGCTGCAACATGCAAAGACTGCAATATTAAAGTCCAGTTCAGAAACTTTTTGCTTCAGATGCTGCTTATCATCTGTGGATGGTTTTATATGGGAGTTTTTTTCTCCCTTTTTGTTTAAATATTGATTGTCTTTACTTTGTCAACTTATGCTTATAGGAGTAATTTGACATTTTGGGAAGTAACCCAAAGTTAAACGAGTCTGTCCAAATATGAAGCTAAAGCTGGCTGCTGGTTAGCTTTGCATTAAGACTTAAATTAGGGGGAAACAGCTAGCTTGTTCTGTTTGAAGGTTGAAAAATGCCCCAATAGTTCCAGCACCTCTTAAACTCACCACTTAACATTTGTTTCTATAGATACTGAAGTTTTAAAAATGAAAATATATGATACTGACAACAGGACAGCAGGTCTTGTCCTCAAGATATAGTCCACTACACAACCTCTCATAACACTTAACATATTTTAATATTTAATATTTTTTACTCTCAAACAGATCCAGGCTCCCTATTTTCCCCTGCTGTTTCCAGCCTTCATGCTAAGCTAAGCTCACTAGCTGTTTGCAGTTGCATCATACTGTGCAGTCAGACATGAGAGGAATAACAATCTTCTCATCTTTTTTTATTTCCATTTTTCAATATCTTTTTTTGTGCATTAAATGGAAAAAAAAATACAAAGGAGAAAAAATATAGAATAGCAAATAAAAAACCACAGATGTAATTTTAAAAAAAGTCCTGAGTACTTGTTAAAGGAACCCACTGAAGACTGAAATAGAATAAATACATGTTTGCCATTTAATAACATACATAAATATTTTTAAGATACGAAAAAGGGAAGGAATAATATAATTTCCTATCAAGAATTAATAGGGATTAGGAGACCTAGCACCATCTTATTCAAAGCGAAGAAGAAAAAAAAAAGAATTTAAAAAAAAACTATCTATTCAAAAGTGTTGAACAGCTTTCTCAATTGAAATCCACACTATCAGCTAAAACGAAAGAATGTGTGTTTCAGGGCCTAAAAGCTGCAGGTGCAGGTAATTTTTTTTTAATTTATTTGCCTTTAAATGTTCAATTTCTTGACTCATGTTCCACTTAGGGGATGTTTTCTGCTTTTCTACTTTGGTGTAATGTAATGTGGGTTAAAACTGTAGTCAACACTTTTTTGGGAGTCGGTTCACATGTTGTTTTACTGCAAAGAGATCTGACAGCTGTTCGATAACTGCTACCAAAGGAGTAATCATTTCATTTTAATGTGCAATGGACAAAACACTGTTGGTTTTTCCAAGGGGAAGCTCCAAGTCCCTTTTTTGTTTCCTTCTACATTACACTTAAGAAAGGGAACTCTGCAGCTTTGTCTTATTTAACATATCAACCATATGGGATCATACAGTTTCCTACATGACAGATGAACTAAATATCCAAACATTTATGGTAATGTTTATGGTAATGTTAATTTATGCCAATCAGCCCTTTGTATGATTAATTTTTTTATCCTAATTTGATACTGTGTCTGGTTTTCTATTTTTTTTTTTTTTTTTACAGGTTGTTAATGATGTAACTATAAAAATGTATAGAGCTGAATTTTAAAGCTTCATTTTTTGGAGTTTTTCTTGTTTTCGTAGAACTGACCTTTTATAACTACAGCTGTTGACACAGCTGGATTACAAAGTTTCAAAAGAACATTGTTTACTTTGTCACGGTTGACCAAAAGTTTATCTTTTTAATAACTGGTTACAATATGTGGCTTTATTTGCAATGCAAGTAATCTTTCTCTGCCTTTTGGCTCAGCAATAAAGGTTTACAAAGACAGAAAACAGTTTTTAGATTTCAGACTGTTTCCTTGGCTGCTTTTTAACTAATGTCTTTCTTTTTGCATTTGTTGAATAAAGTGGATTATAAACATTTTTAAACATCCATTTTTTGTGAGTTAAAGAACAGAGAACATACAGTAGCTAACATGGACGACTGTGTCATGATTTAGCTGTTTGTGCCTTTAATAATCAGCATGATCATACAGGCATGCCTGCTGCTCCTCCCCACCTTAAAACAAATATCTGATAAATGTCACATCAAAATTCAATTTTTATTGTATTTTGTGGTTATATACAAGTATATTCCACCAACATTACCATTTCTTATCTTATTAGTAGTATTTATAGTTGTTGGTAGTAGTAAAGATAAATCAGCAATAGCCAAAAAAAAACCTTGGTGGTAGAAAATTAATAAAATTTGTCAATTTTAGTGCTTTTCATAATAATTAAGCTTATTAGACAGATGAAATAATATCAGTTTAATTGTCTTAGATGGACAAATCAAGCCGGTCTTACCTAACATAAACAGAGAACCCGAACACCTTCATGTTAGATAAATTACCTTATTTACTAATCCTGGATCATTTGGGATGATGATGAATCATGTAGAAATAGATGCAACAAACTACAATCTTAAAATCAACCACTGACAATTTAACTTTTTTTCCTTCCTTTTGGGGTTTTTGTTCTCTTTCATTTAACAGGAAAAACTGTTTGTATGACCACCATTAAACAAACAGGCGTGAAAAAAACGACTCCTAATTCCCAGTTAATAAAATATGCACATTATAGCACAGCATATCTGGTTGAGTTTAAAACTTTCCTCTCCTGTGTTTGACAGAAGTTAGACAAAATTCCTCTTCATCTGTCTGAGTGCTTCAAATCATCCAGCTGTTGTGTGTTTACTTAATACCTTCCAGCAGATTCAAAACCACAATGCATAGACTGACATATTGCACATAAAACAGGTGAAAACCACAAATTTCACAGAGCCTTGTAAGAGGAACAACAGTATTTTTGAACTATGATTATATTTATTTCGAGCGGAATAAGGAGTAATATTCTTTCTTTTTTTATCTCTCAGGGTCCCTTATACAGACACTGTTGCAGAGTTCAGCTATGGTGTTGCTGAAAACCATCAAGACAAAACAAAGTGACCTCTGACCTCACTGAGGAGACAACTGAAGTCCAAAATGACAATAGGTCATTTTTGTGGTGTATTAACTTGTTTATGGTGTGCACATTTGTGCAGTAATGTACAAGATTAAATCTTGCTCTTTGTCTTACTGGTCACCTCTTCAATTTCACAAATAAAAAAAATTAAAACCTTAAACTTGTTACAACTTTTGCTTTCTTCTGTGCAGCTCTTTGTCTCTGTGGCAGCGCTTACAGCAGGTGTTATTTCAGGATGTAATTGAATGAATACACCACTGCGTGACAGCAGAGATCAATCTTTAAAGCTCTCTTGCACCCAAAGGGTTCTAACAGACCAAAAATAAGAGGGAGGCTGTCTCTGGCAGAAACGTTCTTGTTGTTGTGATATTCAGCTCCTACTCCAACTCTCATCTCTGTGGATTCCCACCTGTTCAGAGCGTCGCTTTCTCTGTCAGCCTGGCATCACAGAGACACACACATTCAGCCAATCCACCACGTGAGTGCTTCATTTTTTACACTAATAACGATCTTTTATGTACAATCAAGATTTTGGCATGAAATATTGGTCTTTTTATAGTTACTGTGTTCTAAATGTATCCTGTGCTTTTCCACTGTCAGCTTGTAGATTCACAGATTTGCATGTCTGTATGTCTCTACACTGCAAAATGCTTTTAAACGATGCATTCAAACAAAAATAGTATATGAGAGGCATTTCTGTTGATGTGCATCCAATTTCAGGAGGAGGGCGTAAATAAAAGCAGTAAACCAGGGTGAAAAATGAAATGAAACTTATTTGCATTTATGTTTCATTTGCTGTCTGGAAATGTGGCATAAACTCGTCCCATGAAGGTAATTGTTCGTGAAAATGTCTCAGGATCGAACAATATCCTCTACACTCCCAGCAGAGAATAATGAGGCTTGGATCATCATCTCAGGCTGAGCCTACAGTATCTGCTGCCTGTTATCCTGCTCCTCCACATGCAGGAGGTAGAGGAGAAGAAAATTGTTCCTGAATAGTGCGGCTGAGCCTTAATGGAAATGCTGTTTTGATGTATGTTTGTTTTTTGTGTGCAAAATGAATCCCAATGATGGATTCTAGTTATAATATTCACTAGAAGTCTTATGATTAGCTGTAATGAAAGGGGATTTGACTATAAAAAATCAATAAGTAGTGAAACCAACACTGTTAAAACAGAAAGCATCTCCAAAAAACACATTTTATATGAACTGCCTGCGAGATATGACTGCACAGAGAGGAATTGGAGGCTGGAGGCTGGACTTCTTTCTGTTCTTTGTTTCTCTGGCAAACACTCATCTAAGTGTAATTGTCTCCTTAAGAACTAAAAACCACTTTAAATCCTGTTCTCTAGAACGACTATAACCTACAAACCCTACATTTTTAGTTGAACCTATTCAGTTTTCAAACATGAAAAATATTTTTATAAATCATAATTAAATTTGTATAAATGCAATGATGCACTCATAAAAAAGAGAACCTTTTGCAAATATAGAATACGTCAAAATATGACAAAATGTTTCGTCTAAAACTATCACAGAGAACATTTGAGAGAAATACTGACAAAGTAGGTTTATGAGGGAAAATCAAATGTACATTACAACCACTCTTTGAACCTTGTCCAAATGAAAGAGAAAAGACACTGAGCCACCCTTTCATTTGCCCAGAGAGGAGTATTTTCTCAGGTATGGAGGATACTTCACTGCGGAGGAAAAGAGGAATATGATGGACAGAGCGATGGCAGGTCACAATGTTCCTTTCCTGCAGAGATGTCGCTCCGAAGGGGGAAAATCATAAAGACCACTTGCTGTTTTTGCATTCACTGTCACATTTCTGAAACATGACAGCTTCAGATTTGCCTATTGATTTGACATTTTTCTTTTTTTTCCTATTGGTGTTTTTTGGTTCTTCCGCTCTGTTACGGCTGTTTGTTACATCTGGTTGCTGGCGACATAACACTTGTCTTTCCCTCCCAAACAAAGGATGATCAATGCTGTGCCGCCCTGCCTGCAGCTCCCTCAACACACTGACACAGTAGGTTAGTAATGATGCAGTGTGAAGTGACTGATAGCTAAGTGTGTGTGTGTCACTGATGGAAAATGACAGGCTCATTTTCTTTGTGATGCTGGTTTTCACAACACATGGCAGAGGTTTCAGGGGAGAGTGCAAGAACCCATTTTTAGGATTTTGACAATGTCATGCCCTCTCACGTCGGCGTGCTACATCGGTCCCTGTGGACTCAAAAAATAGAAGTCTCTGCTCAGACGTATGCATGGTAGATTTATTGTTACTAAGTTGTTACGTTCAGTCTCGAAATCTGACTGGAGGATTTGTTTGAGGTAGGAAAAATTCGCAAGTCCAGGTTCTTTAGATGGATGTAGAAAGAATAAAAGAAAAAGGCTATTATTAATTCTAATAACTGAAACTAACTGTGGCATCATTTCTCATATTAATTCTCTCCAGCAGTATAATTTCCTCATTAAAGTCTTTTCACATGTGAAAAGAACTGTTACTCATATTCTCCCATGTATTTTTATTATGATAAAATATATTATTTTAGATAATGAACACTCACAATAACACCAACTTAACAAGATTAAAATCATGTTAGCGGCTCTTTGAGACTTAGTTTGGTTAGTATGCTAACATGCTCAAAATTACAATGCTAACTTGCTGACGTCTAATGTTTACCATGTTCGCCATCCTAGCTTAGTGTGTCAGCATGCTAACATTGGTACGGCTGATGCTAATGGAAACACCCTTATAAGACATTCAATAATAAAAAGTATTGAAGAGAAGGAGAAGTAAAGTTATCATCAGCATCCAAACCAGTAATCCATCTAACGCTTGTAAGGATATTCCACTAAATAACACAAAGGTCAATCTCATAAAGGAGATACATTTACAGCAAAGGATCATCATAGTCTGGGTTAGGGTAAAGATATAACCAGTGGGAACCATGAAGTCTTGCAAAACCATAAACATTTACGCAATATTTTAGTTTTTCAAAGATGGAGACTGACCGATCAACAGACACCACCGGCTGGGTCATGGCTCCATGTGGGCTGGTGCGAAATGGAACGCAGTGGCATTTAGTTCCGAATCTTAGATAAAATCTCAATCTTAAAAATGTATTTTAATATCTGGTGGCTTTTAATTATGATCTTCTTGTGGTTCACCAGACTAATCAAGCATTCCCCCCCCCCCACACACACACACTCACACAAACACACACACATTATTTTTTTCCACTTAGAGCACTGAGCATGAGGGCTTGTCGAAATGACAGTGCTCTCTGGAACCACACTGTGACTTAAATAGAAAAGAGTCCTCACACATGGCATCTCTCCTAGGCTTTTTCCTCCTCAGCCACAGGATCCAATCCAGCCTTTTCATCATTCCTCTTCCAGCAGTACTACTTCCAAATGAACTGATCACATGACATGTGAGAGCAATTACTTTAAAAATGAGTAATACAACTGCCTCTGTGCTCTCTCTCTCTCTCTCCCTCTATTTGTCTTAGATGCATGGTTTCAGAGGGCTGGGGATGGACAGTTTAATGCTAAAGGCTGGTGGCACTGAAGTCCTTGTGAGATGTCCTTGAGTGGCAACACAAACCAGTCTTCTCCATCAACAACACCTCTGCCTCTGCCCTTAAACACCACCACCTCTACACGTTCTCTACCATGGGAGGAGGGAGGAACCAGTCATGAGGAGTCGGTGCAAGAGTGGCTGGGGAATAAGACCCAGCTCCTCTCAGACCTCACTGTTTTTGGGCATGATGAGCAGTGCTGGATGTCTCCTGTCCTTGCAGGGTGTGTGTTAGTGTGGTACAGCATTACAATGGTGCTGGGGCTGGTGGGGAACATCTGCCTCATCTGCATCATTGCCAATCGTAGAGAGAAAGTCAATGTCACTGGCATTTTCATCTGCAACCTCTCATTTTCTGACATCCTGGTTTGTGTCTTCTGCCTCCCCTTCACTGTCATCTACACACTGATGGACCACTGGGTGTTTGGGTCACTGTTGTGCCGTCTGGTGCCATTCATTCAGTGTGTGTCTGTGACTGTGTCTGTGCTGTCTCTGGTGTTCATCGCTATGGAGAGACATCAGCTCATAATTAATCCCTCTGGATGGAAACCAAGTACTCAGCAGGCCTACATTGCAGTCGTTCTCATTTGGATTCTGGCCTGTTTTACCTCCTCACCTTTCTTGGCCTTTCAGCTACTCACAAATGAGCCCTATACTAATGTAATACCAATCTTGCCGCAGTCTCCTCTCCATCACCAAGCTTCTCCTCAGGCATATATCAATTCATCTCCTCAGCCTGCCTCCTACATATTAAGAAACGCATCTGTGTTTCCAAGTTCATACCACACCCTCTTTTCTTATGTCCCATCCTCTCCACACATGGAGGCCTGCCTTGAGCATTGGCCATCCCACCATCACAGGCTTGCTTACACCACATGGCTGCTGCTGTTCCAGTACTGTGGTCCACTGTTGTTGGTCCTGCTCTGCTATGTTAGAGTTTTTGTGCGCCTTCGTCACCGCAAAGACATGCTGGATCGCAGCAGGACCCCAGAGAGCCAGCGCATGAGCCACAGCCGCCGGATCAACATCATGCTGGTTGCCCTCATAACAGCGTTTGCTCTTTGCTGGCTACCACTCACCATCTTCAACGTGGTGTCAGACTGGAACCAGGAGGCTCTGCCTATCTGCCACCACAACCTGCTGTTCTCCCTCTGCCACCTGCTGGCCATGTCCTCCACCTGCATCAACCCCATTATCTACGGCTTTCTCAACTCTAATTTTCGACAGGAGGTGAAAGAGGCACTTCTGCACTGCCGCTGCAGTCCATTAGAAGAGGAGTGTGAGCATTTCCCCATGTCCACCATCCACATGGAAGTGTCCCGCACTTCAGTGCCTCTTAACTGCAGGAACAACTCTGTTTGACTTGATGATGTTAAGAACCTATAGGATACTGCTGTAGTAGGATGTAGTCATATAAGCTGCATAGATGGAGGACTAACTTCTGTTTCTTTGTTCTACCTATACAACAGTACAAAAGTTTTGAAAGTGATTTAAAGTGCAACATTTTTGTCAGTAGTGAAGTGAAGTTTGCGGTACAACAGTGGTTTATCTTATTCTGAAGTAGCTCCAATTTATTAAAAAAGGACTGTGTTGATGTAAAAAAAAAAAGTTCTGAAGGTATTTGTCCTTTTAAACCTTCCTGGCGTTGTGTCTTATTAAATGCTTTATACGAATTGTATACAATTTATGTATCATCCATTATTGTATACTGCTTTTGTGGCAGTATATGCACAAGATATGACATTTTTGATTATTTATACGAGCATGAAATAAGCAAGTTGTGCCATGTCCTTAAACAACCTGCTTACAGTGTAACAAAGTTGATAAGTATTAAACACAATGCAAAATTACTTCCCAAAAATTTTCATACAAAATATACTGGAGCTATATTGAAGAAGCAGGCTGCATTTTGTAAAACTGAATGAAAAATGGAGACATTACAAATGCAAATGCATTCATAGAGGGCGTGAGGAGTCACTGAACATGTATATTTCAATGTAGACATTTTGACTTATAATAGGAAATGCAATGACCTTTTCAAATGTAACTTTCACAGTGTCACAGTTAAGTTCAAATGTATCAGTAAGTAACAAGCATGTGGCAATGGCCATTATGCATAAAACCAAGACCTTGAACAGAAGCACAGCTAAATGAAATTCAGCAATCAGTAATCTTATCTTCAAAACATTTTCAACTGTCACATGTCAAAAGGTCCTAACTGAAAAAGGTAAAACATATGTGACAACTATAAAGTGGCCTTCAGTCACCATGCCTCACTAATGTGAATATGCATACTAGATTTTGGACCAAAGTATTAGACAGACCTTATCCTCCATCGGGATCACTAAAACACTAAATGATGAATATTTGCCATAGTTAAAGTGTTCATCTTTGCAGAAGAGCTTCAGAGACTCTTGTGGTGGACCAGCAGACTTCTAAGAGACTTTCCCATATGCTGGTCTTTTGTTTTAATTTACATTTTAAGTGTAAATTGTACTGAAGAGCATATTGTGAAATGTGTTGAAATTATTCATTTTATGAATGTAGTGCTGATGTATTTCTTACATTTTTACATCGCATCTTTTGTATTTATGGCATTATTGCTGTGAAATTGATGTGTTAACTTCTACCATGAAGGAAACATGAGGTGAAATCTGTTGTGGTTAGTGTGACTAACATAGCTAGCAGTTTAGAACATTGTTTAAGGACAAGATTAATAAATATAAAAATAACATCAAATGTGTTTACACATGTTTTTATTCAATTGCTAACCAAATGTGGATATATAATTGTGATAGTTTACCATTTTGATAGAAGTAAGGACATTCATGAAGATGTATAAATTCTCAAAAATCCTCCACTTAACATCAGATTTGTAGAGATATGGCCTTGCAAGCACATGTTTGCTAATGACAGTGCACGTATGCTTGAGACTGAAAGTGTTTAACTTTGAATTCAAGATGCAACAGACTAATAGGAAGCTTGTTAAACAGAGAGGTTCGGGCTTCACTAATCGTGCCATCTGAAATCGCTTATAAAGTTGGAGGTGACGTTGTTTGCCTATTAGCCAATGATGTCCCTTTGTCCCAGAATGCATTGCATCACAAACTGCACGCGCGAAAGATGTACACTATAACGTTAGGTAGCATTATTGTGTAAGGCAGCGCAATTTAAAAGCCACTGACACTGCGGATTAAAGTAAGTGAACGGCAATTACTGAAAATAGTATTTACAATCTGTACTCGTTCTAACTGTAAGAATATGAGTAATGCGTGTGTCAGAAAATTACGGAAGTGTTGACTCAAGTTAAAAACACCAGAGTGTTCTAGAATCACTAAGTCAGTTAATGCTAACCGTTAGCTCGATATTTTTTAAGATAACGTTAAGATATCATCAACATTCATCACAACATTTGCGTTATTAGCTTGGTAATAGACATGTATTGATCTGAGTTAATATCCCTGGTGTTTGGTCAAATAACACGCGTCATGCTATAACACATAAAACCAACGTTACATGTTTGTTAAGTTTCGCATATGTTTGTTAACATTGCTTGATTCACGACCAAAGTAGTTCTGTTTATTTGATTAACGTTAGCTAATTAGCAAATGTCAACACTATTCTTAGCGTCTAAATTCTCTAACACAATGCCACATTTTCAAAGACCAGATTGACTCTATCCAGTGGCGGTACTTACTATTATGAGTTGATGAATTTAGCTGCACAGCTTCAGGTTGGAGGCCTTTGCCTTTAGTACTTTCGATATAGACTGTAAAATAAATGATTGGTGGGTTGTCTGACTGAATATGTATTTCTAAGGCCAAAATATAGCCTTGCAAATTCGATGAGCTGCTTGCTTTTCCCTCTTATATTGTCATGATATGATAACTTCAGAAAAATTACAGTTTTACCATTTTTCATCATGGTCTAGACATGATTTACAGGGTTGGGGCATCACTGGCTGTGATTGCTCATGCTATTGTCATTACTTTTTGAGGCTGTAAGGTTATTATTCACTTAATCAACAGCATACTGAATTGATTTACTGGGAATGGTTTTGATTTGCAGCCGTGATCTTGACACTGATATTCTTTCATGTGTTATTTGTTGTGATTGGTTTGTGCAGTATAACTGAACAGCAACTAATTTTGTATGGTGCACTTAAAAGGGTTCATAGTGTGTCAAATTTTTGTAGACTGTGTAAACTGATCATTCATTTTAGAAAACGTCTTCATTGGTTTTGTGTAGGTGAATCCTGGAAGTAAAAGCCGCCAGTAATGACCACAAACAACACCAGTTCTATTCTCAAAGGTACTGTACATTATCATGGTTATTTTGCAGTTAATTGAGAATAAAATTGATTGTCTTTGGTTTATGACATTGTTCAATGTGTCTGCAGATGTTGTTGCCTATGTTGATGTATGGTCATCAGACAAAACAGCAAACTATTCAAAACCTTTTGTTCAGCAGCTGCAGGACATGGGAGCTCAGGTGAGACCAAAGGGCACACAAACACACCATTATTTACATTCGAAATGTACATTAATGAGGAAGGCCGAAACGCATCAGTGACAGTATCTTGATAAAGTGTAAAGCTCTACAGGCACTGTTTGAATGTGTGCCACATTTTTTCTACTCCTGACTTGATTTGCCTTTTAGAGGTTGAGCTCTCACTTGTAAAGCACTCTTGCTGTCTTTTTTGAGTAGATATACTCACAAAGCTTACATACCTTCTCTTTTCCAGGTATCAAAAACATTCAATAAACAAGTCACACATGTAGTCTTTAACAATGGCCATCCAGCTACATGGAGGAAAGCCAGAAAAAGCAATGTGAAGCTTGTCTCTGTTCTTTGGGTAGGCAGGTAATTACAACACTGACACTTGCATATTTTTTTAAGCTTCCAACTTTTCTATTACATATTGATTGTAATTTTATGATATTTCACAAAATGTTGTCATCAACCATTGCTTGAATCTGTTTAAGTGGCTTATTTTTGGTGAAATAACATCTAGGTGTTTTGACGATGGTGTGCATGTGGATGAGGAGTTGTATCCAGCTGTAGATGAAATCAATCCAGTGTTGAAGAACAAAAAAGTAAGTAGTCTTATAAACCTGTAATGTTTATGTTGTTGTAACAGTTAAAGCTGTCATTGTAAGTCATTGTTGAACCACTGGGCTTTTTCATACACGTACTGGCTTGGCTCTCATTTTTATTACAACAGGACAACGTGCTTGAAGGTGCATCTTATCTAGTGATGTTCATGTTTTTAATTTGTTGTTTAATTCAATTTAATGTTCATAAATTGGCCTAAATGGATATGTAATAAATTTATTGCTGTGATAGCTTAGATTTTTTTAAAAAATGTTTACTGTTAAGATTCTTCTAAAAAAAAAATCTTCTTTGTTAGTTAGAACACCTCTTTTAATGCAATTGATTTTGATCAAACATGTATTCAAACATGCATTTATTTGTTTCCTATTTAAAACATTTTTTTCATTTTTGCTGCACGTAGCATCGATGTATGCAGCCAAAAGACTCTCCTGAGAGGACACCTGAAAATGACAAACGCATGAAGAAAAAATTAGACAAGATGATGAAAGACTTAATGCCAAAACAACTTCTGGGTAATTCATTATTACTCTCAGAAACTTTTAAAAACAGGGGAGGTAGCTTTTCATTTTACAAATTTTTTTTTTTTTTTTTTGCAGATACAGATGTGTCTCCAATCATCATTGATGAAGAGAATGGAATAGTCTACAGCCCTGCGTTTAAAAGATCAGATTACATGGCACAGCGTTTGAAAGACATGAAAGAGAAACATGAAAACCTCTCACCCACAGGTATGTATCCCTGAAGATTTACAGGATGTTGAACTGATAATGTATTAAAGTCATTTTAGCAGTTTTTGAACACCAGAAATTGACATATATATATCATTGTCTTTCAGCTTCACAAATGATTGAATCTGGCTCGCCTGCTGGGCTGAAACCTTCTCTCGGGAGTACACCAACTGTCCTCAAACTAATATGTAAGAAAATGTAGTTTGATCTTCTTGTAACAGCTAGCAGATTGAGTAACAGGATGAGGCCAGATGAATCCACATGTTGGAATCATATATAGTACTTGGACTTACAGCCTTATTATTGTTATACACATTTGTTTTTGCTCAAGATCATATAATAAGTAGGGACATGTTTGAAGGCAGTAAAAAAAACATTGAAAGCACTGGTTTTTATATCATGAGAATCATGATAAAAAGAGAGACATTGCAAATTCAGCTAAAAGAGTAAAGCAACAAACAATTTATGTAAAGGGTCTGTGAAATGCTTTTAACTAATTATTATTATTTCCATTACATAGATGACCAGTCAGATGATGATTCTAGTGCTTCTGTTGCTGAACCTGCTTACTCACCTGACAAGGAAGAAGAAAGGACACTACGTAATGTTATTGACCACAGCCACCTTAAACAATGTCAAAGGAAGAGCTCTGAAAACCCCAACCCCTCACCCTGCCATGATGTCACGAAACGGATTCCAACTCCTTTGAAATGTCTCGATTTTATTGACAAAGAGGATGAAGACATGATAACCCCAAAAAAGTTTAGAAGAACCCCAGTCAGAATAAAGCCAGCAGAGAAACACAAATCTACAGATTTACAAGAAAGTCCATCCCAGGATAGACCTGACAACAGCAAGCGATCACAGATAAAATCCTGTAGCCCATCACCTGACAGAGCTGCAAAGGGAAAGGGAAAATTTACGGCAGCTAAATCTTTTACAAAGAAAATGACCCAAATTTCCCCTAAAGGTGTGAACTGTTGCCTCTCATCACCTTCTGAGTTAGATGAAGCTTTAGTTAAACTATCAAAAGAAACTTCTACCCTGTTAAAGAAAGTGGAACAGAAAACACCTACAAGAGCCAAGCCATCACTTTCTTCCAATGTACAGTCTTGTAGTCCATCTGGTAAAAATAGAAGTGTTGAATCAGAATCCACTAAAGAAGATGATGATGTGTTTAAGGACTTTTTCTCTCCAGTTAACCGTTGCCAGAAAATAAAACAACCTTCTCTATCTAATCCACCTGCAGAGAGAGACATTCAGATTCCTTTTGAGTTGGGCTCTGACCCAAAGAAGAGGAAACAAAGAAGAAGTGAAAGCCTTGAAACTAGCCGCCATCTTAAACAATGCCACAGGAAGAGCTCTGAAAACCCTAGCCTGTCACCCTGCCATGATGTCCAAAAAAGGGTTTCAGCTCCTTTAAAATGTCCGGATTTTATTGATGAAGAGGATATAGATGGAAAGCCCCCCAGAAATTCTAGAAAGACCTCAGGCAGAAAAAAGCCAGCAGAACAACACAAATCTCCAGATTTACAAAACAGTCCATCACAGGACAGGAGATCTGACAACAGCAAGAACTTACAAAGAGAAACAGAGGGATCACAGATAAAATCCTGTAGACCATCATCTGACAAAGCTGCAAAGGGAAAGAAAAAATTTATAGCAGCTAAGTCTGTTACAGAAACAATGACCCAATTTGTCCCTAATGCTGTGAACTCTCCTGGCTGCCTCTCATCACCTACTGAGGTAGGTAATGCTGTAGCTGAACTGTCAAAAGAAAGTTCTTCTAAAACCTGTCAAGAAATTGAACAGAGAACATGCAAACAAGCATTACCATCATTTTCTTCCATGGTACGATCTAGTAATCTATCTGCTGACCCTAAAAATGTTATGTCAGTTACCACTGATGGAGATGACAATGTGTTTGAGGATTATTTCTCCCCAGCCAATCGCCAGAAATCAAAAAGATCTCTTTTGCCCAATCTAACCATGGTAAAAGACATTCAGATTCCTTTTGAGTTGGGCTCTGGCCCAAAGAAGAGGAAACAAAGAAGAAGTGAAAGCCTTGGATCTGAAACTAGCAGTCAAAAGAAGAAGAAACTGGAAAAAAGTCAGAGAGGCGGAAATTGTGATCAGCAGTTTGATAAAAGCAGTGAGCCTGAAAGTCCTTCACAACATGATTTTAAAGAATCTTGGCCTGCATTAGATAGTTCAAGTGCCAATGTGACACTGGCTCAGAAGAGAAGACAAAACACCTTGCAGTTGCCAAGCACCAGCACAACATGTGTTGCAGTGAAACAGAGAGAAACATCTCCATCACCTACATCAACAGTATTAACTGAGACCAACTCAGAGCTGCAGCAAAACACTGTCAGTGTTCTTTCTCATACCTTGGAAAGTGAGTAGTAAGGCTTTCAGAGTTTAAAGAGTGTGTAATGGAACCAGTACTCTTGTTACCTGTATTCCTCATCATAATGAACTGAACAAAAGAAAACTACTGATAGTGTTTGAACTTTCACAGAAGGGGAGTTTTGTAACTATGTGCGGTACCTGGGTCATGTATGTGGTTTATGGCATTATCATTCTTTCAGGAAATACTTTCATCATGGATTAGTAAATCACTCTCCAGTTTGTTTTTGAAGGTTATTTGTATTTCTGAATGTCAAATTTTAAAAGAAGAATAAAGAAACAATTTCAATGTTTATGTATGAGGCCTTTTCATATGAATGCACTCAAAGTATTCTGAATGTGTGTCTGTTTGACGCTAAAAGGCCTAATTTCTAATTCAGACTATAAATTTGGGGTATATGTGTGTTCTATGTGTATCTATATCTGCACTTCTATAAAGTTTGAGATGTGTTCTCTCAATGTCTGTGTGTTTCCTCAAGAAAACCTTTCAAAGACAAGCTAGGTGAATCGGATGCTTTAGATGTGCATTTGTTTGCCATTTTGTGATAGACCAGCAACCTGTCAGAGGGTGCCTTGCATCTCACCTGTCGAATGCTGAGGCCTGACCCTCAAGAGACTGACAGATAAAAAAATCTGCTTTTAATGTTTCTAACTATGGTTGAAATCCAAGCAATCTTTGTTTTTAAACCATTACATATTAAAACACCTTGCAGTACAAAAAAATACAAGTAACTTAGTTTAATATTGGTTGGTGAGGAAAAGATTTTCATTGAGCAAAATAGCAGTTTTCAATTCTGTGTTTAAAGTTTCAGTGATAATGTGGCCCTTTTGAAACGGCACAATCTAACTTTGATCTGAGCTACTGATAAAAATCTACTGCGTTTACTGATTCTCTTTTTTGACATTTAAAGCTTTGTTTTTCTTATATTTAATTAATAAAAAGGGTTGTTTTTCTTAAAAACATATCCAAGCATTTCTAAGTCTACATGTCATTTAACTTTACTCTGAAAAATGATTATTGATTTGGATACATTTCAAACAGATTTAAGTAAAAATTATGTTACTTTTCTGAGTGCAATGAAGTAGTAACAACTGGTTTGAAAGTGTTATAGTTTACATTTCCATTTAAGTTTTTTTTTAGCAGTGTAAATGAAGTAGAGCAGAGATGAACAAACATGAATGTGCAGACATACAGCAGTGTCTGCTGTGTGATAGCTTGAGTGACAACCCCCCCTTATTGTCTTCAATTGTTTTTTCTTGTTTTCAAATGTAGGTAGAGGAAATGAATGTACAGTTGCAGCTGGTTCAACAGAGATCTCCTCTGAAGGCAAACATCACAATAAACAAGTCAGCTTGAGCCTTCAGAAGATGGTCAAAAGAACAAAGGTAAGAGGTTTTTAATCTTGAATTGAGTTTTGCAATTGCATAATTTAGTGTCATTTATGATGATTGTATTTAAAGACCTTTTTTCTCACTGAATTTTTCCAAATGCCTATGGATTGTACAGTTGAGATGCAGCTGTAGCTCAGGAGGTACAGCTGATCTACTAATCAGAGGGTTGATGGTTTAATCCCTGACTTTTTCCAGTCTGCAATCAAAGTGTACTTTGGCAAGAAACTGAACCCCAAATTGCTCCTGATGTTTTTTTTCATCAGTGTGTGACTGTGTGTGTGTGAGTTCCTGATGGTTGCCACAGTGTAGAGCAGCCAACTGCTGTTAATGTGTGAATGTGTGTGTGACTGATAAAAGGCTGACTTGTGTTATTAACCGCTTTGGGTTTAGAAAAGATTAGAAAAGTGCTACATAAATGCATTTTTTTTTACCATAATTTTAGTGTTCGGGGTGAAAAAAAAAGTAATTTTGTAAAAACACGATTAAGCAAGTATTTGGTAATGACTGGGAAGTGTCGTGATTCATTGAACACACTATGTTAACTTAACTGGGTTTAAATTCCAAAGAATCCTATTTTCTAATCAGTATAGTTGTTCACTGTTGTGTTTTGATGGCAGATAAATTATATGTAGTTGACTTTCAGACAGCTCCCAATTTGATGGCACTTTTTCAACACTGTAGTAAAATTCTTAGCTCTGAACTTTGCGTATTACATGTGACAGAATCTTGTGACATTTTTGGTTTTTCTGTAATGTCAGAATTTTAGGAAGTGAACCAAACGTGACTAGTGCATCTGTAATTCCTTTCCTCCATTTATTTCCTCCGTAAGGTCATACACTTCCATAACCGTAGGCGTTTGACGCATCTAGTCAAAAGGTTCTGTCTGGTCCTGGGGGCTTCCTGTTTTTTTTTTTGCCTCTGAGATAGTAGCATACAACTTCCTTGCTTGTGAAATGCACCTGGGCTGTGTTTTCGTTACGCTGGTAACCTCAACAGGCTGTAGTTCAAAAAAGCAAAATATGACATCATCTCCTCCAGAGATCTGTCATGGTTTAAATGTATTGTTGCCTGCAGAGATGTCGTAGTTGTTCTTTTAGGTCTGTAAAGATTATAATAATAGATAGTCGCATCCAAACAAGAAACAGCATAACATTAGGAAAACATAAGAGCTCGGTGGTCACAGCTGTTTGGCTCACCAGCCTTTGAAAGTGCAGATGTTAAAAGAGAATACATTTTTATGTAGCTTGACTTTGAGGACATAAATTGTGGATGTGCTCTTTGTCTTGAGACTGTTGAAGATAAAGCATTCTTAACTCCTTAAACTATCATATTATTACATATATTGAATACAAATACTGTGAGAATTGTCTAGTCTCATTTTGTAATTTTTAGCAGTGTAAGAGTGCTTGATTTAAAGTGTTTAAGGGTCCTCTGATGGTATCTGGGACACATAGCATACAATTTAGTAATCTTGGCTTCAAAACGGATAATCACCTCTTTTTAGTCTCATGATTCCTACTACTCTTTACTGTCAGTAACCCATTTAAAATACACATATTTGAAATCATTGAAAATTCTCTCTATATTTGAGCTGGGGCTTTTTGTCGCATGGTGTTTCCCAATACTCTCTTCTCATCTCTTGCCATCTCTCTACTGCCATTACTATAATGAATTCATAGAAACGCTCTAAAAATGCTTTAAGATATGATTAGTGTGACTTTGTCAGCTACTGGTGTCCCTAAAAATCAGATGAACTTCGGTCTGAGGTAAAACTACGTGTTTTCACACAGCACTGTTAGATTCTTTCAAGAGACAGAAGAAGTTGCTTTTACTGTGTTTACATTAATTGATAGAATAAACTCAGTATTTTATATCGGTCATCGTTCATGTAAGGTGTTTTTTAAAAAAAAATCATTTGTAGAATCTGGCATTCTCTTCACCTTTTGATTTTCTGAGTACCCTCATTTTCAGTGATTGCAGAGTGGCAGCCATCAAGGAGACGCAGTCATACAGTGAAGAATTTCCTTCATTTGTGCTGCTGGGAGCGCTTGTGCTCAGAGACTGCGCTGCACTTCACACCAGCTCTTTGTCAGAGCCTTTTTATGTAAAATTCATTCTTCAGCGCCTGTTTTCTTGTGCTGCTGCCAGAACATGTCCAATGCATAAGATAAGCCAAAGTCCCCTTTGAGGAACGTTTAGAAAAGCTACTCATGTTTTGAGTTGTTTGACTTGGACCTCAAAGCATGCAGATTTTTCTGATCACCTTTAAGCAGTCCTGTAATGTTAGCGGAAGGGTACCTTGTTGTAGGTCATTAAAAAAAACATTTCCCTTTGGAGAAACTGCAGTTAGGACAATCAGCTGAGGAGTAGCATACATGGGATGATAATAACCAACTCAATTACTTCCCTACTGGCTTATCACAGATATTGAGGGCCGGACTGGTGGACTGTTCTACCACCATCATGCATAAATGTGTTCATCAGGCCTTAACCCATGACTTCCAGCTGGTGGGCCAGATCAATGTGGCAGGAAAAGGTGATGGCACTGCTTGTAACAGCCACTCAGGTGTTTGTGTTGACGTATAACTTGCCATATTGGGGTCAAAGTCATGGGTGGGCTGGATGGACCACTGTTGTCAGGTTGCAAATTTACAGTTCCGTTTCAGTGACTCTGAACATGTTTTTCTCTCCTCACAGCCTTGATGTTTGATTTCCTTTTTGGTCTCTGTGCCACTAAAAATCCAGCAGGGTTATTGAAAGTGCACGGCCTGTTTTCTTGATGAATAGTGATCCTTTTACCTTTTCAGGGTTGTATTACTCAAAAAAACAGCTACTTGTACTTACACTTAAAAGAAACATAAAATGCATTAAAGTTTCCAGTGTCTTTTAACATTTTAAATTTATAGGTACTATGTTATCTTGGCTCTTTAAGCTCCACTTAAATATATATTGTGTGGAAACTTTGACATAATACAATAAGGCCTAGAGCTGCATCCCCGAAATAAAAAAGGCTCATTGTGTATTGTTTAATTTTTTTTTTTTCACTTCTAACTTTTGTCAAACGTTTTTAAAATTGCATTGGGGTTTATATATATATATATATATATATATATATAGCTATATTTATATGTATATTATTGGTTGAACTGACCACGACCATTTATTTTATCAGAAATTTGGTTAAGAATCTTGTCACTGCCACAACATTTGTGTTTTTCTTTGTTTCAGGCTATGAGGACATTGGTCATGACAAGCATGCCCACTGAGTAAGTAACCCTAACATTTAAAACTGTTTGTCTCAAGATAAATTTCATCAGACATAAATTGCTTGTAGCATTTTCATTGCTTTGGAAGTAAAAAATAAAAAGATGTCTTTTTTGATCATTTGTTTTAGATGCTTTCTATTCTTTTCATCCCTTGTAGGAAGCAGCATATAGTGGGTCAGTTGGTGAAAACACTGGGTGGTTTTACAATCGTTGACCGAGTTTGTGAGAGCACAACACATGTGGTGTCTGGGAGTCACCGGCGGACTCTCAATATTTTGTTGGGCATTGCTCGTGGCTGCTGGATCCTCTCTTTTGACTGGGTATGTATCTTTGTGTGTGCTTCAAAGACATTACATGATATTATTTAACTGATAATGAAGTGTCCCCATATTTTTTATGCTTATTTGTATTGAGTAGATTCTCTGGTGTTTGGAGCAAAGACAGTGGATTCCAGAGGAACCATATGAACTGTCAGACCAATTTCCTGCAGCACAGGTGAGTGCTGGTTTATATCTATCTATTCCAGTAAAAGTGTTTGTGACAAAAGTGCTACCGGCATTCAACTTTTCTTTAACATTGCAAAAAGTCAGATATTTTTAATGACCATGTCTTTGTGAGGAGATGATTTTTCAATATATGATGTAGGAACTTTAAAAATACAGGCTTAGTAGTTCATGCTTTTGAATATATATTCAATTCTGAATATAAAGAAATGTAGAATCTTAAACTGAAAATTTATACATTTGTTTTTTCTGTTAGTTGTCTTTTTAATTCTGTAGAAATGTAAGTGTACCACACTTATTTTACACTGAATTTAACAATAATGTTTGTTATTCTTTGCGCTCAAGAAATGTTATAATGCAAATATTTTGACCTTTCGCTTAGACCAAAAAATTGCAAACAAATAAACTCATGATCTAAATACTTTAGTTTTATTAATAGATGTTCTTATGAATGTAAATCATTTTCTTTATGTAAATCGTTTTTTCATTGACCCTTTTGAACATTCAAATCTAATGAGAGCTTGTAAAACCACAGCTGAGGAAGTGGGAAGGAAACCTGCTAATTTTTATTGCCAGTCATCCATTTTCAGTCCACTTGTTTTTCCTGAAGCATCCTGTGTGAAATGTGAATGTTGCCTCTTCCTGAACTCGTCATCCATGAATCACTGTGCCCTTCTGCCACTGCAAGGACAGATGATCTTGATACAGACTAATGTCAGCACTTCTCTGCTTGAAGTGTCTGTTGTGACAGACAAAGTATTTCAGTGTCCCAACGGCCATTTATCGTTCTGTTGTTCCTATGAGCGCATCCAACATTTGGCAAACAGCAGTTTTCCTTTTTTTCATCCGGTTCCTGAGGAGACTGATGTTGCCATCAGCTGTTGTCATTATTGATGACAGAAACTGATTTTAATAGTGCTTTTTTGCTTTTATTAAAAAAGACAATCCTCACAGTGATTTTTCTTCATGTCTATTTTAAATTGTAACATGAAATAATGTGCCTTAGTTCATATAATGATGCATGACATCAGTGAATTTACTGTAAGATAAAAACTGCAGCCAATATTGTCACTTAAGGCCAATTTGTGAAGCAGTTTTGGCATTTAGATTTAAACTGGGCTCTTTATGACCATCATGTTCTACTATGACCAGTGATTCATATCCCTGAGCAAGACAATTGTGGGATATGTTAGAAATTAATAATCAGGATGCTTTATGGCTATTTTGGATGAGCAGGATCTTCAAATTAACCTAAAGAAGTACTGTGCCTTGATTTGTCAGGTATTTAGCCAAAAACAGACATTTCCAAGTGGTAATCTTATCCATAACAGCTTATCAAAACATAGTTTCCCAAAAATAAGCACATGCATTGATATGGCAGAATAAAAGTACATATAGTTTGAGAGAGGATTTTATTCATGTTGCCCATAGTAGCACATATTACTCCTTCAAAGATTTAGGAAATAAATATGAGGTGCTTCGTCAAATTGTGATTAGTAAAGTTTAAAGCAACAATAACAATGCAATTTAGAGCATGTAGAAATTTTATTTTTGCATTAGAAATGACAGTCAACAGTTGTGCATTAACAGGGAAGTTCATTGTTATTAAGAGAACTTAAGAGTTAGGCTCATGTCACAACTCTCTGTCTTGTGGTTGCGTTTAATTTTCAACTGAAGGTGTATAACAGTATACAGCATTAAAGTCAAATCTTCTAGAGAATGCAAAGCCACTGTTAACTGGTCAGAAATTCAGCGTCTTCTCTTATTCAGCTTTATCAAAAGTTCTGATTTCTGTACTTTAAAACAGTTGTTACATAAATAAAAATAAAAAAAAAATTCTCAAAACATTACAAAAAGATCATCAACATGTACAAGAACATGAAAAGGTACTGAAGGACTTAATAAAAAGGATTCCTCTTAGTTATATTGCCATGAAATTGTTAACTAGCAAGGAACTAGTACTTAAGATCTGTTAAAAATCTCCATCATATATTATAATGTTAAATATCAATCATAAAATCTACATATAAATTAAACAACAAATGTACATACAATCTCCGGAGTAAAACAACTTTATCTTCAGACAAATTTTTCTTGTGTCATTTTACATTTGCATTTACATTTTAGAAACTTTTTAAGAACACATAACAATCACTTTGAACCAGTCTGCATGTTGTACCATAGTCTTTTTCTTTACATTGACACAGGCAGCTATTATTCAAGACACTTAAAAGGGTGCTTAGACTACATTAACATCATCATGATATTAAATTGTCACATTGTACTCTGACCTCTTGTCTGGTTAGCTAGCTGTTATTAATCAGTGTAATCACTACATCTATAGTTATCTATAAACACCACAGCCATAATTATTTTCAGTAAAAATATTTGTCATTTTGACAATCTGTATTTCACAATTTTTATATTAATCCATTTGATTCAAATTATTATTATATAAAAATGCACAAAATATGTCTGTAAAAGTATCTTTATTGAATGCTTTGGCTCCTTTGAGAATTTTTAATTTTGGCTTTGTTGTTTGTTGCGGTTTGTCAGGCAGTATTTCCTTTCCACTTTATTTAATCTGAGAGTGTCAGTTCAAAGGGGAGCTTAGAAGTTTGCTGGTCTGATCATCATTGCAGTGGACTTCAGTGAGTAGCCCGAGCCTTTCCAGTAGTACCATTTGATTCCGTTGAAGCGATTTGAGTTTTGGCCTTGTTGGTAATACACCCCATTCAAATTTGATGGACCGCAGGCATCAAACCACCAACCTTAAACATGAAAGCAAAAAATAAATAAATGCTGAATTCTCAAATAAAATTAAAAACATTTTTCTGTGGCATAGCTTAAGAAATGATGGTTCAGACAGATGTATGTCTGAGCTGGTAGAGTATTTCCACACTGTTGATTTTAGTCATGATTGGAATGTACAGCTATGTTTCCTTCTGCTTCTTGCCCTTGCTGCATGTCTGGAGCCTTAGTTCCCCCACTTTGTGTTTAAGTCACGCATGACATCTATGACTTGTCAACAATTACCCACAGTGCACCAAATAGGTTTTTTCCCAGGATGGGGAATTCAAGACCAGCAGTACTGTCACTCTGATTGAATGATACAGTTTGGTTTGATTCGATTTAGACATGAGGAGTTATAATGATAAGGCTAGTGTATAGTAGTTCAATAATGCAATACTAAAACCACAGAAAAATAATTTGATAATTAACTCATTAACTGGTCTGTGAAACATCTATCATGCACACTAGAGCCTGAACAAGAACAAATTAAACTGCTGTCTGGGGACAGAAAGCAATTGGAAGTAACTTCCTATGTGCGTGTCATGGTAATGAGGTAGGACATTTACATTTGGCAACATTGAGTTGGATGTGATTGTAAAAGTGCTTCTGCTCTTGAGATGGATTACCACTTATCATGAATGTACACGTCCTTTGTTTTAGGTCACACTTTTCTTTCAGTATGAATGAAAAGACTGACTAATAACTTGGTTTATTAACTCTTTAGGACTTGGATTTTGATTTTATTAAGAGGTATTAACTGGGTTGTTATAAGTAGTTCGTAATAATCTTATTATTTACAGCATTCAAGAATACCAGCATTTTACACAGGCATCTAATGCAGCTGTGTTACCCTATTATTGTGTGCACCTGAACAATTTGAGTGCTATTTAATATGACCTTTTCATTTGCACAGCTAATTGTTGAAACAGTATCAAAGAGGAGGTTATTCAGCTCTATAGTAGCAGATGCTATGAGTAGTTCATTCGTTTGACATTACACTGATGTAAAATTATTGGATCCCACAATGCCTGATAGACAGTTTTTTAAAAAAGGGATCAAAATTGGCATGGCAGAACAAGATATATCCTCTTTATTTATTCCACAAATGCGTATTCCTTGTCAAAGCATGATATCTACTTTAATCATAATGCAAATATAGCAGATATTTGGTATGCTAGTAATGGCTAATGTAGCCTCAAGCAGAAATGAGGAGTGGACTAGGTCTGGAAAGCTTGCTTCTATCTAAATCCATATCCTAAGATCTTTATTTTTTCAAACTTGTGGTCTTTAGTCCAACCAATGCTGGTTCAAGTGACACGACGTACAGAAATTTATCGGACTCCACACAGCTCCCTCCAGGGCCATAAAACTCTAGTACATTTTTTCACATATGCACTAGTGCTTCTGTAAACAGACTTTGATGTGTATAATAAGTGGAGTTCCCCTCAAAAGACATAGGTAATAGTAGATTTGGATTGTAAAGCATCATACAGAGGTGTATCTAATTATTTTCTGCCCTATTAACCACCAGATTTAATACAGAAATCCCAAATCATGTACATTCAAAATAGGTGGCTTTATACTAGTTATAGTAGATTCTTCTGGTTTCTTTTTACTGGGTCTGTGTCACTTAGTCACGATTGTGCACAATGTGCGTATGGAGTCCAATGTGAGAAACCCCTCATGGGAAAAAAAGGAATAAGGGGCGGGTTTTCATGCTTTCATGATCACTTGGCAGACCCCAGTACAGTGGAGGACAAACCTCTGGCAGCGGAGTCACTTTCAAGGGAACGGAGGAGGACACTTAAGCCACAAAAGGAGAGAGGGAAAAGCTCTGTTCCCAGGCTATTAATGTCAGCCATTGTAGGGGCTGAATTCCCCAATGAGTTGATCAGTGATTAACTCTGAGCTAATTGTGCTCTTTGACCTGGCCACAAAAGTACAGGAGCACTTGAAATGCCCTTGAATATTTTTTGGGGGAAGTGCTAGGATTTTGTGTGGGTGGGAAATTTTTCCAAAACAAGTGCCATCAGAAACTGATCTGATTATTGTGTTTTCCTGATTTGCACATTAATTCAAAAGAACAAGTCATTTACAAAAATGTGTTTCTTACCCCCTGTTGTCAGTTGTGAACATTTGCAAACACATTTGTCGTTGTCTGCATCCTTTGTACTGAAATCACTTCCTGGCTGCCCAATGCTGCTTATTTTGCCTGCTGTTCCACTGTAGCCTTTAAGGTGTATCCTGTAGAATGGAAAAGGAAAAATGAAGGAAGAGGAGGAGGAAGTCCATGATTGCTGTTCCTCAAAAGGCAATGTTCCGCTCTCTTATTCAGTTCTTCGGTCTTAACTTCACTATTACTGGAGCCAAAATGGGTTTTGGCATAAGGATTAAAGTGTGAGCTGATTGCTTTGTAGTTTTTTCAGATGTTTGTGGATTTCATAAGCAGCTTCATGATTTTTTTTTTTTGATTTTTTTTTTTTTTTAGTCGTGCTTTTATATCAAGAACTCACATAATGCTACCTCTGCAGTTTATTTGTAGGAGTTGTTTGAGCCAACTGAACCAACTAACTGAAGACCTAATTGGTCATAGTCAAGTAGACTTAAGACCTGAATAGAGCTGTGTTGAATTGAGGCATTTCAAGGTCTGTTTGTCACATTCAAAGGATGTATCCATTCCACTCCTGAAACCAGCTTAGGTTTGGAAAAGAAAATACTTGTAAAGGTTGTGTTGTTGCCAGGGGGTGCAAACTTAATGTTAGAATTCCAAGACATTTCATGTATTTCCTATTTTTCAAACACTGACTAGTTTTATTACATTTTCTTTGGGCCGATGCCAGAACATCAGTGTCAGGAAGTAAATACTACAGCAAAGAACCTCTATCCAGAGGAATTTCTATAATGTGTTTTGCTTGGAGTTCAGCGTTAATGATCATGAACTTTTGTTTTTTTAAGGTAGCCTTCAGGCTGTAGCAATATGTATGAGACAGCCAGAGACGCTCTCCGTTTGTCAAATAAACATTAAATCATTGAAATCGCCTATAGCACTGCCATGGTGTACACTGATGTCTCATTTTCGTAGTCAGTGAATAAGTTGGAGAAGATTAGCCTGTTATTCTGAATGAATCTTTTCACTCTATTATCCCTTCTGTTTGAATTGCTAAAAAATAAAGAGATGCAAGTGATGATTCAGAAATATGGTTCAGGTGTGAGAGAGAATGAATACACAATGAATTAATTAAATTTGGTGGTGTCATGTTTTTATCTTTTGGAAAATGTGTAAATTGGTTAACTGTTACACTACACATGAGTTATTTTAAAAATAGTGCTTGAAAGATGCTTTTTATTTTTTTAAGAATTCACCTTTTTTAAGGACCTTTTACTTCTGAACGCTTTCATCAATATAATGGTCATATTCTTCCAAAGAATTGCAAGGCTCTGAGTTTTGTGGCTGTACTTCACTGTTGCTCTCTGACTGAAAGCTGGCAACATTTCATGGTATGTGTTCAGAATAGCAGACTGAAAAAGCACTCTCGTAAGAGAGAAGCATAATTTGCTGAAGGGTATTTTGTCAGTAATTACTTGTACTACCTGGGCTGTAACAATTTGTGCAAAAATTAAACAGTGTTCAGTAATTGTCACTGACCATCCAACACATTAATTCATTTTTTTGATATCGTCAGCACAACGCACCTGTAATTTTGTGCTTCACTTTCGAGTGAAAACTGGTCATATTGTGAGAATCCAGAGTTTCCCTCCCAGTCACTCAGCTGGATCCGCAGCTTGTAGGACTGATAAATTGTCATTCTGGAGACAAATTCATTTCCTAACCAGAATTCACCTGAAGGTTCTCCAAACCCCTGAAAAGACACAAAATAAATGTAATTAAACCTTGTTAAACCTCTGCATTGCCGGCTTATAGGTTTAATTTTTCTGTTAGCAGCTGACATACAGAGGAACATCATATACAATACATTTATCTTCAATTGCACAGGGCTTTTTTCCCTCTGAGACTGAGGTTATTTCATAAGGAGCCCGTTACGTAAATGCTCTCAAACATTCACATTAACAATAAGATATTGATAAGAAAGAATGCCAGTTTAAACTGAGCTCACAGTAAGGTAAAAATAAAGGGAATGACAGGAATGCTGTCCTCTGTAATAACTGCACTGTAGGGACTTGAGATTGGACTTCAGATTCGTTTTGGCGTGATGTCTGCCTACTTATTTCCTGCAATGCTGCTCACTATTTTTAGGAACCATTTTGAAGCCTCTATGATTGTAATATAAAAGCACAGTTTTGGCTGCTATTGCAGAAACATTACATGTTCTGTGAATAGACTCATTGTAAAATAATGGTGATTTCAGGATGTTAGAGGTTTGTTGCTGGCATTGTTTTGTTGAATAGCAGATAATGATCACTCAAGATTTCTGTGCCTTTAATTCAGTTTGTCCTTTCTTCTTTCGATTGCTTCTCAGAGTTGCTTCTAACAGTGTGGAATCAACAGGCCCTTAAAACACCTTCAGTCGATGGCCAAAATCAAATCTGGCCACTGCATTGTGTATTTGGAACGAAAACCGTAACCTAGGTTTTATTTTTTTAAGGAAAGAATTTCTCCTTGATAGCTTGTACCTTTTTGTATTCTTCCCACGTACGGTGAAAGTCAACACGGCCATCAAAGCGTTTTTGTAGTACTGTCCAACCACCTCCTTCTGTCTCCATGTCACAGAAAGCCTTCAAACACAAAGAACAAGGAGTTACCGTAATTAATAATTCAAAATCAATGCTTTGTGAGGAATTCCTGCTGATTAATATTTTGAACAAATGACGTCCTATTTGATTTGGGTTAAAACAAATGTCAAGTTTCAGTGAGGAGATACAAAACTGAAGTCCAAGTCTTAACAGCTCAAAAGTATCTAAGGAGATCACAGTTTTAGCTCAAACATGCACATTAGTAGAAGTCTGAGAACATTTTAATTTAACTGCCCCATCCTCAAACAGAAAACTGTTTACTGAGCCCCTCCAGAGAAATAAAATGATTCAAGCATGGGTGGGTCAATGCATGTCTGTGTGCATTAATAAAGTATGTGCACTATCATGGCACTGTTTTATTGGGATACAAACGTGACCTCGAAAGACATTCCTGCCTTTTAAAGCCAATTTACTTAACTGCTTATGTTTGTTATTATAGTTTTAGCTTATGTGAATGCACTGCCCACTTGGGGAATATCTAGTATGAATAAATTAAAAAGGCATACTTTACCTTTACCTCTGATGTGGTGTTGGGTAATGTCAGAGTGTAGACTCCACTTTGGGTGTTTCCTGACTTGAAGACAGCAGCGCAGTCCATGAATGTGGTAGGAGTGTCCTGCATCATGGCTGTTTTGCTCTCTGCAATAAAAATCAGCCTTTTTAATTTCATACCACACAAGTGCACTGTAGAATATGGATAACATACCCTAACCGAGTCGGGCTGGATTCAGTAAAATTCAAAAAGTACGTTTGTGTCGGCTTTGCTCCTGTCAGCTAGGCTAGCCTACTTAACAGGGAACTATGACGATATTTTAGGATTGTTCACCGGACATTAAATTGTGCCCACCCCTCATGATTTCTAGTGGTCCAGAGGTCCCAAATATAATTGCATTTCACAAATTTAAATATAAAACTTTAAAAAGTGCAAACAATGTTTACCTTATACTGATGAGAGTAAAGAGAACAGGATGACGTGCAGTGCAGACTCACCTCGAGCTGAGCTGTCACTGATGGTGTGAATGAGATTGTTCACAGTGTCCAGTAACTCCTGCTGCTGACGCTGCAGTGCTGTGTTGTTGGAGGAGACTTTGAGCAGCTGCTGCTCCAACTGGCCAATGATGGCCGTCTGCTTCAGTATTAGAGTCTGAAGTTGCTCCTTTTCCTCTTGAAGCATCTTCAGCTCCACCTGCCTCTGCTCCTCAATATCCTTCACCTTTTTCTCCAGATAGCTAGTTAGAAGAAGGCAACAAATTTAGCAAAGAGCTCTGTATTTGCTTTGCACCTTAGCCCAATGCTGGACTGCTAGTTGACTCTGCAAATTTGTTGTATTTGTATTTTCCATGTGATTTGCTATCCTCACCTGTTTTTGTCATTCAGTTTGTTGATTTCATTTGTTTGGATTATAAGTTGTTTTTCCAACTTGTTGGTTGACAAGGAATTTTCAAGAAGTTTTCGCTCAAGCCGAGTTGTGTGATGAATTACCTAAAAACAAGAGAACAAGATGAAGCAGCTCACTCAGGCAGTGACCCATGCACTTGATGTAGCCATTCATCATCCATCAGTCAATTTTTAAGTGCTCTTGGCTGTTATGTATTATATTAGCTCAAGCAAAGGCTCAAGACCCTCTACTAAAGCAATTTGTCTTCACACAACACAGCATGAGCCCATGTTAAACACACAGCTGGAGACAGCTGGTGTTCCAAAGAGACACAGATCTCTAAAGTCAGGAGAGTGTATTAATCTTAAATTTATGCAGCAGCATCTATATTTCTCCATTGTAATGTTTAATACAGTATGCGGATAACAATATGACTTGCAGCAATTTAAAAATGTTACAAAACACATCACATAGAGGGAGAGATGGCAAACGAACAACAAACAAATATGCATAAAGTCCTTGTAGAGTAGTGAAAAGTAGTGAATTCTTGTTGGGTCAACAGACAGTTCGTCAAAATAATGTAGATAATAAGTTTTGAATTCCATTAGTGGACCGAGTTCAACACAAGCACAGCTTGCACTTCTAGAGTGAACAAACAGCCATTAGTAAAATGGAAAAACATGACAGGAAAGAATAACCAAATTCCGATACAGCAGACGTACCTGAACAAGGGAAATTTTCAAAATCAACCTATTTTCACAGACAGACATACTGAACTATACTCTGGGGTTGGGGACCTTGCCTCTAATTTCCCATTTTGGAGGAACTGAACTCAGCAAAAAGCAGGTTGTTTACATGGATCGTAGCTGTGTGTCTCCAATGGAGCTGTTGATGTCTTTGAACAGACGGATGTCTGATTGTGACAAACTGATAGACCCTTTCTGTGGGAATACGAGTGTGCTAATAACAGGAAATGCTGTACAGTTGGCTCACATAAGGTCATTGACGTGTAGCCACAATAATAAACTGACACAGTCATACCTGTTTTTCCCTCTGCTTATTTTTTTAACACTCTGAAGCTACATTTTTTAAAGCAGCGCATTACGGAGAACATATTGTGTTCATGTCATAAAAACAAAAAAACTTGCCCCATATTTTCATTAGTGTGTTATTCTATTATGTTATTCTATTAAGAAGGCTATTTTGCTTCTGCTTAAACCGGTGTAAACTGTTTTGACAGTTTTGACTTTCCCAGTGATCTGTTGCATAGCATGTGTGTACTTTTTGGCAATGCTTCCTTCTGTATGTTTGAAGTACCTGGCAATGCAGCCTCACCTGTGCCTCCACATTGGTCAGTTTCCTTGTTTGCTCTGCAGTTTGACTCAGTAGGTTTGTTCCTATTTCAATCATCGTAGCCGTGTGGTTGTGCACAGCAGTCTGTTGGATTTGGACCATGTCCTGCTTCATGCTGTCCTGTATGTAGTTCTCCAGCTGCAGCACCGAAGAAAAGTATGAGACAGGTTGTTAGAGGTTTTGATGTGAATAATCAGCCTGTGATTTTGTTGTGAATACACAATCTTGCATCAGTCGTACAGTAGTGCAGAGATGATGAGAAAGAAAAACTTTGTAACTTTTTTTTTTTAACCTTTTGGATCAAGAACCAAAACCAGAAGCTAACTATTGTTTGAGTGTTCATTTTCCACTAGAATAAAATTGACACAGAGGAATTAATAAATAGAATTATCATCATTAAAAGCTACTCAGGGCGATCCTTAATTAGTCCTCTATGATTGATTTGATTTGCTGGGAGCTGGTTAGCAGGTGGAGCTGGGGGCAATTTTAGAGCTAGCTGTAGGACCAGTCAGACTGTCTTTATCTAAAACGGATGAAATGAAAAAATATTTGTAAAGGATTTGTTTTCATTTCCAAATTTCCTGTGTCAAAGACAGAAATCTGCTAGACCTGCCTGCCTGCAGTAAAACACTTGTTATCCCTGAAATTTAGCTGTCAAATTTAACTTTGTTTTGCACTGTTTCATCCTCTATCATGACTCCTTTTTTGGTAAGCTATCAGTAATGTTGACACATGGCTCTAATGTTGCAGTTTTGCAGTGCATAACTGTCAAAAAAACACAGCAGCACCAGATGCGATTCTAGTTGATCAGATGATTAAAACTCAGCACTATAGGTGGCAGACTCATCGGCTGCTCTGTATCATGACTCTGTAACTTACTGCTGCTTCACATCCATCAGCAAGACTGTTCAAATCTCAACTAAAAACACATCTCTTTGGCTCAACATACAAACATAATTGCACCTCATTCTGTTTTTATTATTAATATTTTGTTACCAGTTCTTATCCCTAATCAGTGGGTACACAATTATATGATGATGGACATACTGTTCATTATTTTTGAGCTTGTAGCCGTGCTTCTTAAAGGATTTTAAGTTAAAAATCATTTAAAATGTATTATTTTCAAGCTTACTGGCAAGCACATGTTATACATTTCTGTGCATTTTATTGGTGTATTATTTCACTATGTCCTTACAAACCAACCTTGTGGTCTTGTTGGAAGAAATGACCATTTCCTTCCATTTAACTTGCACATTATCACAAAATGTGCATTGGTCCCCTCATAATATCCAGCAACAATGGCATTATTGTTTTTGTAAATCTGCATCACCTTCGTGTTTGCAGTGTTTCGTGTTGTTTGTACATGAAAATACACACTTAATTTCTATTAAATATTTTAATATCACGTTATATTTAAGTATTATGATGTAGCATCATTGTTCCATTACTTAAAGGTAAGGAAAGTTAGGGGGATAGACTTGCATAAACTGTCCTAATAACAAGGTATTTTTAAATCTTTTTATGGTGTAAAATCTTTCAGTAAAAAGAAGGTCATTTTTGAGTAGGCGTTTGTAATCAGTGTGAAAAGGAGTAGATTGTAATTTCTAAGCAAACTGTTGAAATCTCAAAACACTTTATTAATTCATGTGTTTGAGCTTAATTTAAGAGAATGCAAGTTTTTACAGCTGTGATGTAACCTTTTCAATATCACACTTTTTAATCATTGGAAAAATACAATGGCTTAGATGCCCTGAGGGTGGGAAAAGGTCACTATTTCATCTTTACGAGATTTGTTCGAATCTACCTTACAGTATTGCCAGATTTAGACCGAGACCAATCATTAAGTTATTTCCTGCATGGTGTTCCTGAGTGGCAATCAGGTCACACGACTCGTAAACAGGATGGAAGTGTTGAGTGAGGAGTTACATCCTTCATGACAGTATGAGTGTTCAACTGGAAACCAGCATCAGTTAAATATCTTTGTCATCTACAGTAAGTTTGCATCATAGCTTTTGTTATTTACTCGTCAATCAGTAATGCAACTGCAAACATCCACTTGTATTATTATTTTTTCTTATGGAAAATACAAGTAACAGCTGCAATTTGTGCTGATTTTGTTTGTCTTCCTCCCATGACTTCCAGTTTGTTTATGTTCTTGGATACACACAGGGATGTGTGGTAGGTGGAAGGTTGCCATTTGAATTATTGGGCAGGATTTCCCATTGACAGTCAGTGATCTAATCAGTTGTTTACTGTGTGTGCCTCAAAGGCGTCAGTAAGGAATGACTGTGTTCCTTATTCACATGAAAGCGTGACAACAAATTGTTTTCCTCTGTAATCATCATCCGGTGTCGCGTATATAGGAATTTAGGAAATAATGTGACTTGGTTAGACTTTCAGTAAGTTAGTTGAAACCGATGTACGTACTGTATGCCGATTTGGAACTATTGCAAAGAAAATTTGTTAATGTGGATAAGAGAGAGGTTAATTTTTAAACATGTTACAGCAGTGACAGCTCTTAACATTTAACTATTAAACTGTAAACTCTCATGTGAAAGAAAAGTTGTTTCTAAGTACAATGATATATATCATCTATCCTTCCATTTATCCATCCATCCATCTGTCAGTTTTCTTCACCTCCTTATTGTCATTTAGGGGCATGAGGAGCTGAAGCCCTTCACGACATAGTGTCATTACATTTTACCTAATGTGTCTTCACACATTAATTCAACTACTTAAACTATTATTTCTAAATGAATCAAAGTTGCGTCGAAAGTAGCAGGCTTAGGCCACTGCATCACTGTTTTCTAAATAACTGTAGAGGAAATTAGGCCTTTTTATTTAATTTTTTTATGACAGTTGTTATGAAACACATCACCTCCTCACCAGTATTTGAAATTATGACATTGAATTGATTTTTCTGAAAGAACATTTATGTTATGACACTTTTATCATTCCACCTTTACTGTTTTTTTTCCTCTGCTTGTGCAAATAATTTCATAAAGCCACACATCTGACGAAGGCACTTGAGTCCTCCTCCGTGTATGAGGCACAAATTGAACCTGTCAGATTTGTTGTTGGACTTTTGAAATCATGACTTGTGTTGCCTAATGTCGGAGGCGGCTTTGACCTGTTGGAGTTGTGCTTTGTGTGAACATAGATACTGAGTTTCAGCATCTACATTATGAAGAACATCAAAAAAGCCTGCCCTCTGAGCTCTCTGTTGAACAGATCAGAGCTTGTTTTATGTTATAAGATGAAGATTTTGTGATCAAGCTGTGAGGTGTCCTTGCATCGTCTGGCTCGTCTTGTATAGCTATCTGCAGTAATCACACTGGAGAGGGAGAAAAGAAAGAGCAAGAAAAGAGCCTGTTCACTCCTCTTACTCACGCAAGTAATGGCTCAGCAAATTGAAAGGGAAGTATGCACCCCTCGTGTGGACACCTGATTAAAGACTTTGTTAAGTCATCAAGCTCAATGAGTCCCTTCGCACCGAACAAACACATTTGCTAAATAAAAATAGATTCCCTAAAGTATCTGTCAGTTTTTTAAAGAAAGACCTTTTTTAAAATATTTTTCAGTGTTTAGACCTGTAGTTAAAAGTTACTTTTGTTTAGCGATGCAGTTTTATCACTCTCCTACTTTTTGTATTATCCTGGGCCTCATTCATGTTGATACTTAACTCAAAGAGCTGGTGGTTCAATATGAGAACTTCTTTACATGAAAACAAAAAAGCAGTACCCTTGAAACAATTTTTTGTCCATCTGGTGCTCAAAAGTGTATAAGATAATTCTATGGATGTCTTAGCAGGAAACCTGGCAGAGTCAGCAGATGGCTTTTAATCATCCTCATGTGTTAAAATGGTTTTAGGTGTCTGGTTTTCTTAAAAGCTGCTACCTTCTTTGGTTCGGTTTAAAAAGGAAGTGTTAATATCTCCAGTGCCACCTGTGTTAAAGGATGTTTTTCAGCTCTTCACCACATTTTGTCACCTTGCACGTCATCCTGCTCTCTCTCAGACAACTAAAGAGACTTAGTTCCATTTTCTCTGAAAGTATGACTCTTAAATCTTTGTAATAAATCACAGTCTCTTGAATTGATGTGGTATCATGGGTGTGACTTTACCTTAAGCAGCCACTGTGTGTTGTTCTCCATGGTGATCTCCAGTTGTTCCAGCCTCTGTGCCGACTCGTCGCTGTCCACAGGTCCATCCTTTTGAACTGGGTAGTTGTAGTTGCTGCCCTGGGTTTGGCAGTTTTCCTGCTCTGGCAGCAGAAAGGTGTAGCTACACGGCCCATTTTGGATCTGATACTCTCTCTTACCCACTGCACTGTATCCTGTACCCAGACCAAGGCAGAAACTTAAAACTAGCAAGTCTACATTAAGCATCTTCATCGTGGAGCTATTTGTCCAATCTACAATTCTAACTCCTTGGATTTTTCTTTTATCCTCTCTCAATGACTGGATGTCTTTCTCCAACAGCATCCAAGTGTAAACAATCCTCTTGAGGTTCTGCAGATTCCTTTTATGACCTCTCAGTGGTAGGAGGAGAAAAAGCCATTAGGAATTAAAAGTAGAGTGTCACTTCCTTGTGTTAACCCGTGCCAAACTGCATGTGTTCGCCTTTCATTAAGACCCCAACCACTTGTTTTAGCTGCACATGGCCGTACTGATTAGCTAACGTTGAGTTTAAACCACTCCCCCCCTCTCCGTGGCCAGTCACTGTGAAGAGCAGTGAAGTGGAGATTCCTTTCAGAACAAACTCACTAAACAACAGAGAGGAGGGGATGCACAAAACCACACACCTTCCACTATATCCTCCACAACACCCACATGTTTTTTTCTCCTCCAGTTCACAGCCATTCAGGATGCAGCTGTCCCCCTTCAGCACACTCTGTGATAGTAGCAGCGTCCATCCCATTCATTGAGGAATGTTTCCCGGCGTACGGCAAACACACTAACATCTTTGAATGGGAGATTCAAAGGAAAGGCCTTTGTTTAAATGACATTATTAACTGTTTCCACATATTTCCTACTTAGATCTTACAAGATGCTAAATCTATATTAAAGGCAACATTTACTTCCTCTTCCTGAGACTTTTTCTATTTGGGATTTATGTTATAAAACAATTTAAAATCTCACAGATCTTCCTTTGAGTCTCAGAGTCCGTAAAGTCTGTGAAGTTGCCACTTGATGACCTCTGACAACAAAATAGTCACATTTTTCAATTGCGTCTGCTGCGGGGTCTCTTTGTGTGTTTCAATTTCAGAATAAATATACGTGTGGGATCTTTGTTGTTGGGAACAGAACAAGTGTAACAAAAAAAGCTGTTGCTTTTATCCTTTCAGATAGGAGAAGTTGTGTGAAATTCATATTTTGAATATGTGAGCAAACTGTGAAGTTTTCTGTTTCCTGTCTGAAACTATGTTAATGAAACGATGTCTGCACTAAAAGAGTAATTCAACATTGAGGAACTCTTTCACATTTAATTCCCATTTAGTGTCAATCTGTGCAGGAGCAACTGTTGTTACCTAACAGTCAAAATAGTCAGACTTAATACTTAGTCTGACTATTTTAAGTTTTTTTTTTCCTCTAAATTATTTAAGACTGTGTTGTTGTTTTTAGGCTTGTTCTGATGTGTAATTGAAGAGACTGAAGTATTTTTCAGATAGCCTTTGTGAACAACATGCCTCAAATGCTCAAAGTTATTAACTTGTTTTTCTGTGGTTTTAAGAAAATATTATTTCAGTAGGAAATTTTTTTGAAATGGGATTCAGACCCCTGGGTTATGTACACTTGCAAAATAGGGACTTACTCATTACACTATGCAAGTAAACAATACAGCAGTATACAACTTTTACCTATTATAATGGTTATCCTGCATTAAATATATAAAAAGTTTGGGGTCTCTTTCCACTAGTTGCAGCATCATCATATCCTGACAAAGTTTCTGCCATCTTGTTTCACAGCGGGGAATAGAGTGCAGGTGTGTTTTGAAGGAAGAGCAACTGATGTTACCTCTAGTGACTAATAAGTGGAAGTTTTGTCCTATACTGCAGGAATGTGCCTAAATCATAAACACTCTCTGTGAATTCAGTAGCGTCATTCTTTATTTCCTCCAACCAAGTCTTTGAAAATCAGACACCCTTATCCATCTCTAACAGTCTGCAAAATAATTTCACAGATTGAGCCTAATATTCTGTACTAAATGGTAGTTTCACGTTAACATAACCACATTTTGACTGCGCCATATTTCATTTTTCTGACAGGAAACCCCTAGATTTGCCCTCTGCAGTTGGATAGAAATACCGTAACAGAATTGCAGGAAGTACGATGATGTAATAGTTACTGTATAAGGGAAATGCACCATATTTAAGGCACATTACCAAAGAGGAAGGACTTGTCGTCATTCCAAAAACATTGACTTATTCAGGTGTTCAGGCTTAAAGCACTCAATCAGAAGATTCAGTAGCAATGTTTCTGGTTTTTTGTGGTTATTGAAATCATGGGGGAGGGAAGGAGCAGCATGATGCAGTTAGCGTACCACTGAGCTTGTCCAACAGTTTTGTGTTTTGTGTTTCACTGGCATCTCAATGACCCGTCCTCCAGAGATTTTTAAAAATTCAGCAAATGCAACAAACAGGCCCCAGCTCTCAGATTGTTTACTGGAATATATATTTTGAGTGTCATGTTTGTCAGCAATTAAGTTTTATTTGTTGTGCAGTACCCTTTTAAGTTGCAGACAGAGAACTGGGTCGTGATATCTTTAATGCAGCAGTTTATTGGATATGACATTAAATTTATGCAAATCCAAACTGCTGTTGAATGCACCAGACAGCAAATGTCTGAGTCCTCAATGTCACAGTTGGTTTAATGACACTCAATCGAGGACTCTTGTCCATGCCGATATGGTCATTTAAACTTAAGGTCACAAATTCTGTTTACATACTCTCAAATCAATCAAGACTTTTCCAGTCTTGTTAGAAATGATGTGAGATTGTTTGTGAAAGCTCAGAGTAATAAATCAGTAAAATCAAGCTTTGCCTGACTACACACAACACTATTTATTTAAAATATTTGAAATTAAATATCTGGAGGCTTAATGTTGTATGTGTACTTTTTGAGTCATTATTTTGTTCAGCTTTCCTTTATGTCGACCTTTTTTCACTAGTTTATAAAGCCTCTTTTCTCAGACCTTAGACATAGACTTTAACTGTTCTCTTTGAAGTGCACAATGTGGGCTCATGTTTCTCTGGCCCTCACTCTGAACTCTTTGACTCATTCCCAGTTACTCTGAGTAAAGTGAAACCTTTTTGAACATTAAAATTAACTAAAACTAACAAAAAGCTTGTTTCCTGATATTCAACTAAGAATAAAGCAGATGGTGCCCTTCAGTTTAGCAGCTGACCCCTGCTGGATACAGAGCAGGCCAGTTGTGAGGGCGGTTAAAGCTTTACTCACCAAATCCTGAAAGAAACACAATTCTAGAAGAGATTCACATGCTGTCGTTTATTCAGACACAGCTTACAGAACTCTATGATCAATGTGGGCTGCTGAAATGAAACCAGGCACTTGAGACTGATATTGCAGCTCACATTCGTGCCACTCAGAGTTATTATGATTCTGATGGAATTCCAAGTATTTGCAACTTCAAAATGTATCAGGCTGCCTTAAAACTGTAAGTTAATTGAACCAGGTATGTGTAGTTGTAGGTATGTATAGTTGTAGGTGTGTGTAGTTGTAGGTATGTGTAGTCCTAGAAGATGAAGTGTTTAAATTGACATTTCTAATAAGACCAGTATTTCAGCAGCAGTGTTCCAGGGTCTGCTTTTTATGTGTCTCAAAGGGAAATTGTTGCAGATTTTGCTGTATCACAGGCAGCCACCCTCAGGCCAATTCTGGTATTTAATCACAGTGTCAAATCAAGAGTAGAGATTTGAAATATGGTTTACACCTATTGTGCACCCACACAGGTGTTTTCATTATTGACACCTGATCAGACCTTTTCTCTGGATTGTGTGGGTGTTTTAACACATCACAGTATTAAAAGCACAGATGTAAATAATAAAATTAATGACATTAATTCCATTTGGCTACTTCAGTCTCAGGGTGCTGGTATTGTCCAGGCAGGCTCTCTGTGTCATGACTTACTGGGACACTTGGACAAATTTGTCCATCATTAATGTGTAAACAAACACCTGCTTTTCTGTTCCTACTGTCGGAACTGTAAACTGTGAGTTTACTTGACTTGAAGCTAACAAACTAATTACTAACTACAGTGAATAAATAGAAAAAAGATAAATTGAATTTCTCCCGTCTCAGCTGGTTGCATAGCAACTGGTCCCAGCCAAGAAATTCTTTGGCACATAATCCCCCCCTATAAAACTGTGAATTACTGTCTTTACGCTTTTGGTCTTTGTATGGATCAAACAAATGAGTTACATGCTAATTTGTGAGCTTCAGAGGTGCCAGTAGGCAGATTAATTTACCGTCAAACAGTCCCATGCTAGCTGTTTTCAGCCTTTGTTCTGAGCCAAACTCACTGCTGGTAGTCATTTCATATATAGCTTGCAGGCACAAAGGTGGAATTAATGTTTCATCTAACTCCAAGCAAGGAAGCAGAAATGCTTTTTTGTCCCCAAAATTTCAACCATTCCTTTAACTTTTCTGGGAACGGACACTAGGCAAATGTTATAGGCTTGTCTTGACATATTTAAAAAAAAAAAAACAGTTTTTCATGTGATCTTTTAATGAGGCATGTTGAACTGTTGTCTGTTCTTCATCTGCTGTATCTCTTGAACAAAGCATCTGATGAGTGTCCTGATCTTTCTGAAAACAGTTCTTTTCTAGTATTTAACTATCAATGTCTCCTGCCAGATCTGTCGTCTCCAAAGGCACCTGTCTGCAGGGGAGCACCAGCAGGACCTGTTTCAAAGCCAGCCCGCCATGTTTGTGTCCCAACACTCCCAGCCACCCACTCAGAGTCTGGTGGAGCTGATCCAGCTCTGTGGAGGAACAGTTTGCAAAACTGTGCGGCAGGCAGGTATCTGTATAGGGAAGTACAGCGGCAGGAGACCAAAGGGAAGCAGGATCCTGTCTGAACAGTGGGTCCTCGGTAAGATGCTTTCATGCTTTGTCTTTTTTTGTTAAATGGTCAACTGTGTTATCATGTCACTAATTGGCTGTCTTCCTTTGTGATTTTATTTTTTTTAGATAGTATCACACATTTGAAGCAGCTTTCATACGACAGCTACGACTTGGAGTGAAACCTGTTGAAGTGTGTGTGTGTGTGTGTCTGCGTGTGTGTGTGTTTGTGAAAATTTGTTGTGTTACTTTTATGTTGGAAGATGGTGCCTGGTCATATACCCTCAGTTTCTACCCTACCATGCTCCTCTTATGCAGGTTTATCATCTTGCTTTGTGAATGTGTTGAAGCTTTACAAAAAATGTTCCTTTTTTGCATTTTTAGTCCTTATGTACTGGAAACCTATTATGTAAGAGGACAACAAGCCTTTCAACAATCGTCTCATTTACTGTGAAACATGTAAAACTGTTTTTAACAAAGTGTATGTTTATCCTTAACTATCTGCTAATTATTTGCACTGTTTTTTAACAAGACGTGAGTTGAGCCAGATTGTTTTTATTCTTAATGACGTGATTTTAAAAACATTTGTTGAGCCAGTAGAAAACTCTAATAAGGATAACATACTATATCTTTGCAGAAATGTTGTGTGAAAATATTGTTAATAAATGTTATTCTCAAAATTTTGATTTGTGATCCCTGGTTTTCTTGTTTTTCTGTAAAATGAAGAGTTGTTTAAGAATTAAACCCCGTCTTTTTTTTTTCTTTTGAAACAGCAGTCAACAGTACAAATGCTGGATTAAAACTTGAATCACTTTGTGTTTGCATAATGTAACTTTCAGTTTTCCAGGTTTCATTTAAACATATTTGTGGTAAGATTAAACTAACTGATTTTTAAATTTTTTTTACAATCACTGAAATTTAAGTAGCACCTCGTTGAGAATAATGACTTGATTTTAAGGACAAAGGTGTGATGAATCAGTCTGTCAGAAGTGCTCTCAGGCTTCACTCAGTAGAGTCACTTGGCGACAGATGAAAAACTAACGAGCTGATGTATTACAGCTTGTACTTACACATGAAAGTTATGTTAAGACAGCAGAGATGACAAGTAGTTTATATAACTTCTATGGTACAATACTGCTGTAAACTTTAAATTTAATGGAATCTTACTGTAAAATGTATAGTCTTGACACTACATTTGCCTTTATAAAGTTTTTTTTTCATAAAACTTTTTTATTACATGCAGACCATGTAGTGTGACAGGTTCATAAAGTGTAATTACTAACAGTTTTAAACTGATTTGTCATGTGACATGAGTCTTTTTTTCCAGATATAGTTACCAATGCTTTTGTCATGAGGGATCCTACTGAGGCCACGATTTTTGGACTTTTAACCATTTAATAAGCATGTGTAGCAACTTTGTTTTTTGATTGCATTCCCATTCTTACTTTCAAGTCAAAACAGCAAATTTGCTTTGTAATGGCACTCCTAGAAAACACTGGCAGCTCTGAAGGTAGAAGGACAAAATTGAGACACTGGAATATATTTTTGTATGTAAAAGTTCTTTCTTGAAATTTCAATGGTTGTGTTTGTTTCAAGGGTTTTGTACACTGTCTCTTACAAATAAATGTAAGAAAAATAATCAACCACTCTGGCATGTTTTTTCATAATTATCTTTAAAAAAGAAACCAGTTTGTCTTGTAATTTTTTGCAAAATATGGTGAAGGCCAAACCTACAGGACAGCGTTATAGTCCATTAATATTGTAGCGTATAGAAGTCGTACGCTGTTGCTCATTGGTCAGCCGTTACTACGTAAATTGACCAATAGGCTTCGTCGATCTTACATGGTGACATTACGTAGGGAGGCGTGTGTGACATTTGCTGCAGGCAGCTAGTTTATGAACAGCTAGCTCACTGAGTAAGATGAAGAACAGCGGAAGGAAATAGAAAATATTTTGCCTTTTGACAACTGAGTTTATGTTTGGGTCACACTTTATTATCGCATCAAAACTAGGGAAGACAGTTAATACCGAAAGTAGCGTAATGTCAAACTTCTTGTCTAGCTAAACACGTTAAATAGTAGGCTAGCGCTTTTCTGAACTTATACATTAAATGTAAGGAGTTTGTGTTAAGGGGTGCTGTTTTGGTTTGCCGTTTTGAGATGTTGATACTAATCAGATAACCCCCTTTGCACTTCACTATGGGTGCACATTAGCTTTTAAGCCGAGTTGGCTAACTGCGGTTTGCAGACAAGGTTAAAATTAGCCTTAGCCAGCTAGCTCTTCATACCTTCCTGCTGCAGCTTGCTCACTTTCTTGTGCTGACTTGTCAGGCCAGGTGTGCTGAAAGTAGGTCGGGTGTGGTGTGGGAAAGATAGGGTGAGTGCACAGTGTTAGACTGAAAAACAGTGTGTAGTACCTATACCTTTAGCCTCCATCAGGGATTTCTTGTTACTTTAGTGGAGCCAGAGGTGAGAATCATGCTGCTCTCTCTTGTTGTGCACTCATACTCGCTGCGGTACTGGTTCCCAGCCACGATCATGCTGGGTACAGCCCCGACTTATCTGCTGTCATGGGGGGCTTTGCGTTTACTTTCGACTGTCTTACCAGCGAGAATGTATCACAAGTTGGACGACCAACTGTACTGCATCTACCAGAGTATGGTCCTTTTCTTCTTTGAAAACTACACAGGAGTTGAGGTAAGAGCTCCTTCACTTGACTGCATGCAGACTCACTCTCTCTTAGCGTGGTCACCATGTGGGAAACCGTGTTTGGAAAGGATTAGAGAGACCAATTTTCATTGCATGCACACAGTATGCAAATGGGTGCATTTGTGCAAGTTTTTTTTTTTTTTTTAAATATAGTAATAACAAAATGTTAAGTGGAGCTAGACAGAGATTTGTAAACAAGATCTTGATGAACCAGATAGATATCAAGAAGATCTACATTCCTTTACCCTTTTGTTGCTACTCCTTGTAAAGCTGGGATTTTAGTCTGTTAGGGTGTGTAAAAAGCACCAGTGACAATGTTAAAAAACTGTTAAATCTTCATCTCTGGTATGTTTTGATTGTGCAATAAAGTGCCTGCTGAAGGTCACACGAGTAGTTGAAAGGGACCCTTTTTTTTAAAAAAAAAAAAAAAAAACCTTATAAACAAAAAAAAGAAAGCTGCAATCAATTTGAATTTAGATTTTGCAAAAACAAACAAAATCAGACTGTACTGGAACCAAATCCCTGATGCAGTCTAAACATTTAACAAAGCAGAACAAATATTGATCTTAATGTAGAATAATTAAGCAGTCTCTCAAGACATCATTGATGTGCTGGAGTCTTTAATGTCTTTACCATGCTTTCTTTGTAGATTGTTATATATGGAGATATACCAAAGAAAAAAGAGAATGTGATCTACCTGTCCAACCACCAATGTACAGGTAAACATTTGTATATCTTGCATCAAATCACTTTGTAGTGTGAGGCACACATCGATGTAAATATCTAAGAACCAACATTGGGTTTCCTTGCAGCTGATTGGATCATTGCTGACATGCTCGCCATCAGGCAGAGTGCCCTTGGCCATGTCAGATATGTCCTCAAAGATGGTCTCAAGTGGCTGCCCCTATACGGATGGTATTTTTCTCAGGTAATGCAACTGTGTGAGTATTTGAACGTAATTTTGCAAAGATGTAATTTAAACCTGAATCACCCTCCAGCAGTGCAGTTCACACCAGATCATCTTTTTCATTTAGCACGGAGGAGCCTACGTTAAACGAAGTGCCAAGTTCGATGTAAAGGCAATGAAGAAGAAGCTCCGTAGTCAGACTCAATGTGGAGCACCAGTAAGTACACATTATTAATGTTTTAAATTAGCTTGTTGACGGCATGCACACGTCCTTATAATGTCTTTCTTCAGACCTGGCCCAATTTTTTAATTTTTCTTGATCATTACATGTTTGTTTTTTAAATGTACACCACTTAAATTCACTGCAGAGATTTCTGCAGTAAATTCCCCAAACTCTGTCCTCTTGTCCTAGTTATAATTAGGATGTTTAAGCTAGCACCAATTAAATTAAATGGATAATCAGGCACTGGATGCAGGAAAGTTCAGTTGCAGTGTGTGTCACTGTGTGGGCCTGCTTTTAATTACTTTTCTGGGATTTTGCTGTGGGGGATTAGAGTAGTGTGTGTGTGTGTGTGTGTGTGTGTGTGTGTGTGTGTGTGTGTGTGTGTGTGTGTGTGTGTATGTGT
>JAQMCX010000003.1:11895749-11922102 GCA_029814765.1 Acanthurus leucopareius | reverse complement strand
ACTTTATGATGATTACCTCTGCAAGATACTACTCCTGTCTGCCCTCCAAACCATCTCCAACCCTCTGTTCCCTGCCTACTTCCCATTGCCAAGGACAGCACCTTATCCTGGACCCTCTATAACCTTAAAGCTACAAAGACCCTGGCTACTAATGAGCCACAGGGCTCTCTGAAGAAGCTGATGCTTGAAATGTATCCCTTTTTATTTGCACATGCGGTTTTTGTTAGTCTTCAAGTGAAATCATATGATAATAAATGGAATGCATTTTTAAGAAGACAGTGATTTATGTTTGATTGCTCTGAACATTTTATGGTCTCACTGTTTTGTTTTTTTTCATTTTCTATATGAAAAAATTATTCCACTCCTATTTACATACTTACCTCAAAGATAAAACTGAAAATATGGAAAAAGTTGTGATTGCTAAACAGAGGAAAACAAACTATATGTCAGATGCTTTTATGTTTCGAATGAAATCATACATTAAAAATAATTTATTCCCTTTAAAAATGGAAGTTTTTGTCATTTTTTGTTTATTCGTGGGACTGCAGGTTGTATGTGTGATTAGTGTGTGATATATGAGAGAGTGTATGGAGTATGTATCAGTATACTGTAGCTGTCAGGGTCGGTCCACATCCATCTATTTTTTAACACAACTGCTGGTTTCAGGTGTCAGTTTCAACATGGCTGCCAGCCTAATGCACTGACAGCATGTTTTACAAAAGCTTTGATACTTTACACTGTCACTCCATCCTAGTTCAGAGGGTATTACTATACTTTTTATTCCACTGTATTTACTGACAGGTACAGTTACTGATAACTTAGATTACTTATTACTGTTAGATTACAAATTTACACAAAAAATATTTTTGGAATGAAATTAAAGATTAAACCAGGCAACAGTATTCAGAAATTACCATAAACTCTGCCTTCACTTATTACAACATTAAAGCACTGCTTTGATGTAAACACTGACAAGGATCATTCTACATAATACATACCTTTGATACTTTAAGCTCATGTTATTTCTGATAACACTAATGTAGTTTCACTTCAGTAAAATCCTTGCAGATAACCACTTGACTACACCTGCAATAACTTCTGGCAATCGACCACTTGGGGGCAACAGAACCAAGCTGTGAAAAAAACACTGATGTGATATCACCTCTTAAGATGAAATGGCAGCATGTTGGAGGCACAAACATCACTCGGTGTCCAGTACAGGACAATCTGTAGTCCCTTAAGACCCCACAACATCTTTATATGTCACCCAGATGTGATTTTGTAGGGTGTAGGGATTCACACTTAGGTGAACTCAGTGAGTTAATAAAGTTCGGTTTTGACAACTTGTTAATACATGGACAATTACATTTATAATAGCAATTAGCTGATAGATCATGCAGATTTGGTCTTTGTCTCCTGTGGTCTGAATTTTAGATTTCAACAAATAAATGGGTTCAGTTCGGTTCAGGGTTGTATATTTCTGGGTGTACACACATGAAATATTAATGCACAAATACATGGTGCTACCAGAAGAAAGCTTTTACCCACAGAGTCCAGAAAAGGGATCTACCTGTGATTGTAGCTTGTAACCATGTTACTATAACTGTGAAACAAGCTGCATATTACAGCTGATAAACGAGATACAATGCTGTGAGAGTGAACCAAAATTAAAGTTGTGGGTTGAACATCAAAAACACGAACTTGTGCCTCCTGAGCTCTATAATGATGGATCTGTAGAGGACTGTAACACAGGTTAATAATTGTCAGTGGGTCCATCGCTAAGAGGGACTCATCTCACAATATATATCCAATTGGCTTTATTCTATTTTAAAATTTTGATTATACACACTTAATCCTCTTCTACCGAGCTGAGAAGTAGGATGCATCTTATATTTAGCAGAATATAGTAAAATTAATTCAGGCAATAACATTTATCTGTAAGTATTTAGGAGGTAACGGGGATAACTGTACTGTAATGGTCACTTAAAAGCAGATCTAAATCTACCAGTTTTGAAAAAAAAAAAAGTAAATACCGGCCACCATGCACATGTGATCAGACCAAAGGAACTTGGTTTAAAGAGAGGAAAACAGTTAAGCTCCATTAAGTAATCAATGTCTTTTTATGGATTCATTCTTTTGAATATGTGGAGCAAAAAAAAATGTACCTTATCAGTGAAGGTGATGTATGAAAGTCAAGAACTGCTGCACTTGCAAATTTTCTAATGCTGGTATCTCAAGATCACAAGTTAATTTTTTGCTTATCTAAAGACAACAAGTTTTGCCATCTCGAGATTACAAGATACTCATCCTGCTATCACAAGAAAACAAAAGGATGGTTCCTCCTTTTATTTATGATTATCAGGGATCAGGAGTGACATGCCAGTATAGATGGGATCTTGACAACTGTAGCAACTGATTCAAGCTGATATGGCAGATCAAGGAGGACGTGTCACTGATCAAAGCTTCAAACCGACCCATTTTCATAGCAGAACACACAACACCTGAATTATTATCTATTTGCTAATAGAAATCTACAGTGACAGTCATCGGGTGTCCATGGGCTTTGTGGAGATGCTATCAGGGGTCATTATGTACATTGGGACAAGCTTGCAAAGGGATGGGCCTTAATAATGTCTGTAAGTCTAATAATCTTTATTTGAGCAGCTGCTGGCTGCAGCGGAGAGTTGGGAGCAGGTCAGCCTCTCAACATTGACCAGCATACACAAGACTGTGCTCTAATGACGTAACTCCAATGAACCAGACACTCATTTTCGACTGCTCCCATAATCACTAAGAAAACGACCTTTGTTATCCTGAGATAATAAAATAACAAGCTGTTGATCTTGAGATAACTGCAGAAAAAAATAATTGCGAGCACAGCTGTTTTCAATTTCTGTAGTGATGCATAATTAACAAAGAAAGAACGAACCTGCTCGTCTCAACAGCACTCGAGAGACTGTTCTGAAATGTGACTGATGTTAATGCACGTCATTCAAGTCTGGTGAAAGCTGCGACTGCAAAAAAATATCATCAATTATCTTCAAACACAAAAAACGAGATGAAAGTGAACTACACATTGCTCGCTTGAAGTAAACAATTATGTTTTATTGATAAGGTTCTCAGAAGAGTCTCGTTTCAGTGAATGTATAAGAATCATCCTTTGATAATACTGATTTGGTACATTATGACATCCAGCACGAGTCTCTTCACAGTGAGAGGGATCCATTACTGCTACTGCTGTTGGGATCTAGGACAGAAATATCTCTGCTTCCAAACAAAAAACAGTCAAAAACAACAAACTGGGAATTGATATTGTAGATATGGAATATTAGAGTGCCACAAAACTCTAGAGTAATAAGACCAGCTAAAGATTTTGCACATTACAAGCCACTTCCTCTTAGAAATATAAAACTTGATATTCTGGACAATATTCTACTGTGCTGCATAAAGGTAGGTCTATACACTGTACATTGAAATATATTTCGAAAAAACAGATTTCACAGTTTTAAAGACTTTATTTAAAGTATAAACCGTTTTTTTTTAAAACACTTTATTACATAAATTATTCTTTTTGAGAGTGACTATTATTTGCCCTGGCAGCAAACTGAAATTAATACAAAAACAAAATGAACATTTCTTACATATTTTACAAAAGAAAATAAACTCATCCATTAATGTTCATTTGGAATCGAACTGGTGACTCATTCATGATTGTCATATAGTACTAAGAATAAATAAATAAAAAAGAATAAAATAAATACTAACTTAGCATGTTTTTCTGGACTGTGAGTGTTGTGTTTGATCGTTCTGTACAGAAGTGCCTTGGTGAAAGTCTCACAATTCTACCGCGACTGAAACGTACAAAACTACGGCATCTACAGTATACGCAACATCCTGAAATTTAGTGTAGTCGGACACATATGTAGTAATATGATTCTTCTTCCTGTTTCAAAATAAACAATGCTGTGTGATACCACTGTCCACAAATATAGCCATCACTTTTTTTGACTTTGTTTTTTTTAAAAAGTTTATTTTCTCGTCCATTAACAGCTCGGATTTGTTCAAGGATGCCGTTAGCGCGTGTGTTGCTTGGTTGGATGTGCGCTGCCTCGGCAGCAGAGGACTGGTCCGTGGTGGACGATGGGAGGCCTGAGACAGGGAGACGACTCATAGAATTGGACGACCTTTAGCGTTTTCTTGTCTGTCGCTGTTAATGATGTTCTCCATTGATGTGTAGTTGTAATGGCTGCACTCTGGAGTGGCTTTGTCTCCACTTTGGTCCCTATGCATTCAGTGTCTATTAGAGACGGAGAAGCCTTCACAGCAGATACCAGCACAGTACAGCTCCACCGTGTGTTCATTAGCTGTCATGGCCGCTCTCAGTGTAACCCAAAAAATATGGGTGAAAATATCACTATCTTTTTTAAAAAGGGGAATCTTCTTAGTCATTAAGCAACAGTTCTCAAAGTTCTTCAGTGCTTTTTCAGTTGTTCAAAGTTTTTTCAAAAAAAAAAGAACCATTTGACCAAACTTCAATTTTTTTTTTTGCCTGTGGCAGTTAAATTAACAATATGTTTTCTGATAAGTCATTCTTTTCAAAAGTCCCTGCAGCGTTCCGCGAATAACCCCATTTGTTGGTTAATTCTCCATGGGTTTTGAGAGGAGGAGGGCTGAGGAGGCTGGGTAGGAAAAAGGAGCAGGATCTAGAGGAGTCAAAGTGGGAGAGGGGGGAGAGCCAGTTCAGGTGGGCTGTTACCTCTTGCCCATCTCGTTCTGTCTGAGGAACTGGATGTTGTTGCTGCTGTCAGCCAGTTCTGGGTACTGCTCCACAGGCAGTACATAGTAGCCATCGTAGCCTTGTACTCTACCTGTTGTTAGGAGCTGCTGTCTCTCCCCCTCTGTCCACAGGCGACTGCCCCCCTTCCCATCCCTGGCCCTCTGCTGTTCCTTGGACCAGGCTCCGGCCAAAGCTCTCTGCCTGGCCAGCTCCAACAGTCTTACCTTCTCTTCATCCACCACATCCACGGCGAGCCCGTACCGAACACTCAGCACCAACGACGGAACTGCAAACTCCACAGTCACTCCTCTCCTCGAGCGGCCGCTCACTGTCACATTGATGCCACTCTCCAGTGACTTGCGCCCGTTGGTGAGGCCCAGGGCCAACAGGTCACTGTCGGCAGAGCCCACTTTAACAAAGTAGTGACAGTCCTTCCCATCCTGAGTGTAATGGGTGCCTTCGAGGTACTGTGCGCCATTGAGCACCAGAGCCACTTTGCGGCTGTCGTCACTGGCCAGAGCTGACACACCTGCCACCACTCGGCCTTCCTTCAGAGCCAGCATCACTCCTCTGCCTATGATGGGGGTGCTGGTGCCAAACCAGTGACCGGGTTTGTCCTTGCGTCTTCGACGTTCCTTGTTGAGGAGACGACCCTCCAGAGCCATAAAGGCTTGATTGTGTCGCTCTGCTGCCTGCTGCACACCAGTGATGAGCTGCATGAATGAGAACAAAGAAGAAATCTTGTTCATTTTGTTGAAAGAACAGTAATATTTCAACACACATCTGCCAGTGACATCTTTAAATATTGCTGTGAAGGATGACTGGTGTCTGTATAAACATGTATAAACTCATGCAAAAGGCTGAATCACTGTCACAAGGTTATATTTGCTCTGATTCTTTTGGTGGCGATATTTTCAGCACAGATGTCCGTACCTGTCCGTTCTCACAGTGCTGGGTGGCCTGCAGCTCATACGGTGGCTCCACAAAGTAGAGCGAGTGTCGGGGGAACCCTGGGATTATGTTGCTAAGCTGGAAACCAAACATCACCAGCCAGCTCTTCACATCTGCAGCAGACAGGAGGGAAATTAATTCGCTGAATGACAAAGTTAAACACGGCTGCAAATGGATCATTTTTTTATAAAAAAATACAAAACTGTATTTGCCTCAGTGGCTCATCTGGTGTGATGCAAAGCAATCAGATAATGTGCCATCTGTAGCACATTGTTACTTGCATAAACTATCTTGTCTGTAGCAATCTGTTTCTTCTGCACAGCAGAGGCATCAGAGACAATGTCAGGACATAACAAGCTAACTTGAGCTTGTCCTTGTGGAACAGAAATTACATTATCTGTTGTCTGAACAATATATCTTGTGTTTTACCTAAATATTCTGCTGTATCAACAAATTATTTGTCCAAAAAAGTATGTTTACCTTGTAAGAATTTTTGTGTCGAACATTTATTTATTTTTTTTTTTGTGTAGAGCTTTGAGCTCTACACAGCTTTGAGAAAATGTCCTGCAACTTTAGACAAAATACAAATATCTAAATTATGTAGAAATATGCATACAACAGAGTTGAGCATGCACCATATTAACATAATAATCCTCTACCTGTGACATAATTCTTGACATCCAGCATGTCGCTGAGGGGGTTGTTGTTCTTGAACATGTACAAATTAAATGGAGATGGATCCTTCCCTATCTTGGGCCAGATGCTGTAGTCGGGCGAGGTCCAGCGCCCAGCCAAGACGTCATAGTCGCGCTGGGTGAAGTGGACCAGCTTAGTCAAGGGGTCGTAGAGACCGCCATGGAAACCGACAACCAGCTGGAACTCTGGGTTGGAGTCCAGGTACACTTCTCCGTAGGCTGTGTACTGCACCTGTGTGACACAAGCAGAGTCAGTTTGCTTTTGGCGACGCTCAGCTCAGCCTCACATGGCGAGATTAGAACACAGAGGAGCTGATGAGGATTTAGTGTCTCATATAAGGCCGCTCTGGGCACTGCAAATGCCAGAAGCCTTTTCTGTATGCAGATTTAATGTTGTTTAACTCCTCAATTTTACGACAATCCTGGCAGTAATTGACTGCAAATGAATTGATATTTAAAGTTACTTTGTATATTACCTGTTTGATCATCTGTCCATTGCTGCTGAAGACAGCCAGCGGTGTGCCAGTGTTGTCAGATGCTATGTAGTATTCCTCCCCACTGCTCACCTCCATGGCGAACAAATGTCCCTGATTATGAGACAGAAATTCAGTACATTTATATACTGTTTTTGTGGAAAAATGCCATAAATTGCAGCTATATTACTTCATAAATATTTATCAGTATTTAAATAATAATAAATAAGGCACATTTCTGTGCACCTACACCCACCTGCAGGTCATAGTAGAGAGATGAAATGTCGGAGCTGGAGTGGTTGAAGATGTGTGTGACCCTGGTCGGGTGGTTGAGGTCAGCATAGAAGAACTGAAGGTGCTGTCCCAGGCTGTTCCTCGTGGACACCCTGCGGCCAAGCCCATCATAGTGATACACAACGCTCCAGCCGCCAGGGCCTCGATTGTAGGCTCTCAGCAGCTGACCTTTGGAGTTATAGTCAAAAACATCTGAGCCGCGCTGGCTGAGGTAGCCGTCCTCATCAAGGCGGTACTGGACGTCTCCCAGCCGCGTGATGCGATCTCTGAGGTCGTATCTGAGCGGCAAAATGCGGGCACTGTTGCCAGGGTTCAGCAGATGAAGGTTTCCATTTAAGTCATAGCTGTAGCGCCAGGTAGACCAGTCATTCACCTGCAGAAAACAAGGAGGGTTATTAATGTGATTTCATTAGTTTTTGCCTATTGGAATCATAAATTTGCCTTCACAGCAGAAACAAAAGAGGGCAATTTCAATGACGGATTGAAACTTCTGAGTCAAAGTGGCTGTCACGAAGACTTAAGGTTCTAAAGCTCCCCATTATATCAACTCTCCACCCAGAATTCACCTTGACGCCGCTGAGCTGCCCGTCTCCGTCATAGTCATAGCGGTACTGAGTGGTGTTGGCGTATGGCCCAATTTTGAGCTCTCTCTTCACCACCCGTCCCATGCTGTCGTACTGCACTGTCATCCAGTACATGAGTGAACGGAAGATCTCATACTGGACCTCCTTGATGCGACCGTGGGTGTCAAAGTGCTTGCTCAGCGTCATTACAGCTGTGGTGATGATCTGGTTGATGTCATAATAAATTACCCCAAATTTTCCAAAGTGCTCCACCTGTAGGAGGGACAAAAAGGTTTAGAGTGATGATTACTCATCTGGCTGCCAAAAAAGGTACATTCAAAGACAAAGTTTGAGTTTGTAAGTTAAATTCTTTTGGAAATCATCCCTCAAAAAAGATTTAATGAAAGACATAGCAGGCTGCACCTTTCCGGAGATCTCGTCGTATCTGTAGAGGTCGACAGGCAGCGGCGTCTCGCTGATGACTGGCTTCATGCTGGCGATACGGAAGCTGTTGTCATGATAGGTGTAGTCGAACCTAGCGTTGACCATTCCCTCCTCACTGAAACGGTAGATCTGTTTGTCGATGAGCGGGCCCATTTTACGATAGCGAATGGTGCAAGAGAAGCCCCCGCTCTGCAGGTTGACCATCTTCAGCACCCCAGCTGTCTCGTCGTAGCCGAATGTGATGGCAGTGCTGTCGTACACGATCTCTGACAGCTTCGCCAGCTTGCCGTACTTGTAGAGGACACGGCGACCTGTGCCCAGGTAGTGCGTGGCCTGGGGTCTGCCATCCTCGCTGAAGTCATGGATGATGGAGGCGTTGCTCTCCGGGGGGTTGTAGGTGTTGCGGATGTAGCCGACTGACACGTGTGTGAACATGGTGTGGCGGGCCACGCTGGGCATGGTGACAGCTGTGACCCGACCTGAGGCATCAAACTCAAAGACGTACTGTCTCTGACTCTGCAGGAGCAGCACCATGGACTGGAAGCAGAGAAGGAGGCCAGATACGGATTAATATAATAGCATTATCAATGGATGACTTGCCTCCTGTGAAATAACACCAGGACTAATTTGCTCTCAACTGACAAATTTGAATCTTCATAACCATGAAAATGATGTATTATTTCACTCCATTCTGCAATCCAAGTGACTATTCATTCTTGCTATTGCCTCGCCTTTCTAATATCTTATACCTAGATGACAATGTGAAAGATAAATGTACTCACTTTGTCAAGGTAGCTGTAGCTCCACACCTTCCCGTCCACGAAGGATCGAGACAGGATGCGTCCCTGGGGGTCGAATTCGGTCCTCTCACTCATGCTGCCCCTCTGCAGCCCAACAAGCTGTCCAGTGGTGGAATAGGACACGTTGACCACTGCCAGGCTGCTGCTGGGCAGCCACATGGCCGGCCGGCCCTGAGCGTCGTACATGATGCGCAGCGTGAACTTCCTGTGGTCATCGTAGATCTTCTCTGTGCGTGTGTTGCGGTCGAAGTCGATGGAGAGCAGATTGCGGCCATGAGCCTTAAGAGAAGGGAAGAATGCAGAGGTTAATTTGAGGAAATGTTTATAGGACAAATGCTACTTTTTTACACAAGAGCATTTTAAAGGTCGACTCACTCTTAGCTTCCGTCCAAACACAGTGACCTTGCCCTTGGTCTGCTCCTTGCGCAGACGCCATTCGATGGAGTTGAGGCCGTTGTCGGTGGGCAGGGTGATGTTTCTGCGACCAATCGTAGGGCTGACAGAGCCTGCCAAGATGTGGGGCTCTGTGTGAAAGCTGATGCCCATGCCGTTAGCGTACATCACTCTCAGGGTCCCATTGTTGCACAGCTGGTAGCTGTTTCTCACCTGGTCTGTAGGGGCAGACAATCAGACATAAGACAGGCTTGAAAAACAGGAGGGCAAATGATTTTTACCCTCTGCATTCAGGTCTGGTTACCTTAAGAGAAATGTCAGACCACAACATAACCTTAATTGGGGTCAGACAGGGACTGAAAAAGTGCTGTCTGAAAGTTCTTTTAATTCATTAAAAGAGATGCTGTATTATTAAAAGCTTTCTTTAGTTAGGAAGAGTCCTCACTGAGTTAACTGACCGAGGGCACTTCTCATTTCTCTGTCTTGTGCCTCTGCATCTCCTTTTTCTCTCTGTCTCTTCCTTTCCCCTTTGATAAAGGTGGGAGGACTGAGATATTAGGAGAGGAGGCCAGGAAAGGAATCGAAGATGTAAAAACATAAAAATGAGAAAAAGAGCTGGATATCCATGTGATAGAAACATTAAAAGATGCTTGGTGGGTCTGCAAGTTTATTTAGAACAAATGGATACCGAGTAAGAGGTACACTGGTATGGGACACGATGAATACATCATGTATATAGCTTTTGCTTTGTAGAAATAGCTGGTCAGAAGTGCTGGAGTTAAAAAAAATGTTTCATTCTTTTTTCCAGTTCTGCAAAATACAGGACTAGCTTCTCTCAATTGTTATTTTGCCAATCAACAATTTTAACTCAGCCCTTTTTTAAAAACACACAAAACATTTCATCTCAAGTTCACACAAATATCAAAAAACTTGCCACATTTTATATTGAGGAAAGAAAGCTGATCTTGAAAAAAGCATTGGACTGTTTACTTTTATACACTCCAAAAACTCTGCCGTCTCTTTTATTGACCCTTCTGCCTAAAAAAATTTAATTTACTAGAAGAGGTAAAGTCCAATCAAAAGCCTGGATGATCATGTCGGTGTGAAGCGTATCATGTCAATAAAATATTTAAGGACCTGATTCCTGCTCCTTTAAACTCCAAAGTGTTCAGGATGAAAATAGTCAGGCAAAACTGACATCCCTCCACCATCCCCCTATCTCTACACACTCTCAAACACAAGAACGGAAACAGATAAGCCCGTACCTAATGCTCAGGCTAATGTTTTCCTCAGATGTCTGGAAACAGGCTTCCCGATCACAACGATGTGATTGAAAGTAAGATAAAATTATTTTCGGCTCAGAAATATCTGGCAGATGCAGAGGGGACAGATTTTTTTTAAATTTTATTTCATTTACAAAAGGTGAGGGGATCAGATGGCGTCTCCCTTTGAAGCCCCACCATAAATGACAGTAATCCATAAGGCCAATTTGTAATAAAGCTGCGGGAACATTTTAACAATGCCTCAAACAGACAAGTGAAGCTTTTTCCATTGACTTGGCAGCAACAGCCTTTAGATAAATCTTCTCTGCTCTCTCTGTCTGAACAACCTCGTAATAAAACTGAAGCGAGGGAGAGGGGAAAGAGAGGGAGGAATGAGAGCTTGAGGGCCAAGGAGAATTCACTGTGCAGGAGTTAATGAAGAGAGCGAGAAAGAGCGGAAAGAGAGGGAGATGGTTAAGTGAGTATGTCAGCAGAGAGCCGTGCTGAAACCCACACAGTGCGGTGGAAACCTTAAATGACTTACAGCTCCGTGAACAAACTCTCCCCTTTTTTCCTCCACCCGCAACGCAGGTGGGAGGCGCATCTACAACGTACTCTCTCTGAGGCCTTCAGACTTACAGAGTCCACACTCTGCATTCATACTTCTGTCACTCCACTCACACTGGTCAAGGGAAGGGAAACAATTATTCTCCATCTTCTTCTCCCTCTTTAAACACACCAAATACGCTGAGGGATCATGGGAACGGGCTGAGAGCTGTATTTGTATGTCGGTGCTTGCATGTGTGTGTGTGTGTGTGTGTGTGTGTGTGTGTGTGTGTGTGTGTGTGTGTGTGTGTGTGTGTGTGAGAGTGAGAGAGAGGTAGAGAGTGGGGCAGAGGGGGGAGAGAGGAGGACAGAGTTAAAATAACAGTGTGGTCCTTGTGACTCAAAGGTAAACTATGAAACTTCTGGTGAAGCTAAAGTGAAATAATCAGTTTTCACAATGAAGGAAAAAATAAGGAAATTACACCAAGTGTGGAAATTACATGGCTTATAGTTGAAATCAGTTCATTTATTTGATCAAAACCATTTTCATCTCCGTCCAGTTTGACCTACAGTTTATCTTATCAACTCTAAGTCAAATTGTTACAGTGCACCAGCCTTTTGATTCCCACAACCAACATACAGGCCATGAAGCACTTACAAAATTGCTTCTTGAATCTTTCATTTTATTTAAAATTGAGAAAGCTTTTTTTTTTCCAAAAAAGCCTTTATGAATCCAAGATGAAAAAGATTCTCAAATAGATTCAATTATTATTTATGCCAAAGGAAATATTCTAAAGGTTACAACTTCTGATAAATCATTAACTTGTGATAAGCGTTTGGTTCCTAAGTTTCTTGTTCAACAAAGTCTTCTAAAGTGAGACACTGTATTTCTGCCAGTGCATCAAGAACCAACTCTGAACAAGCTTTGATTTCATGTTTTTTATTATTTTTTTTATCCCCACAGATGTACCTCGTCATCTTCCCAGAAGGAACTCGCTATAATCCAGAGCTCAAGAATGTTATCGCTGACAGTCAGGCTTTTGCTACTAAAGAAGGTACTGGCATGATAGCAGCCATTTTCTGCTGTACTGCTGCATACTAATTCGACACAGCCCACTCAGTCACCGAAACAGCTGACTAAGTTTTGTTGTGTGACCTGTGGCCACATTTGCAAGCCTCTGTTTGATCAATGAGCATCACATGCATACGGATTAATTTAAAGTCCTTGGTTTCAAATTTACATCACATTTAAGAACTCTAGAACAAAGTGAAAATTGTATAAAAATAGACCAACAGTTCCTAGTAGAAAATTTCGAATATGAATGAAGATAAATATTCCCTTTTTTGGAACAATCAAGGGACAATTTTGTGTACTTATGTCAACTTTTGAAGTATTAACAAGAGGATTTTTTTGAACATAAAAATTTTGATTTAGTTTCTATTGTCACTGGATTATTGCAGTGGCACCAGGAATTAGTCACCTTCCCTCTTAAATGCCCCCCTTATTAAACATCTCTGTTGGTGATAGCGCAAAGTTTTGTGGAATAAAAGGACTCGCTGCTGGTCGATAAGAGAGAACTGACTGCTAACTCACAGGAGTAAAAAGGAAAACTGAGGGAGGTTTCACTTCTGGTTGTTTTTATAGCATAAGGAACTGAAATAAACTGATTATTTTTAACTGCAATGTGCATTTTAATATACAGAAGCTTCAAGATTTCCCAGCTAATTAATGTGTTGCATCAACATGGTTATTGTGATGTTGTTGTGCAGAGTGGTGTTTTGGTCAGCTCACAAACTGCATCCATTCTGGGGAGATTAAGCCTATCTCTGGACCACAGCTCTCAATATCACCTTCCCCCATTAATCCAAATAAATCACTCTGCAGAGCCGACATGTGCACATGACATTATCTGCTATTAGTGAGGTATTAGTGAGCAGAGGACGGTGCCACATTGACAACAGACTGTGCAATAACTGACCTAAACACAAGCATTCACAAAGAAATGCTGTTTTTGAATTGTATAATTTAATATCATTATTCATTTAATCTTTTAAAGTGTTCTGGAGGCCCAGTATTCTAATTTGTAACACTGGTTAGCAGTGCATTTATTTTGTAAGTTGATATAGTATGCTTAATTTTTAAACTGGTAGTATGACCTTGTATGAAAACTGATTAAATAAGAATGTAATACCTTAGATATGTCTTGTTCATAGGACTGGGTATTCTGAGGCACACACTTACACCCAGAATGAAGGCCTCTCACATAGCTGTCGAGAGCATGCAGGGCCACCTGGACGCTGTGTATGACATCACCGTGGCCTATGAGGGAACGCTGGATGTCTCCGGTCAAAGAAGACCTGCGCCATCAATGCCTGGTAAGCAGACCTCTGAGTTTTGACCCTTTTAGGAATCTCAATGAAGCATTTTTATAAAGAAGACCCAGTGTGTCAGCTTTAAGCAGTTACTTTCCTTTAACCTGGTCTCACAATGTAGTCTGTGCCTGGAAATTCCATCTTATCGTAAGGTGTAAACTCAAGCTGGAGACATGCAGCTGGAATACATTTATGAATGCAAAACCCACAAGAGAGTCCATAAGTCCACAGGGTAGAAGGGGAGTAAAAGCAGCTTTGTTTTAACTCTTCCTTTATTCAATCTCACCAGTCAACTAAGAATCTGTTCTGCCTCGTCTTTCCTGTTTTATTGTTCACAGTGGCAGACTTTAATGTGACAAAAGAACAAGTTATCACTCTGTTTTCTGCCTTGGAGCCCATTCAAACCAAATATTTTAATGTGATCTATGTCTGGATATCCTTATGTAGAACATGCATGTGATTCAAGGTGTGAATGTAAGCAGAACATGTAGAAATCTGAGTGTGATCCGTTCGGTAAGATCACATCTGATGGTGGTCTGACTCGTGATGTGAATGGATCTGTGTTAATACAGTCTGTACAGATAAAGCTCTTTCCTGCGTAGAATTATTTTTTTTAAAACAACCAAAAAAAACCATCCATCCGTGGCATTGCTGTCCTCGACTTTTATCATGTCATATTTGTTGACAAATACACCAGCTCTGCCAAACTAATTTGCATATTCAGATTTGATCCCAGTGCTGGAACAGTCAACAAGAACAACACAATGAACAAAAACTGTCAGTGCAACTGTGCCATTTATCAGCCTTTAAAAACATTAGCCTTATTGCAGTAATGAAAAATATATGTAAAAACAAGTAATCAAGTAGGAGATAAGATTTGGTTTGTCAGAAACAGACAAAATTGTAACATATTTAACAACAGATTTTAAGCACTGACTGTCAGCTGACAGCAGCTGCAGTCTGTTTCTATTTTCTGTTAATCAGTGTATCTACAGACATACAGGCACTGTAGTCATGTATTTTATCAACCCCTGCTACATTGTGTCCACCCCTTCAGTAATTAATCACATCACAAACATTACCTATTAACAGCCTTGTCTTCCTGTAAACAACATGACTTCGTGTTTTGGAGTTTTTGATTATTCTGTGTTCCCGCTTGTTCTACAAGCACCGTTTGAATTTTTAAAAAAACATCCCGTTTCAGTCAGGAATAAACATCTATGTGCTTTTAACAAACAAAACTGAAAGAATAGAGAAGCATTCTTCTCATCACGCACTTCCTGGTCTCATGTGGTGAAGGTGACTTTAGTAAATTCACAGCGAGCTGGAAGTGACTCGAGGCTGCATTCACACTTCAGCTACCGGAGACTCAGATGTTTCTTATTATTTACTGTTTCTGTTTCACATCTGAAAAATGTGTTTCATCTATTTGAACAGTTTAAATTGTTTCACTTATGAGAATAACATTGGACCCTAAAGTATGAATTGTATACAGTTTTTGGCCTATATTTGAAAAAACTCAAACTATCCTTTCTTCCATGGCTAAGAATCAGACTTCATTTTGATTGTTGAAAGTAATATGTTTGAATACATTTAACATCTGACTGTAAAACCATAATAGCAGATTCTTTAGTTGATTATCAATTAATTAATCTTTAAAAACAGGACATAAAGGACATGCTTCTCAATAGCATTGTGAAGTAATTTGGCAGTATTCTTGTGCCCCACAATTGCTGCAAAATTCAGTGTCAGTTTAATAAGGAAGTAACACTTTCACTTAAAGCTGCAGTGTCTTCTCACTTCTATATGAGCAACCACACTAGTTCAAAAAGAAAAACTGTAACAAATGGTGCTGCACAATCATAAAAGCACAATACATGTCAAAAAGTTTATAGTGTACTTACCTTGTCTTCATGGCTTTCCATTCAAATATTTCTGATGTATTTAATTATTTATGGTGGTTGACTAATCATTCACCAATCATTTTTGACTTTATTGATTCAAACATCAAACATGACCAAGCAACTGCAGCCTGGATTTGTTGGCCTTGTCTTTTTCAAATTTTTACTTTCTGTTACAAAGTTCCTGTGCAAGGTTCCTGTTGTGCACAAACAGAGCGCCGCACAGTAATGTGCACGGAGCATGTACAAGCAAAAACTATGACTACCAAGTATTCCAAATTACATGGCTTAAACAGCATCAGCACCTGAGTTACACGTGTATGTGCACATTTGTGATTTCTCCATAGACCCGAAACGTGAGTTTACTGCTACAACCCAGAGACCAAACCATGAACACGAGAAAAGCTTTTCCTGACATCAGTATTCAATCGATACAATAAGTGAGCTCAGTTTGTCTGCTTGGAGCCAGTAGCTGTAAATGGGTGAAGGTTCTTGCATTATTTAAAATGTTCAGTGTGTATTTTAGGGAAGCAGCCAGTTAAACGTCAGATTTTGCTTGAGGAAACTTAAGTGGAACTGGAATAAAACACAGTTGTCTCAGTGTCAGTGAATGAGATCCCTGCTCATCTGTAGCAGCTGTCTGGTCTCTGTTTGCATGCAGACAACTCAAAATGTTAGATTTGTCAGCACTGCTAAAACTTATTAAAGGGATTTAGATCAGGAGGCATTGTTTTTCACCACAAACAAAGAGTCGATTTGCTTAACCAACACACATGACCTGCAGTGGAAGCTCAGCTTTCTTTTAGTCTGTTGATTTATGAAATGCTTTAAGAGTGTTACAGTTTCTCGATGCCAAATACTTGTTTGGCACTTGTTTTCTCAGCAGCTCAGAAACCTGAAAACAGCACTTAACCTGGTCCATGTACGAGGAAGGAAGAACTTTGGTGTTTTCATGTGTTGTCTTGCAAAAATGAATCCTGTGTTTGTGTGTCTCTCCTCCTGAGCCTCCGTCCACGCGACCTGTCTCTCATTGAGTTGTCAGTGTTTATCAGACTGGCACATATTGTTCCTGAAGGTCAGTTTAAATCTGCACGGTGGTGGATTGAGGTGCTCTCTCCACCAAGAGAAGCAATCTTTCGCTGCTGACTTCGATCAAGTTTCCTCTTTTGGCCGCAGAGCCAAGTTTCCTGATAATATTGCATGTTGTGGAAACAGGAACCCGAAGGTCTCTGGGGATACACGTGTAGCCTTGAGCGTTCACACTTGGTTACATTTTTGCGTCTGACCTTCTCAGACACTTTGGTTTTCTTTCTTTACTCAGTGCCCTGAGACTTCAAAACATTTATCAAAGGAACATTGATTTGATGATGCTTGAACTTTTTTTTTATCTTGTCAAATTAAGAACATTAGAAAGAACATGGATATATGATATATAAAATTACACTTGATGGGGTTGCGACATTTTTTATATTTACACTTGATTTAGACTCAGATTTGACATTATTTCATTATTACGTCCTCATATTTGGTCTGATTCTGTCCCAGACTGAGAATGTAGCTATGGAGCACCAGCTTGATCATCAAGCTGCTTTATGGCTTTACGTTACCGGTCTTTATTCTCTTAAATGAAAGGGCCTTGGCATCACAGCGTCATAGTGGCCCCACTCTATCATTGTCACCTTGTGTTGATTTTAAGTGCTTACTCTACGTGCCGTTTTTCTGAAAGCCTTTTCCTGTTTTTGTTTAGTCTCTTTTTTTTGTGTTTGACAGAATTCCTGTGCAGAGAATGTCCCCGGGTCCACATACACTTCGACCGTGTGGACATAAAGGAAATTCCTACAGAGCCAGTGTTTTTCCGCAGGTGGCTGCACGAGCGGTTTGAAATCAAGGACCGGTAAGTGTGTGTGGGTGGAACAATTTATCATGCCAAAATTGCCTGTTATCCGATCAATATGTAAACAGTTTCAGGTGCAGACATGTGTCCGAGCTTCTCTATGACCCCTAAAATACTAAAAACAATACATAATAATTCTAGAGAACAATACTAGTCTCAAAAGCTAGTTGTCATGCCAGAAAGGATTCAGAACTACTGCTATAAACTGTGAACTGTAGGATATATTAAAGATATTCAGGATAGAAGTTAGAAAGATGTAGTAAGCCCAGCACCGAGGATGTTGTGATAATGTGTACGTGAGTCAGATTTTTGGTTTCGTCTCACTCTGTGACTTCTTTTGTACCTTCTTTGCATTTCTGAAAGAGCTGAATTCTTAAGAAAGTTGTCTTTCTTTTTAAAGGCTGCTGACAGATTTCTACGAGTCGGAGGATGCAGACAAAATATGCAAGTTCCCAGGGGAAGGCAAAATTTCTCCTCTGAACCTCTCTAAAACCCTCCCATCAGTGGTTATCTTGGGGGGACTGACACTGCCATTACTTCTGACAGAGAACGGCAGGAAACTGTACTTCAGAACCTGGCTGTACGGGACGCTGCTGGGCTGGCTGTGGGTGAACATTTCTCCTTAGCGAACAAGGCCAGAGGCTGCCACAATGAGACGCACAAAAGACATGACGAGACTGTGCCATTTTCCTGCATCCGATCAAGGAAAGATGTGCTCCAGACGCACAGCAGTGTGTAGTAAGAGGCTCAGAGATTTATCCCGCACGTCTGGTTCAGTGTTGATCACAAGCTGAAAGCTGAACAAAGGTGCAGAGAAATGCTAAGCTTTTTGCGCTGCTTGTTCCCCTGTGTGATTTGGGTTTGCAGCCTGAAACGATGAGAGAACGCTGAGTTGATTTATTGAAAAGTATTAGTATTAATGAAAAGAAAAGTATTATTTCTTAAGTTACCCCTTGGTCTCCTCTTAGGAAATAAGAATAGCTATACACTTAATATATTTTCTCTCCCCCTCTTCAACAGAATTAGCCAAAATAGTGTGTTTGCATGCTCACTCTCCCATTCAACATTGGCCTGTTTTAAAGCTCCTCCATGACATTTATTTTTGAGAACTTAAAACATATTTAATAACCATGGTCAGCCACTGTATGTAAGTAACAGTGTGATGATGATGGATCATTAATTATTGTGTGCCCTGACTTGCTGACATTGGTTTTTCATGTCTCTTATTTATGCCAAGGCACATGTCAGGAGGATTATGCACTTTGCTCATTTAAAGTGATGTTTTCACATTAGTAGAGCAAAATAAATGCATGCTTTCCTCTATAGGAGCTCATAAACATGACACCAGCTGCGTTGTTTACCATTAAAACTCACACCGACATCATTTTGTTTTATACTGAAAATGAATGTAGCTGTAAGAAAAAAATCATTTATGCAAATATGAATAAGTTCCAACACCCAAGATTTTACTAAATATCCTTAAAAAAAAGATACAATCTAATGTCTGTCTTTGAGCAAAGTCTACGTCTCTGATGATGCCACATTGAGCTCACATGGAGAAATGCGATGCGTGTTAAAAATGAAAATGTTCTACCAATGTAAAATATTGCTTTAATGTTAAATTGTCATTCATTGCCAAAATTTGGTGCATTTGCCATGATGTTTTACAGGGTTTTAAGTTTAGCAATACTTATACTAATGCCAGCCCAGATGACAACATAGCAATTTTGTTTGTTGTTTTTTTTTTGCTCAAATACATAATAATTAGTTTTTTTTATAATGGCTTCATAACTTTTATATAGATTTGTTGTTTTAAACACCATGTTGCAGCTTACATGAAAGTATCCACTTAGCAAAAAGCTGACAAAGCCATGTTAACAGTATATCACAGGTTCCTGTGCACTCAAAGCCATTTGTATTATAATTATCTCTGTATTGTGAAAAGCACTGTATGTCTGTCGTTGTTGTTTACTGTAAAGAAACCATTTGCATTTTCCACAAGTCACTTTACATATTTGCTGTTTCGTCTTCTTCTACAGTTAGTCTTTGGTATGTTTTTCTTACATCAATGTTCAACCAAGTGTCATGGTTTTTACATGTCACTCCCATTACCTCACTTGAATAACCGTTCCCTGTTCTTAGGTGACTCTTGTCAGCCATTTTATAGTCATTTCTATCCTGACAAGATCAGACTGTAACTCATCAGGAAACTCTATGTAGACAGTGTTTCAATGCCAACGGATATTGGAAATGTGTGCCTTCTCTTTCGAGGAGCTGGTCCTCAGCCCTCTCACAGAGGGCCACAATGGCTCTTTACCACCAGGTGACTGCATGCAGACATTCTGCTGGAGCCGCTGCTCGCTGCAGCATGTTGTCACATTGTCTACAGTTCATAGTGGCTTATTTTGCTCTAAGAAAGCATTGATTTACACTTTTCGAGGATTACTATTAAATGAAGAAACCTTTAATGTGTATAAGTTGTGGAAACGGGAGTCAGAGTGAAATAAAATGGTTTTTCTTTGAGAATAGTCCATTTTTTTCTGTTGTCTTAAAAGAATAATTGCAAAATGCTGATTGTGGAATAAGTACTTAGTGATGATCTGTAGAAGAGTCATGGTCAATTAAACATGCACACTCAAGATGCCATTTTTGTAATTTGCACAGTCACATAATTTTTAATTTTAAATGCCTTGTGCTTAAATTGATGTCTTTCTTAAACTGAGACACTTTTTGTGTTTGTTTAGAGCCTTCATGATCAGAAATACAGTTTAAAAGCATGTTAAGTTCTGCAGGTCCAAGGGACTTGAACTGCAAGAGAGACAGATCATGGCCTAGTTATGCTTTTAGATCCATATAAACCTCCTTCAATCAATCAATCAATCAGCTCTTTATCTCAATCAATCAACTCTTTATTTGTTACATACACAATTATGCACAGTGCAATGTGCAGTGAAATGTGTTTGGTACCAGCATCCAATCGCAAAAAAGGTTCAATAAAAATATGTACATCTCAATAAAAATATGTGCATCACAATAAAAATATGTACATCACATAAGTCCTTCCTACACTTACTGTGCTCTGTGCATTGTATATGTCCCTTATGGCTTTCATGACAGCATTAAAGGTCCAGTGTGTGGGATTCAATGGCATCTAGCAGTGAAGTTGCAGATTGCATGCAAGTGAATATCCTCTGCTTACCCTGTGGACCTCTCTGGAGCTTGTGTTTTGTTTGCCCTTTTCTCTTAAATTTAAACAGTGATACATTTCTGATAAAATAAATTAATTGTTTAAACAAGAAGATTCTTATTTTCAGATTATCATACACAAAACAAAACATTCATATGATATTCGATTTCTGCCATATTCTACAAGCAGAGGCCCATAAATCCTGCACAATGGACCATTAGGTACAGTGAGCACAGCAGACTTAAGAAGAGAGCATTAATGTAAACACATTAACACAGAGAGCAACCATCTCTGCCATGTTCAAAGAAGCACAACCTGCCGTAAGTTTTTATCTTAACATGTCGAAACATGTGGTAGAGAGGTTCATATTTTTCTTATTGTACACACCTGCAATACCTCCCACCAATTTGTTATTTGTGTAGTTTTTGTGAAGTGGGTCATAAGAGATTCATCAAAACTTTAGGCTTACTTGGGCAAAAAACAGGGTTATTGGTTGAAGTCTGAATAATACTGGCTTTATGAATGCTGTATTAACCCAAGAGACCAATTTTCAAAAAAAGGAGAAAAAAACAATCGATCTGCTGGCGCTGATCATTAATGTTTAACTTTACTACTTTCCCACATTATATAAGTTAGCGAACACAACACAGACCATATCGCGCATGCGTATCACGGTTTGTGGGCAGTAACAAGGAAGTGCAGTTTCAGATCGAAGGTAACGTTTACAAGCGCGTCTGCTGACTTGTTGGGACTAAAGGTATGCAATGCACCAACATGAACTGAACATCACTATAGCAATAACATTAATAATCATAGGATAACAATAGTCACCTTACATTAAGTAAATTATTAGCGTGAAGCGAGACATTTGCTGGTACGCTTCTTCTGTTGGTGTTTTATATTTGTATCACTAACGGGCTTACAGCAACATCTAGAGACCTGTCGGACTAACTGCTGGTAAAAACACCAACAACAGGGACAGAATAGGCTCGAGTAATATTGTGCTGAACGTATAAGCTTGTTGGGGTCAAGATCTAATTGCTGTATACTGTTTGAAATGCCTTAATAAATATTAAAAGGTGTTTTGAAGTAATTCAAAAAGGGACTGAATATTACATACTATATTAGTGACAGCTGATAGGGATCCGAATAAAGGCACAAAGAATAAAGGAATATTGCTTAAATGGCAAAAGACTGTTTACTTGCTTTACTTTTTTAATCTCAAGAATACTTCAGAGTTTTAGAAATAAATCAGGTCATCAGTCTGCTTTAGGATGTTTTGTAAGTGTTTCTATTTAATGTCTTTACTGAGTATTAACGACACACCCTCCACCCTGTTCTGTATTACAGCTCACGGCTTTGTAATGGCAGTGGACTGGATTGGGTTCAGCTATGCTGCAGCCATCGTCTTTGGTGGATTTATGGGATATAAGAGGAAAGGTCGAAAGATCACACTTCATGATATCAAATAATAATTTATGAGAGGAAATGAAACAAAGGCATGTGCTTTGCTGCATGATTCATTTGTTTAAGATTAACCCTCGTTATCATCATGTGTCTGCTTCCTCATAGGCAGTGTCATGTCTCTGATGGCGGGTTTGGTTTTTGGTGGATTATCTGCTTATGGTGCATACAATATATCAAGTGACTCAAGGGACATTAAGGTCTCACTGTGTGAGTTCAGTTGAGTCCATTCTAATATGCTGATTTTAAGAGAATTGGTTAAAACATCCAGTCATAATCATGTCATGGTGTTTTTTTCCCCCAGTGGCCTCAGGAGCCCTCGCAGTCGTGATGGGAATGAGATACAAGAAATCTGGAAAATTAATGCCTGCTGGAATAATGACTGGCCTAAGGTCAGAGTCAAACTTACTTTCCTTGCTGAACTGAGCAATCCAAAATCACTATTAAGCAATTCAGTCTTTGTGAAATTTAGTTACAGATCTTTCACACACTGCTTATTTACTTTTTCTCACAGTTTGCTGATGGTGTTTCGGCTGTTACTTCTCATTGTGGGGTAACCAGAGGACCAATATAGACCACACAGAGGACTTCCTGACCTTCAATGAACAAATTTTAAAGGAAACCTCATTCCCAGTTAGCATACTTGCACTTCTGTTTTGTGTGGTAACTGAACTTTCATGTGACCAAAAACCTTTCAAAAGCTACCAGTGGGTGTGACAAATAATTCTGAGATTAGCTAGTAATCCAACTGCAGCAATTCCATTTTAGGGTGTTATGATTTTTCTTGGAAAGGGCTAAAGTAAAGTTTAATGTCTGCACTACAACATCAGTTATACAGGCTACTAAACTGACATTGTTAGCAAACTGATATATTCTTATAATGATATAAAGGATATTGTTTAAAGAATAAAGATTGTTTTCTTGATTTCTCACATGCAATGTTTTTTTTAAATAATAAAGTTAATGTGTTTTTGATTTTTTTTTAATACTAGCAAGATTTAATAAATAAATGTTTTTATTGAAATGTTTGTTTTTTATGTGCATCGATTGGTTAAAATTCAAACAAGGTCAAACAAATCAGGGCAACAGAACAAAAACACAGCAGCTCAACAAATGTTCCTTAAAAATCAACATTTTATTTTGTAAAAGCTTCACACAGTAGTTTGAAAGTTTACTCAAATTCCTTTAATGCTTAAGTGATGTATTCTTTTGAGACTGAAAGTGAATTATTCATGTTAACATGATCCAGAAGATATAATTGATCAATATGCTGAACACAAGCTATGCTTTCATTATGACTTATTCTTACTGCAAATTTGATGGATGTGGCAGATCTTTTACTGAGTTTATGGCATGCTTGTATTCATTTGGAGCACCTCCTTGACGGTCTTGACATAGTTTTCATCTGGCCTCGGCCTTCTCTTGCTGCCTGGCAGCATGAACCTGTTGATGGCTGGAATCTGGATCATCCTCCCCTGAAAAGACTGCAGAGAAAAACACAAAGTCTGTGCATTTTTGCCCACTGATTGGATTTAACAACAACAACATAATGTAGATTTAAAGAAAAAAAATAGCCTTTTCTATTTATTTTTTCTTTGTTTATCCAGCCTCATACAGTCTGACACTTTTACACGTTTACCTTAACGCTTGGGAAGTCTGCAAGTATTCCAACAAATTCTTCCTCCAACATCAGGGTGCATTCAAGCAGCAGCACGTCTGCCATGGTAAGTCTACCTCCCACCAGGTGTACGGTCTCAATCAGGATCTGATAAGTGTGTCAAACACACAATATCCTGAGTGGTTGTGGTTATATATTTATAATCAACAAATAAATTTAGACGTTTATTGGTGAGATAATCAGTTGTTAGACCACACTACTTCAAATAATATATGCAGTAACCAGAGTGATACCTTTTCAAACACAGGAAGGTAGCGCTCTTTTGCCTTAAGTTGAATGATGTCCAGTCTTGCTTTTCTATCTTGGCTGAAGGGCAAAATCATCATCATTTCCATGAGATCTAGCAGTCCCTCAGTGTACATGGTAATCCTGAGGGAAAAAAATATCAACATCTCAGTCAAACATCCATCCACCAAGATCACGATTCAGTAGACGCTTTCAGAGCCTACATCATAAGAGAAATGGACCATACATGACACGCTCTTTGGGATCTTTTCCATGAAGATTGTACTTCTCTGCGATGTAATGCAATATTGCCTTTGACTGAATAAGCTTCATGCCATCAATTTCCACCATGGGAAGTTGTTGGAACATGAGTGATCCATCTGCAAGAAAAACACGATCGACAGGTTTTGTTTTTTTTCACTAAGCACTCTCAACGGTAAAACATTAATTCTCATTTTAGATCATATTTCCAATTAGAGGTCAGAAACCCTGAGACTTTCTCCTCTAAAATGATGCCTCATTCGATGTATTTGTTTGCACTTGAGTTAACTGATAAATAAATGGTATAACCGAGCTAAATTTGCAAGTATGATTTAGAAACAGGCGAGAAACACCCTTTTAAAAACAAACTCACCGTTCAAGAGTTTCTCATACTGCTCACGAGTTGTCAAATACACCTCATCATACTGTAAAAGTGAAACCAAGGAACAGTTTTAGGGCATATTCAAGAAGTTTGGAGCTCCTGCAGTGGACAGTAAAGACAGTCAAATTTACTATTTAAACCACCAACCTCCTCACTTACATCGGCTTCTGCAACTGTCAGAAGCCAGCGGATTGACTCCATTTTCCCTCTACCATTGAAGTAGTGCAGCACAATCTTTCCAGCCATGGCTGTAGTACTTTGGAGATTTATCCGCTGTCTTGAGATAAAAAAATCAGGCTGAGGACAGACAGAGGAATTAAACGTATGACTGAATATAAATACATTCAACGTTTTAAAAGCAGGACTAACATATACCTGGTTCCTAAGTTCCAATAACGTTACCTGAGCACCGCCCCAGCTGTCCCGAAGTAACCTGTGTGAGTGCACAAAGTGGAGTTTGAGTAGTTATATAATTATAATTGCAATAAAGTTGAGGACAGGAAAAACACCCAAATAGTGTGATTGGTTGGCTCTGACCAATAGGAACACGACTCATTATCATTTTGCCGCTAGTCATCATGGGAAAGTTATCCCCTGCTAAATATATTCTGTCCTTCTCCGTAAAACGTAAAAAAATACTGACACTGATCACTATTACAATTATACGAAGCGATTTATTTCAATCATTGAGAACATATTAATATTTCACACCATGATCGTAAAGCATTTGTAAGGACCGTGTGATATATCTGCCACGCCCACCAGCTTTACGGTGCGTTCACACCGGACGCGACGCGAATTTTTCGCGCGAGTAGATTATTATTATTATTATTCTCGGATGTGAGGGCGATGTGGCTGCGACGTCTGTCATCATGTGTCTGTTTCCTCATAGGAAGTGTCATGTCTCTGATGGCGGGTTTGGTTTTTGGTGGGTTATCTGCTTATGGTGCATACAATATATCAAGTGATTCAAGGGACATTAAGGTCTCACTGTGTGAGTTCAGTTTAGTCCATTCTAATTGTAGCTGACGCTGTTTGGGAGTCTTTGGGTTGCCATGGCAGCACGGGAGGTGTGTAGTTGTTTGCAATAACTAAGTGGTTTGTTTTTGGAGGGAAACACAGACAGAGAGAGAGAGATCGGGCGAGCTCAGCGCTAATTTTTCATCCCGTCTGCTTTTTATTAGCTTTCTGTTGGTCATCCAGGTGAACACGGTAATTATTATTTATAATAAGTTCCAGAGAACTGTATAATTTGCTTAAAGTCAGTTAAAGTGAGAGACAAGGTATTTGTTTCATTGTCATGTTTGTGTTTATAGTTTTCACGGTGTACCACCATGCCACATTTCTTCTGTGAAGATTAAACCTTTTTTGTGGACATCAGTACAAAGCGTGGACTCTTTCAATGACCAGCAGTTACAGTGAAAACGTGACCTAACACATACTCTGGAGGTGTATCGTCTTCTGCAGTGGACTTCGGCGCTAGCGGGCGGCTCTGCTTCATCTCCTTCGGCGAACTCGAGGTTTTAGCGTGCAGTTCTGCATCTTCTACAGCGGTGGATTACTGTTTCAACGTGCAGCTCTGCTTCATCCTGTGGTGGACTCTTGGTCTCAGCGTGAAGATCTGCTTCGTCCTCGGCAGCGGACTTAAGGTTTCAACGGGCAGCTCCGCATCATCCTGTGGTACGTGGCATCCCCTGCGGCGGACTACAGGTTCAAGTGTACGTCTTCAGGTTGGACTGTGCCAATTAAAATTCTACCTCCAGTAAGTGATGGAAGGTCCCACAACAAGG
>JAQMCX010000003.1:11867215-11895649 GCA_029814765.1 Acanthurus leucopareius | reverse complement strand
CAGGCATTTCTTCTACCCTTATATGTTCACTGTACAGGCCCTGCACCTGGTGATGTGCGTATATTTATCCTCTACACAATATTTTAACATGTAACTAACTTTAAACAAATATAGTGTACACTTCATTCCTTTCTCATATCTGCTTTGAATGTAACTTGTGTAGATTTCTTCAAAAAAAACAAAAACAAACAAAAGTTATGTCTATGTTTAGTATTACTCACCAAACCTCATTAAGGAGTTAAGGTCAAACAAACATGCTGAAGCATTTCTTTCTTGATGAATTTCTGGACATTTAAAATCCAGTATTGTATACACTCATGTTTACTATCAGCTTAAAGTTTTCCTCATTGCCTTTGTCTGCCCCTTTGCTGCATTTCATGGCACACTGCTGCCACCCGTTGTTCAGCGGAACAGAAGGAAACCACTGGTAGGACAGTATTATTGCATTTTTCATATGCAAGTGCATCCTTGTGAGTATGCAGGAGATGAACAAAGTGGTCATTGAAAAACAGCTTTATTGTGCTTCCAGAGGTCAAAAAGTTCATTAGTGACCTTTGACTTAGGTTGTTTAAATTTAACTTTGTTTTTCAGGTGACAAGCCCATATCGTTAAGCCTTCATTCAGTCCCTTAAATGTCTTCCTAGAGTAAATTTTATGAAATGGTGCAATAAAGTCCAGCTTGCATTTTAAGGCAGATATTACACTGCAAAATTGAAGATTGAGAATGGGAACTCAATTTGATCCGTATATATGAACTACTCTCTTCCAAATCACAGATTCATTTAAATTTCACAAATTCTATATTTAATTACAGAAAGGGGCATTTCCTTTCAGTTGATTTTGGGTTGATTTTTTTATAATTCTGCTGCGCCATCTCATCATGAGAATGTGCTACCAACAAGAAAAAGATAGACTCACCTTGACTTCACGCAGGTTCATACACTCCTCCCAGGAGTAGAATTTTCTTTTCATTCTGAAAATTGTTTTTCATAAGACTTAATATCCTCTCATATTATGAAACAGAACAGCAGTCTCTCTCTTAGCTAGTTCTAATGATCCCAAATCAAAATCATGATTCATGATTCTTCATCAGTTGCTCCATATTTTTCTCATTATGTTTACAGATAGCCTGTCATAAAAACAGATCACTTTTTTAAAAGAAAGCAATATACACTAAGGTGAAAAAAAATCATGTCTGAACTGAGAAAAATCTTAAGAAAATTGTGCAAGACATGCAACATTCAGATACTCACTTCTTTATGGCAACTAGTTCTCCTGACTCCAGACTGCGGCCAAGAATGACTGAGCCATAAGTGCCATCCCCGAGCTGTCGGATGGTTGTGTATCTATTCATTATGCTTGTCCTTCCATAGCATCATCTGGGGGAAGATATTAGTTGTGTGGAAAATAGAGATGTGTTTGCTTCCGGCTGCTGAATGCAACCAGATTTTCCTGTGACAACAGCAGAAGACCATGGGCAAAGCTGGAGGACTCATGGTGTCACGGACTTGCCTCCTTCTAGCTGAGAATATGAGAGATGCACAACAAGAAGGAATTTTAATGATGTAGCTGTATGAATTACACTGTACAAGGCCCATAATAAACCAAGTAAAACATGAGTTGACCAAATAAACAGCGACTAAGCAGGACATTTTATGACTGGAAAACTAATCAATACTGAGAACAAATTATAACTCTAAGTTTGATATAAAGCTGTATCATATACAGAACACTCCCATTTGACCCAATACAAAATATACACATTCAGGCTGGCTTTGTTTATCCTTCAAATCTGATGAGTTGCCTTAAGGGCCACATTTTCATCTGCTTGCAACAATAATCTAAGAATATAGGCAGTGTAACACTAAGGATTACACTGAATTCATCTGCTGGAAAAGAAGTTACACCTGAGTTTAAGGTCTGCAGACTAGATGATTAGGTGACATCGAAATTATTTTGGAGGCCAATCATGGTCCAAATGGCATTTCAGTGAGAGTAAATACAATATTATTTAGAAGCTTAAAACTTCCTGCATACATTACATGAAGAAAATATCTTGTGTAACAGCAGTGTTACTTTTTAAGAAAATCATTTTTGCATTTTAATAGATTGTTGATTTTGTGATCATCGAGAAGATGAATTGTTTTGTTGCAATTTTAAGAGCCAACAATAAAAAACGACACAAACAAACTTTACATGTCTGGTGTCTGTGTAGGTCCGTTAGTTACTACCATTAAACATTGTTAATAACTAACCAGAATACTAAAGCTAACGGTACAATTATGTTTATTGACTCGCATTTAATAGCTAGCTAACATAGCTAGCCACTACTTGCTACAGTAAACTGGAAATAAAGAGCCTGCAGCTACATCCTTCATCTTCATGGTACCATTATGTTTCCATAATTTCCTTTTTTTGTTCTGTTTGGTCCGTATCAAAGCTAACATTACCTGTAATACTCCCAGTTTAGTTAGTGTTTATGGTGCAGAATTAAAGCTAACGTAACGATTATTTAGCACTACATAAATAATTGGTTAGATTAAAAACAAATGAGTCCATTCCAGTTATTCGGGTTCAATATTCATTGAATGCTACCTGATGCCAACCTCTTAGCTTGTGCGCTTTGGTTTATACTAAAAAAAAATTCTGATTCGATTAATTGTAGCAAACACGATACAATTAACGCTAGCTTAATTATGTTGTGGTACTGCTGGTGGCCCAGTCGCTAAAAAAACATTATAGCGCTACAGAAGAAGATACTGGCCTTGTTGAACTGACTGGTCTTCCAACTTAAATTTAGCAAAAATATCAGCTTGCACTCACCCTCCTCACGTCACACCGACAACAACACATAGCCGAGCAATAGAGGTCGATGTTCAACAAATGGCTTCAGTTCAATTTTGTTGAATTGACTACAACCGTCTGAAGACAAATAACCGCATCCACTGTGTCCGACACACAACATAAATATCATTTCATCCAGGCCTTTTCGTCACAGAGCTCATCATAATCTCGCGTTGCTGTAAAATCTGCTCATTGCAACAAATCACAGCTCTGCTCCGACGGTAAAGATCCAAAACGAGATGGGAAAAAAAATCACTACATCCCTATCTGAAACGTGTCCACACCTCTATGTCTGCAGCATGAAACTTATCATTTTTTAAATCTAGCTTGTGTACATTGGCTTTACCTTCTTTTAGTCCACATATTGCCTTTGTGAGCTACCATAAGAGCTACCACACCTAGCACATTTGATATTAAAATAAATGCAAAATAGTGCCTAGCAAACTCAAAAATAATTAAACTACAAAGTTTTGAAAGGATTACGCCGTTATACGTCTAGTTTAAGACAAAGACGGGATATTAGGCATCCTATTCAAAAATTAATTTTAAAAAAGTGAGCGATTTCTTGGTACAAAGTAAAGGCGGAAGTTAGACACTAGTAGCTCTCTTGTTTGGTATTTTCGTCTTTGGTCAATTCTTCGACAGTTCAAAACTGTTTTGATGGTCTCAGAGGCAAAGTTTATTTCCTACACAAGTTTATTTCCTACACAAAGTGCACACACACTCCAGTTTTTTTTAGAGTACTGCGATACACTGCATAATGTAGAATTAAACTCTGCAATGCAAAGTTTACTTCAGCTAAGTGTAACTGATTACTACAATTTTTTAGGCTAATCACAAGTTATCTTGTTGTCTCTTAAGGTCTGTCACACAAAGATCACCTCACTCTTTCTTTGAGGATGTGCTCCGTCTTGATTGTTCTCTCCATCAAGTCACCCCTGGATCTTTCTCTCTCCCCCTCCTCATCTTCAAGGGAAGAAGATGGGACCTCCAGGTCCTCCTTTACATGACTCAATGCTGCCTCCATCTCTGGTCGGCAGACATTCCTGTCCTCCAGCCACCTGCACAGGCTCAGGTGCAGCTTTTGCCTCTCTGGTTTTCTGTGTACATTTATTGTTAAAGTAACAAATAATTTATATCTCAGTTTACGATTAAGGCTTGAGCTCCTGGGGATTTTTTAGCATCCCTTTAATATAAAGTAGAGGTCTTGCATTTTCAGTCTTTATTGAAGAAAGATGTCAACAGAAATGTTTAAGTCTTTAACACACTGTAATCAAGAATTTTATAGAATATAATCTTTCTATGATTGATTAAAATGATATCTGCATACAATATTAGCAACATCAACCATTTTTATATTTATCTCCCTATTCAAGTACCAAAGTGTTGAAATGTGTTTGTTATAAGGGATGTTTGTACTATTTAGTTCTGATCTGTTATCCCAGAGGTTAAATAGAATTAAAGAAAAAAAGTAAAATGTCTTCTGCAGAATACACGGACGTACTTTGCACCATCTCCGACACACAAATGCAGTTGTGGTTACAGTTTTTGGATCTGTAAGTAAAGTGGATTACTCCACAAGTAATACACAAAATTAAAGAAATAAAAGTCCTGCTTTCATGACTTAACTTTTAAAAAAAATACAATAGTAATACTACAATAGCAGTTATAGAAAGTAAAAGCAATGATCTTTTTAAAGTGTTATATAAATTTTTATATCATATTAAATAGGTCAGTCTTACTCATGTATTGCAGTATATATTTTTATATTGTAGTTATATTTTTTTACTTAAGGATGCATCATAATCTACAGCTCATACTATGTTTTGCATGTCTTGGATGTTGGACTAATTAAAAACTGCACTGTCAGATAAATATAGTGAAGTACATAGTACAATATTTCACTCTCAAATATAGTAAAGTTTAAATGTTAAGTTTAGCGGAACACAGAAATACTCCAGTAAAGTACAACCAGGCTTTAATAAATGCACACAAACACATGCATATAAACATTTTTCTGGAAAAAACAGATTATCTTGTAGGATCCATATGAATGGAAATAAATCTTGCTGACATTTTGGTGGCAAGAATCTGGTAAAACCAGCTGTTTATACTGACTGCACCTGCAGGACTACTCTCCTGTCAGGTTAATCACTACATTGCTGGAGGACATTCTGTGTGGAGCTCTGCTATTGGACAGCACAGTGGCGGTAGCTTTTTTACTCAGACTTTGACATATTTTGTCAAATATAATTGTGAGGACCCCTGGAAGACTTCAGTCGTTATTCTTCAGGGAAAGTTTCACCAGGTTAAAAAATCCTCTTCATTGTAGCTCACTGTTTTTAAGTACCACATTGTTAATCAAAAGTTTGAGGGGTCAACTACTGTCACAAGCTAATTGCAGTGATGTATAATATGATGGATCATTCTCCTTATGAATCTGATAGGATAAGGAGCTTTCCACACACGGTGGATAGGCAAAGAATTGAGGTAGGCCTCTTATTTCATTCCTCATTTGAATAACTGATATGGATTAGGTGATAGGTAGAATATGATGATCAATCAGATTTTGTGAGTAGGAATGTCATTGTTAATGTTTTTATCACATTGTTATATTTTTTTACCAAAATGTGATACCAACAAAAGAGACAGAATTTATAGCAACAACTTGTGTCGAGCAGTGTGGTCTGTTTAAAAATTTCTACAACTGCAAGATTACCAAATGTTTCTTGGACAGAAATGTGAATTCAACTATTTTTAGGCTGCTGTCATTTTGAGTTTTTTAAAAATGTTTTCAGTACATGATTTAGGTATTTTAATTTGAGTTGAAGCTATGATTCTATTGACAGTCCATTAGTGACAGCTTGTAGCTATTTTCACAATCAATTTCAGATTTAAGGAGCTTTGAAAGTATTTTTCTGGACAATAAGAAACATTTAGGTATCTTTTTTCTGTGTTGCTCTTAAGTGTTGCAAGGTCCTGGTTGATTAAATCTGGAGGCCACTAATGAACCAGAAGTAGACGTTTTTTTTTTTATTTGTCTATTTAATCATATATTCATTAATTAAAAAGTACACTATGTATATTTTTTCTGTAACAATTTAGTTTGTAAAGCTAATCCAAATGGGAGATGTTCCACTCATTATTTTCTTCTTTAAAACGATGTACATGCAAACATATGGATTAACTATCTGAGAGACATTTTTGCTTTTGCAAACTGCAATCCCTTCATCAAAAGCTGTCTCCTAATTTGCATGCTGGCCTGCCAAAAAGTTGCACGGTGCACCTCTTCTTAATGAATTATTTGTTGTCCTCCGTGCAAAGAATCAGTTTGCACACTGAGCTAAATGTGTACCAGCTTGTCTTACTTTACAAGGATGCCCATACATGTGTTTTTGTGGTCGTCGTGGCTCAGACGGGGAGCACTCCTGTGCGGGGCAGGGCGCCTCTCTCGCCGCCGTCCCTCCCCTGACTTCCTGTCACTGAGGCTCCGGGCTACTCAGCGAAATGGCTGCGTTCCTGCGAGCTCGTAAATATGTTCGCTGCGTTGTCCGTTTCTCCGACCGTGAACTGTAAACGCTAGTGTCGACCGCTTGTGAATTCAAAGAAGAAGATCTGCTGGCCAAGCTGTCATGGTGGGTTACCTGTTATGAGCAATTATTCGGGGAGAAACGTGTTAGCTTGCTAGCTAGCTAACGTGGCTAACGTTACCTGCCTCTTACCTGTGAGGAGCTCAGCTGCTGCTCTCCTGTGCTCGACGTGGCCTTTGATTGGTTTCAAAACCTGAAAATGTTTCAGCTGTGACCTAAATGTTAACTACAAGTCCAATATATTGACGACAAATACAAGTTTATGACAATATCGAGGCCAGGTTAGCATAAACCTACCTTTAATGCTTTCCACTCTCGATGGGTTTAAAGCATTAGTGTGCTGTTGTGCAGCAGCGATTTTCTAAATTGAGCTCAGGGTTAGCTTCTTAGCTCAGTCAAGTGTGCTGCAGAAGTTTTACAGTTTAAATTGAATTATTTACCTGATTATTTTGACCTGACATTTGGCCTTACACAACGCTAAAGTGAAGGAGTTAAAAATAAACACTGCCATGTGAAGAAATTTAGTGGGTTTTTTTTAAGAGAGAAGAAAAGTAAAAATAATGTGTGTTTCTCATGAATGATCCTAGCTTCATGCTGTGTAGTTTTACTGAAGCCACATGGACTTTTCATTGTGAAATGACTCCTGCAGCAGAGGGGCTGGTGTCTTTGTAGCGTGACCAAGCCACACTTCCTCAGAGCTTTTATGCTTTCAATATAAATATTTTGACCAAGATTTCACGGAGAAACTGTTTCTAAATTGGCTTAAATCGAGTTTAAGTTTTTTCTACTGCAGTTTTTTGTTACTTATTTACTTGTACGTCAGTTAAGGTACATGTACAATAAGATAATATGATCTTTGAAGTCTTACCAGCCAAGCTTTATGATAATAACATAAGACCCAGTAAAAGCAGCAAATCCATAAAACTGAGAAGCTGGAAGCTCCACATATTTTACTTTGCTGAATTAAAAAAATATAAACACTTAATCCATTCTTGAAGTCGTTGTTGATCCACTAATCTATATATTGACTAATTGTATCAGCACCAGACTGTTCAGTTTGGAAAGGAGATTACAAGATACATGTAGCTTCCACTCTATGTCCTGGGTGTTACACTTTTTAGAAAAGAAAAGAAAACATCCACAAAAAGCAAAGATAGACATTGCAGGTACAACCAAACTTTTTTAACACAGAAGGAAACAATGAAAAAGAGTCCAAAAAGAGACTCTTTGCGGTGCTGCAAGTTCAGCCACGTGTATGAATACGTCACCTCGAAAACATAGTACATCCAAAAAATACTAAACAAATTCATGGCCACAGCAGTTATTGGTTTGAAGGACAAAAAGCTCTTGTGATGTATTTAATCGATAATTCACTTGTTTCTTGTCAGGCTGAAGAAAATGCAGATATTGGAGGTACGATAGAAGATGAAGATGAAGGATCAGACGACCCAAATCTTCATGTGAGAAATCTTCTCTGGGAATAAGTCATAATTAATATTTTCCTTAATTAATGTATTAATGGCAAATTGCAAGTATCCCTGAACCCATCAGCATATGACTATGACATCAGCAATTTTCAATGCTCAGTTTATCTGTTTTATTTCACTCTTTCTGTTCTTATTTATTTCTGTTGCTCTTAACAGGAAACTTAAAAAAAGCATGTATGCTTAGTCCACCTTTCATGTTTAGACAAATACAGGCTAAATAAATATTTGGCTCATTAAGACTCTTTGATCATGGCACTTAACTGGAAACCTGTTGGTTACATCTGAAGTCCACAACAAGAGCTACTGAGGGCAAAATTTGGGGTAATAGTTTAAGCAGAAATATAGCCCCAACATGGCAGAGCCTGTGTCAGTGATAGTTTGGCTTTGGTTTTGCACAGTTGGTGGGAGTAGAGACGCCTCATCCATCCTTTTTTTTTTTTTTTTTTTAACCATCTTTGAGAACAGGGTTCAGCATAGAAAAACATTACTTTTTTCATTTCACTGGCAATGGAAATGTTAACTATATAATATTTACATGATTTTATCACATAAATGGTTCTTGATGAGCCCTGCTGTTAAGCTTAGAGTGAGAACAGAGAAGCTCAGATCTTGTTTTGACACACGTTAATGTTTTAATTGAACTCTAGGTGCAGCTCAATGCGTTCAGAGCTCAGTGGATGACTGAGCTCAAGCAGAGCTCTGGAGCAAGTGGAATGAGTGACCGACTGCTGCAAGCTAAAGGTGTGAAGAGGACACAAGAAATTGCTCGGGAGGAAAAAGTAAGTCGTGATTAGAATGCTGGTGGTCCTGTACTTTAATGTGTTGTGTGGTGCTGTCACTTAAATTCCCAGTGACTGATGTGAGCTGTCTTTCCTCAGGCCACAGAGCTGTTCTTGAGAGCTGTGCAGGAAGAGCAGAATGGAGCTGTCTATGAGGGTATGTATGACAAGTTTATGGTGATCAAAATCAACAGTGAAAAAATGAAGTGTTCAGGACTAACAAAGCTTGTGGAAAATATATCAGATCACATCAGATTTGGTCAGGCAGTCACTTCTTAGCATCAGTTATTAGCTTAAATAAAACATGAATTAATAATCGCCACTGCAAGTAATTAAGCATGTTTATTGTCCTTTGATATGGTTTTGTGACTTCTATATGAGGATCAAAAACAGACAATTGATCTTTTCAGACTATTTGATCATTAAAATGTCCTTTTCTTGTGAATGTATAAGTTTATGCTTTGACTTGCAGCCATCAAGTTCTATCGCATGGCTATGCAGCTTGTGCCTGATATTGAGTTTAAGATCAACTACAGCCGTCCTCCTGATGCAGACCTCGGTGGAGGAAACTAGTAAGCTGCTTTTTAATTTCTATCTTAGCAGGCTCAGATTGATTGATTGATTGATTAATTAATTAATTAATTAATTAACTCAAAGCCTATTTTTTTTCACATTGTATAAAGGATGTTTTTTTTTATTATTAAGGATCCTCTGTGTTAAAATACAACTTTTTTGATTTTCAATGTTGTGAAAAACTAAGTGCAGCATTTTCATTTCTTTAATAATTATTGTTCACTTTCTTTTGGCAGCTAGGCTTATGTTTGAGAGGGCTGCAGTTATGTTACTGTGTTGACTGACCCATTCACAACAACAGCAAATGTAGACTTTTACAACATCTTTTCTTATGTCGTAGAGGGAAGTAACATGATGTGTAGGCTTGTAATAGACCAAGAACTTTATTATCTCTTACAAATGAGCAGAACTTGTATTCGATTTTTTAATTTTCATTTTTTTAGCAGCATGGAGAACAATGACGAGGATGGGGAGATCGAGGATCTACTTGCCTACTTTGAGCAGGAGCTCACTCTGGAAAGCTCCTTTCCAAAGATCTGCACTCCTGAGTTGGATTTGACTCAGATGCACATTTCAGGTAAAAAACTTTTTTTTTTTTTTATAAGAATGTAAACTTGTCTTAAATTATTATCAGCTTGTATGTATTCAAAATAATTTGTGTCCTATGTGACTGCAGCCTTGCCTCGGGAAATCCTGATGTACATATTTCGTTGGGTTGTGTCGAGTGATCTGGACATGCGAGCACTGGAGCAGCTCTCTTTGGTTTGCCGTGGGTTTTACATTTGTGCAAGGTCAGCCCCTCTTTCACAGCAGATCAGATGTGTGACACCTTGTTTGTCCACAGTGCGTTTGTCTCTGCGTTTTGCCTTTCTGTTCTTGATTTCACATTGCTGTTGCACCAAAGATGAAAGTAACTCCTTTATTAATTTATTTTTCTCCAGAGACCCTGAGATTTGGCATTCAGCCTGTGTCAGAGTCTGGGGAAGAAACTGCACAAAGGTTTCACCCTTCAAATCCTGGAGGGACATGTTTCTGCAGAGGCCACGTGTCCGTTTTGATGGTAATTGTGTGTTTTAATTTTCACATTTGGGATGCCCTGCCATGCTGTGTCATTTTTCCACTCAACTTATTTTTTCCATTGAACTGTGTCAGTTCTCTATCTATCTATCTATCTAAATTTAGGCATTAAAAATTTTGAGCACTTTTGACTTTAGCTACTAACAACATGTAGCAAGCTGTTTTCCCCCTGCAGTGGTAGGTGGACTACAGCAGGATTAATCGGATTATGTGCCATTTTGTAAAATGTTACCAACAGGCTTCTGTTTTAGTACATGAAAACACAAAACACCAACTCTGAAGCCAAATCTTTCCATTTTCCAATTCCACAATTTGCTAATCATCGCCTGAAAAATATTTGTCTGATCTCAGTTTGACTTCTGTTTGATGTTGCTGCTGCCTATTGGGCAATAAAGATGATTTACTGCATCCTGAATTTTTCTTAATTTTCTTTTCTCAGGTGTCTATATCAGCAAGACATCATACATTCGTCAGGGAGAGGAATCGCTGGATGGATTTTACAGAGCTTGGCACCATGTTGAGTACTACAGGTGAATGTTTGACTAAATCATTCTTGTTCGATTGTGAGATTTAAATTTTAGTCATTTGCTTCCTTTTGGTTACTGCTGCCAACACAACATCTTGTCCTTTCTGATTTTGAAATTGATTACAATGGCAACGATGGATGCTTCAGAGCATTTAGGCCAGCTTATAGTTGTATTTCAAATCAAACATCTGGTTTTGCACTATGAAGGTCAAACACAGAGCAAAGTATGAGAGCAATCAGCTGTCCATGCACGGAGAGGCATGACCTCACATAAAGCACCCTAAATAACAATTACTGCGGCAAACTTTCAACACATAGTGACTCCCAGAACAATTAGAGACATCTGCAGATAGAACCAGATGAAGTAGGTGGGTGTTTACAGATACTCCAAGCTTGTGTTTTAAAGATCTGAGTGGAAGGTGTTCTTGCAATTATTGTACTCTTTTTTTTTTTTCTTTTTCTTCTTTTTGTAAATATGTAGTTTAATGCATATTCATGAAAAATACACAGACACCACTGACTACTTCTGAAATAAATTGGCCACATTTGTTAGGCAAGATTTTAGTAGATCAGAATAGATATTACATATGCAGGAGAGCCCTCTCATGCCTGTTTGTGTTGATAAATTTGATCAAATATGTCAAAGACTGGAAAAGCTAGACATTTGCCATATAAAATAGTTTATGTAAGCTAATTTCACATTGGACAATAAATAGTTGGTATTAATTTTTTTTAGATCCGGTTTTGGTTGTTTCAGTTGTTCGGTTGTTTTCAACTATTATACTCTTATTGCTGTATGTCACTAAGTCCTGACTTTATCTCAGGTACCTTCGGTTCTTCCCTGATGGCCAAGTAATAATGCTGACCACCCCTGAGGACCCTTTGGCCATTGTTCCTCGCTTGCGCACGAGAAACACCAGGTGCACCTTCACTGTCGTCTCAGCTAGATTGGACATTGTAAAAAGCAAAAATAAATTTACCTTGAGGTACTTTTCATGAACACTGAGCATTGTTTAATTTTACAGGATGGATTCTGCTCTGCTCGGTCATTTCCGTCTGTCACAGGACACAGACAATCAAACCAAAGTCTTTGCTGTTGTCTGCAAGAAAAAGGAGGAGGTGAGATGATTTGGGGCATTTGTTGGGTATAATAAACATATGAAGCAAACAGTGAGTGACAATTGTACCATCTTTAAAGCACTTATTGTCTATACTTTCAAGAAGTAAAAAGATATATTTCGACATTACTATTTTCAGCTTCAACTAGTTATAAATTTGGAACAAACTACAGTCAAAAAGTTTGTTAGATTTTTTTCAAGTCAAGCAATTAAGTAACCAACTAATTGTTTGGAAAAGGAAAAGGGTAAATTACCAAAAAAAAAACTGACTCACTATGACACTAATTGTCTCAATTTACCATCAGAATTTTGAGTTTCCCTCCTATCAGAGGTAGAACTTCTCAAATAAATAGACATTACATCAATATTGCCTTTCAATATAATGGTACAAGTATTGTTACTCCCAGTAGTCAATTGTTCTCACTACTAGTTTTCACACTGTTGCATTGTTGTTTCTGTCAGAAAGTTTAACTCAGTGTAAACTCTTGTACTCTTGTACTTGAATGCAGTGGCAATAAATGTACAGTTCATATAGTTTTGCAGGTTAGTGTGCAAGGTTATTTTAAACAAATAACTTGTACAAATTAATATGTGGGGTAAGTTTGGATTTATTGATCTGCCTCATTTTATGAAACTAATATACATTGGGCATTGATGGCAGAAGAAACAACTCTTTTACACCTGACAGTATTATAGTGGATTTTAGATATGAATTGTTGCACTTCTCCTCAATTAGAAACGCATACTGAAATGTTACTGAGTGACACATGACCCCTCACCCGCTGTGTAAATTCTTATTTTTAACTTTTATTTGTCAACAGAAAGCAGCCGAGTTTCAAAGGAATCGGTTCTGCAGGCGGAACCCACCTCCGGAGGCTGAACACAGCTTCCATGTGGGACTGCAACTGTCCTCTGGGGGGCGTCAGAGTTCCAGTAAGCTGGTCTGGATTCACCACTCTTGCCACATCACTTACAAGTAAGAAACATGAATACTGATAGAAAAGGATGAGAAATAAATGTTTTTACTAGTGTCAAGTTAAATTTATTTATTTATTTCAGGCTGACTGGGGAAACTGTTGTCACAGCGTTCGACCTGGACAGGATGTACACCCCCTTCCTCTTTGCACGTGTGAAGAGTTACACCGCTTTCTCTGAGCAGCCGCTTTAAACAGCCTGGAGACCTGCACTTGATCCCACGGCAGATGTTTTTTCACTGTTTTAACAAAATGCATACTCCTCAGTATGTTTAATTTGTGCTGCAGCTGGATTATGGTGTCGGTATAATAATAATAATAATAAACCTTCATGTTTCCTACATGCAAGCATGTTATGTTTCAGGGTGACACAATAGAATACTACTTATTTTCTGATTTCAGAAATTATGGTAATGTGCTGAGAGCTAAAATAATTAGCAACATTTCCCACCTGTTCCAAGCAATGAATGTTTTTGCTGTTTATGTTCAATGTTGCACTTTCTCCCTTAAATAAACAGTGGTGAATAAAAGGTTTGTTCTGACTGAGTCATTTGTGCTTTAAATGCTGCACAGTAGAGTGTCAGGTAAATTTTCTTGGATGATGATGATGCTCAAGAAAATAATGACGGGTAACCAGGCAGATGATTTTTACTAGATTTCACAAACAGATCTTAGGCATGTAATATTCTCTGAAAAGTGATAAAGCATAAACTTAGAGATTACTATCACATGATCTGTGTTTGACACAGCGAGACACATTGCATTTTCTGGAAAACAAAAACAAAAACAAAAAACTCGTACCTAATTTTAAAAAAAGGAAGGCAGACTGCCACGTGCAGCGCCGCAATTGGATGTGTCTGACGCTTGGAGCTTAACTTCCCTACGAATCTCCTACAAATGGGCCTTGAGCTTGTTTGGAGGTGCTAGCAGGGGAGCGCAGCTACTGGTACACCGATGGATGGTCGTCCGTCGGGGGGACGTCGTCCTCTTCCACCGAGCGCGGAGCTTCGGGAGGGACACACATGGAGCAGTGAGGGAGGAAGGGGACACCCGCCTAGCCAGCCAGATCAGCCGAATCAACCCTAGCGATCAATGGGGTGACAGATGTCGCAGCCAGATCGCCCTCACATCCAAACAGGAGACTGTATGGCGGAGCAAATAAATACCACTAACCTCAGCAATCGCTTACAATCAGGGTGTCAAACTACAAAAAATAATTTCCTCAATATATATTGTTCTCCTACAATGATTAGGACGCTTGGAAAACAGCAATCTCTGTGACAATACAGTGAAAAAGTCTCCCTCTTTGACCTAATAGTTTCCCATGATGCTTAGCGACACTATGTTAAGTACCAATGTTTCCATTGGCCCAAACCTACCAATCACTTTTTCTTTCTTTTCACTCTAACTCAGTTTTACATAGTGTTGAGCGCCCTTTAAAGTTCAATTTCAGAAGTAATTTGTCCGAGTGAAAGAAAAGAAAAAAAATTAACAACCATATCACAGAAGTGCACCCTTATCAAAGCGTCATTACTGTTAGTTTAAAGTGCTGTCGCCATGACCAATAATATTTAGAGTCTTTAAAATAGTAACAACATAAAATATATGAATCAAATTTTAATACAAATAAATAGTATTGATTAATCTCATAGAAAGGCTCCCAGCACTATCATAGAAGAATATGTTGCAGGCTATGCAAGGAATGCACACTGAAAGTATGATAGTAAAAAACATATAGCCTATATCAATATTGTGTATATTATGCACTTCGATATACATCCTCCTAAGACAAACACATATATTCCATTACAACTCAAGAAATATCAGAGAAATAGTACTTAAAAAAAAACTAAAACTCTGACTTAATGTTGTGAGTATAATGTCAGTATGTGTGAAATAATATTTGGTGATGCAGCATTTCCCTGCATCCCATTTTCAATTTAAAAATAAATATTCTACACAATTCTCCATCTTTTTGTGAGTTAGTTAAAAAAGATGAAATACTATATTTTGCTGAATTCATACAGAGCAATGTCCTGAATGCACTGACAATGCATCTCAATTTTTCACAAGTAATACTTTGTTCTATTGTATGTTACTCTTGTTTGCCTCCTTGCTGTTTGGATTTTACAAAGTCCCAAAAGAATTTTGAACCCTAAGTCTTATAAACAAGCAGTTTCCTGTGTGTGTAGAGAAAGTTGTCTGGTCCACTGGTGAACATAAATAAGCAAATACATAGTATCATCACAAGCTGCAGAGAAAAGGCCATCAATTCTAAGTTGCAGTTTGCTTGAATAAAGAAAAAACATACATCTGTATGTATATGTGCCATACATCCATAACATTTATTCACTTTCCATCATGCATATCTGTCAACAGCAACCACCTATTCTAGTCATATATTACCACTAAAATAAATAAGTGTTAGTTACATCTTGAAATAGATTCTTAAAATTCAACAATACACGTTTAAGTTAAAACATGACTAGCTTACCACATCATGCTGTTTCACACATTGTCTTGAAGTCATACTTGTGTGTAGATGAAACCACTTGGAATCACATAGCTTTCAAATAGTGTAACTCTGATAAGGCACTTGTTTACAGCATACACTTCTGACTCAGTACACTGAGTCTTTGGTCAGTTTCTACAGCTTCTAAGGTTGAGTTTTCACTGCTCCGTACTGAGTCCAGCTCCAGTCCTGCTCCTGCAGGGAAAACAACCACATTAATACTGTATGAGAAACATCTCTATCTGTAACCTTCTCGACCTGTTATCTACTCAACTTATTCATGCCAATCTCGAATTCAACCTTAGCCCTGACATTGAATAGGTGAACCTATATGATTTAGGAAATACTGAATGCACACCAGTGAATTTACAGCATGCAGAGTTGTGACTAGAAATATTTTCAATGATCAATCACAAAATGGTAACAGCAAATTTATTTCTGTTACTTCAGGGATTTACAAGAATGAACACACTCACTCACACCTGTATAGTGTACCATACCATGAGACTCTGCTCCATCTCCTGCGTGGTTTCCTGCAGCAGAGAGGTGAGCTGACTCAGATAACGCCGATTCTCATCCAATAATTGATGAACAGTTTCACTGAAAGAAACAATACTTAATTGACTGCATGAATAATTTTCATGTGTTTGACAAAATAGCTACAAAACCAACATGTACACCACCTCACATGCAATTAATGTTGGGAACATGCACAAAACAAAAAAGATATCTTTCAATACTTCCTATTCAGGCTCCATATTGTTGTTTTTAAATCAAAAGTAATTGAGGGGATTGTGACTTTTCCTCCTGCAAGCTACTGGACTTTGAATTCCATAAGGCGACCTCTTGTGGCAACTTTGGGATTTGTGCAAAATCCAACAGCTTATTTTGAGAAATCACTCAACCCATTCTGCACATTGTAGATTCAAACTCATCTTCTAAACTGCAGATAATGTACTGACAGAGGAATATGTACATGGTATTCTAGTGTTGTTAGTCATGTTAACTGTGTTTTCCAGGAACAAATGAACTCTGTGGAGCTTGTGGCAGAGAATTTTGACTTGTTCAGATCTTACCTGTCAGAGGGTCGTTGCACAAGTGACTGTGCTGGAGAATTGCTTTGGGCCTAAGCAGAAAACCACACTCTGTATTAGCTACAGTCTTTTTTTAAGTCTACATTTAATACTGTATTTCAGAGCTGCAAGCTCCAGCAAAATCACTCTTTTTGCAATTTGTAATATACTCACACAGGCAATCTTGAGAAGGTACCAGAACTCTTTCTGTCTCTTCATTTGCATCTGCATTACTGCTGCCTCTGCGTTTTTTATGTTCCCCACCGCCCTCTCCAACTTAGGGAACAAATCAACAATACGGCGCTTACACACTAGAATTGTACTACAGAAAAAGAGAAAGATGAGGAAAATCATAAACATAGGAAAAACACAGAAGGGAAACTGTAAAATGACACCTCAGTTATGATGCACTTGGTCGCAAGACTGTATGGTCAGGTGTACTTGTGAGTAAATTACCTCAGGTGAGTGTACAAGTCTTTCAACACTCTGTCCTGGTTCTGAACTGTTTGGAGTATAGTCTTCACCATATCAGAGCTGTCACTGTAGCCATGTGGTGGATCAGGACCTGTACAAGCACATACTTGTGTGATCATCTGACACCCTCAGTTGAACACACACACTGCATGCCATCCTGCTATTCCTATTTGTAGCCATGCGGAGGAATTAATTAAAAAATGGGGACCCCTGTGACACATTTGTTCAGTGAATCCTTCTGCACATCTTCACAGCCAATGTATTTGTTATAAAACTGTACTGTATCCATAGCAACAGGCATTACACAGGAGCAAGACTATCAAGCTCTGTAACTGGGTATAAATATAAAAAGCAAGACCCTTTATAACCCTTTATACTAACTTTTGCACTTTGCTTTCAGTTGCTTGTAGAGTTCAATAGCCTTTGCCTCACTAGAGAAAAAGAGAGAATGAACATGTATACTAAAGTTATTTTAAGATAGATATATAGGTCCACACATATTTTAAGCATGTCCTGAAGAACAGTTAGATACCCATTCGTACCTTGCAATCATTTTTGCTCTCTGTAATCATTCCTCCTGTAAAAACTGGCTGCTAAAAGATCACTTCTTAACATAAATCCAAAGGAAATGAGGAGGGACAAAATGTACATTCCTCCTTTCATTCAAAATAAATTGTAAAGTTTATTTAGTTAAATAAGGTCCCAGCATCCTGATTTAATCAAATCAAGTGGATAACTTCCAAAGTTATGATCTTATTTTCCAAGGCAGAAAGTGCACACCATCCCTTCCACTAAAACCACGTTAAGAATACATTTTTTAACGACCAGTATGAGCAGAATGATTAATTGCAATTGAAACCAAATGTACATATGGGCACCTGTCTATTTTTTTTTTTTTTTACTACAGACTGGAAAATAAGTGACTCAGTCCTTTAAAAGGTGTTTCTAGTATAAATATAACATAAATACTGACAGCTGTTCCATTACATCCTCCTGTCTCCTCGCAAATGGACTCCTCTGCAGCTCCACAATCTCAAAATGTACAGCCACAATCTCTTCATCCAGATTCCCCACATCTGCAACCTACAGCAGAGAAAACTCCAGAATCTATTTTTTTTTAACAACTGTAGATAAGTTTGTGTAGATTTACTATAAATTAAAAACTATCCTACCTTCATAAACTCATCAGCCTTTTCTTCATTTTCCTGCCAGGTCTTCAGCAATTTTTCTGAGGCTTCAAAAAATACACAAAACAACAGCAGAGAGATCATTCGAGGCTTTAATAATGATGTTAATTCATGGTATCACACAGAATCACGCAGAATATTTCTATCCACTCACAGATGCCGGTGTGTCTCTGCTTGGTGTACTGCTCAAGGTCAAGCTGGATGCTGGTCTTAAAAGAGGCCAGTTTAGCTCGAAGCTGCTGGGACTTGGAAAACAGCAGGTTCTTGTATCGTGTTAGGTTAGTGTTGTAGCGCAGCAGACTCAGTCTACACAGATACAAACACAAGGTAAGGATGTTTCAGAGTGTGGGTGTATGTATATGTGTGTGTTTGTGCACTTACATGGCCGCCCTCTGTCCCCGGTACAAGCGGATGTAGTCCTCTTTCAGTCCGCAAATGTAGCTGACTGCTTCCCCCCACACTTTTCTCAGTGCAGACAGTGGGAGTTGAGTCTTGGTCTCCCTCACTGGGTGAACACACGATTCACAAAGGACACAATTGTCACATTAACTTAGACAAGAAATGTGTAGAATTTGCTACAACTTTCAACGAATTTTGGGTTAAAAACTTAATAAGAGGTTTATTGGACCAAAAACTGGCTGTAAGCTGAGAAGGACTTTTGATTCACCCACGCTGCTGTCGACTTGTTTTCTTTAACTTACAACATTTTTGTTATTAGACCTTCAACAGTTAATTAGTGATCTTATTTTATTTTATAAACCAGGTTAATGTTAACCTGTGGGTTTTAGCTATCATTTTAATAGCTTTATCAAGATAAGTGATTTCTTTTCAAACAAGAAGGTTTTCTTTTACTATTTATACAACATCATTTTATATTTCAATATAGAGTCATACTACATATTTCACCTATGAAGTTGACCCTGTCTGGCAGAGGTCTGGCAGTCAGCGGTCCAGAGTACTTGGTGAGGCTCTTATCGAACAGGAAAACTATGGAGCTGTCCCAGCCTCTCTGAAAGCAAAGAACAAATATCACTGTGGATACTATAGTGCTTTTTTTCTGGAGGTGCAATCACTGGTAAAATCAAAAGTCTACAGTAGTGGTCTATGCTGAGGTTTTTTTTTCAGGGTCAGATTACCTTTCTTGTTTCTTTTATTCCACAAAAAACTATTTGGAAAATAAATGTTTTAACTGCACTTATAAAAAGAAATGCAATAGAAAGGACTAGAAAACAGTCTAATCACCAGAAATAAAAAACAGCCGTATAATGCAGAGCTATGATAAACTTCAGCCCCACGCTGCCCCAGACTTTAAAATTTGAAGATAAAAAGTGGGTTCTCTGCTTTGCATGCACTTCAGGCTAGGCCTGTCTGACATTAGATACTGTTGTTGATGCAAATGTGTGTCACATACCAGTCCATCTGGCAGACATTGTGAGGGCGGTCTGCGTGGGTCGAGGGAGATTCCCGTCTCCAGCAGCAGCTCTTGACTCAGTGGGGAGATGTGCGTCTGAGTGTGTGTCTCCAGACGAAGCTGCAGGGAGTGTAAGCTCTCCTCAGCACCCAAAACCATCGAGTGCAGCTGGGCTGACTTCATGTCCAACACATGAATCACCTGGAAAAATAAAGATCAAAGCGAGGGAGGTTAACTGTGCATGCTGTCCTCAGCTGGGATACATAAAACCATGAATGCTCAATAAAATCTGGTTTGTGTGAGTCTAAAAATCGTTTATATTATTAACCTTCATGTTGAGAATGTTTTGCAAGGTTGTGTAGAAGCACGACTTGTTTGTGTCAGGATCCAGCCCTCCACCTCGTGCTGCAGGGTCCCACAATAACAGCATCTGCAGAAGAGACTCCATTGGTTCCAGCAGGGGCCTACAAACAAACACACACAGACCCAAATACACATATGATGCAAGAATGAGGGACTTTTATCTTTTAGGCCTTAAAAGAGTCTTTCTGTCTCTACCTGCTGAGATTGTTGGGATATGGGAGACGAGTGGAGAATCTGACTTCCCCATTCATGTCCTCCACTGCCATGATGTCTTTGGGACCTTTGTTCTTGACTTTACTTGTCCTACAAAAAAAGTATGCAGGGAGAACTAAAAATAAAGCCACAAACCAAAACCCAGGGCTGTAAAATGTTACATGCACTAAGGAAAAGAAAAAATCTGTCTTCAATCTTGTGACTTTGTCTCCAACTTTAACAGGCAGCGTTTTTGCTGATTGTAATATGTTGTATTCATCATCAAACATCAACAAAAAGTATACACTATACTCACATTTCTGAATACAGTATTTTTCTGGCTAATAGTAAGTCTGTAGCGCCAAATAAATAATTCATTAATACTTATTCTTACACTATAGCACTTTAATGTCTAAATTCAGGTGTACCATTTTGCTGTGACTTATTTGTACTGTATATATAGACATTTATTAAATGGGTTGTGATTAGTAGGTATTTAAATTATGTATACTTACTATGTAAACAGGAAAATATATGATGTGTGTTTTAATGTTGTGTGTATATCAAGTTTTTTTAGAATACAAAAAAGTGTTGACAATATTTTGACTCACCACTGAACAGGCTGCATGTGGTGTAAAAAAGGACGAAAGCCACAAGTGCATTCAAATATAACTGTTCCAAAGCTCCAGTAGTCCACAGTTACAGTGTAGGGTTTACTCTCAAACAGCTCTGGAGCCTGAAACACATACAAATGGATGTAAGGGCAGACATTGATTGCTGATATCTATTGAAAAATATAAATACTGATGCAACACTCACCAGATACTGAAGGGTTCCGACAAAAGATGTACAGAGGCTGCCCTGATCCAGGTCTTTAGCATAACCCAGATCTATGATTTTATGGACAAGCTGGAGGAAAACATAGTTACATGATTAGAACAAGAAACAGAAAACTATATAGTAAATGCATATGCACATTACACAGGCTACATGCATGTACGGAAAATGAAAAAAAGAAAAAGAAAAATGAGCTCACCTTCCCATCAATTTCCTGCAGAACTATGTTCTCTGGCTTAAGGTCTCTGTGAATAATCTTGTTTTCATGAAGATACTGAATACCCGAACCTGTGTTTGTAAAAAAAAAAAACACTCTGTATATATTACTCAGCAACAAGTGGTAACAGTAACTTTGTGTTCAGGATAAAAGCAGTGGAAAATATTACCAATGTCACTGAGCAGTGAGAGGACTTCACTCTCCTTTACTCCACAACAATTTTCTGGTTTATTCAACACCTAATTAAAAAGATGCAGAGGTTAACAATTCAATGTTTGCAAAGAGAACCAATGGTTTTGGCCCTTTCAAAATACCCACTTTGTACCTTGCGTAGGTCTCCTCTCGAGCAATACTCCATGGCCAACAGAGGTAAATCATTTAAAGAAATGGAGTTAAACTCTTCGGGAACTTCTCTGGCCTTAACCACATTCACGTGATTCAGCCTGTAAAAAGAAAGAGAAAAAAAACATAAAGCTGTGGTCTAGCTAGAGGCAAACGCACAGTGACGTTAGTTCATGGGCTACTTTGTAAACAAAGACAGATGATTCACACTCACTTCTTCATAATCTGGATTTCTCTGCTCCAGCGGTCTTTGTTGTTGGAGTTCAGCTCCAGGCGACAAAGTTTCACGGCTATCTTCTCTCCCAACTCCTGTAACAAACACAAACAGTTAATAAAACCAAGGCAAAGACAAACTTGGATCTGAAGTACATGTTTCGTTAACAGACAAGCTGCTTGCAGAACTTACAAGGTGCTGGTACAGGTAGACATGCCCAAAGCCTCCCATCCCAAGCTTCTCCTTCATCTCCCATGAGCCACACAGCTGGCCATGTTTCAGTGCACTCCGCTCCATAGTGTGAGGTTTTGCTGGGCAATGGAGGTAGTCTGCTATAGACCTTAAAAAAGATCCATAACAATCAACCACTTTCCACTCACTTCTTTAAGCCTTTGAAGGGAAACAGCAATGTTCCTAATATTTAAATATTGTAACATATTATATTATAACATGTTTTCCACACTTAAATGTTTCAGATCATCAAACAAATTTAAACATTAGTCAAAGATAACACAAGTAAAGACAAAATGCAGTTTTTAGATGATGATTTCATTTATTAAGGGAAAAAATCCAAACTTACATGGCCCTGTGTGAAAAAGTAATTGCCCCCTTGTTAAATCTTGAATTAACTATGATTAACCACATTTTTTGGAAAGCTTAGTTCAATTCACTAGTCACACCCAGGCCTGATCACTCCCAGACCGGTTGTCATTGTTCAATCAAGAAATCACTTAAATAGAACTTGTCTGACAAAGTGAAGTAGGATAAAAGATCTCCAAAGGTAACACATAATGATGCAATCTCAAGCAATTCAAGAACAGAAGAGAAACAAAGTCATTGACATCTATCAGTCTGGAAAGGGTTAGAGAGCCATTTCTAAGGCTTTGGGACTCCAGCGAACCACAGTGAGAGCCAGTATTCGCAAATGGAGAAAACTTGGAACAGTGGTGAACCTCCCCAGGAGTGACTGGCCTACCTAAATTACTCCAAGAGCGCATAGACAACTCATCCAGGAGGTCACAAAAGAACCCAGAACAATATATAAAGAACTGCAGGCCTCACTTGCCTCAGTTAATGTCAGTTTCTATGACTCAACAAGAAGACACAGGGCAAAAATGGCATCCATGGGAGAGTTCCAAGGCTAAAACCACTGCTGACCTAAAAGAATACAAAGGTTCGTCTCACGTTTGCAAAAAAACATCTGGATGATCCCAAAACTTTTGGAAAAATATTTTGTAAACTGACAAGACAAACGTTGAACTTTTTAGAAGGTGTGCGTCCTGATACATCTGGCATTAAACTCACACAGCATTTCATAAAAAGAACATCATACCAACAGTCAAGCATGGTGGTGGTAGTGTGATGGTCTTAGACTGCTTTGCTGTTTCAGGACATGGACGACTTGCTGTAATTGATGGAACCATGAATTCTGCTCTCTATCAGTAAATCCTGAAAGAGAATGTTCGGCCATCAATTTGTGAGCTCAAGCTCAAGCGCACTTGGGTTCTACAGCAGGACAATGATCGGAAACACACAAAAAAGTCCACCTCTGAATGGCTTTAATAAAACAAAATGAAGGTTTTGGAGTGGCCAAGTCAAAGTCCAGACTTAAATCCGATTGAGATGCTGTGGCATTACCTTAAACAGGCCATTTATGCTTGAAAACCCTCCAATATGGCTGAATTAAAACTATTCTGTAAAGAAGAGTGGGCCAAAATTCCTCCACAGAGTTGTAAAAGACTCATTGCAAGTTATCGCAATACTTGATAGCAGTAGTTGCTGCTAAGGGTGACCCAACCAGTTATTAGGTTTAGGGGGCAATTACTTTTTCACATAGGGCCATGTAGCTTTGGATTTTTTTCTTCCTCATTAATAAAACCCTTCATTTAAAAACTGCATTTTGCATTTACTTGTGTTATCTTTGACTAATGTTTAAAGTTGTTTGATGATCTGAAACATTTAAGTGTGGAAAACATGCAAAAAAGTAAAAAATCAGGAAGGGGGCAAACACTTTTTCACACCACTGTATGTAAATATATATATATATACATATTTATATATGTATATACACACACACACACACACACACACATATATATTTATATATACATATATATGTGTGTATACATATATATGTGTATATATACCAGGGCTGGGCGATAAAACTTTTAAAACTTTTTTGTAAAAAAATCTGAGATTTTTTTTTAGGCCATATCGCCCAGCCCTAATATATACACACATATAGATATACATATTAGTGTAAGGACTTGATTAAAAAAATTAATCTAATTAATTAGAGGCTTTGTTATTAATTAATCTCAATATTTGACATGAGAAGCAACATTTTTTATCATTTTGTTTTCTGTACTAGCTGCAACATGTTTGGCATTGAGGTGGTAGCAGAAGTTGGAACAGCTCTGGATAGGCAAATTCCAAGATTTCCACCCGGTAGTTGTTTTCCACCCACCAAACTCTTTTTTTTTTTTTTTTAATTTTATGTTTAATAGAGACGCAGCAAATGATCGGAGCTGGAATCGAACCAGCGTGGACAATGAAGCTTCCGCACATGGGACGCCCGACTGAGCTACTCCGGAAACTCATGCGACGAGAAACGTTCTGCGCTGTTTGGAGTGCAAAAATAAATTGCAATTAAATGCGTTTTTTTTTTTTCATCGTGTAATTTTTTCTGTAATTAATTAATCGTAATTAATGCAATAAAGTCCCAGCCCTAAAATATAAATATATATATTTTTTAATTTATTTCATTTTTTTTACATTATATGGACAATAATCTGTTTTTTGTTTTCTGTTTTTTCAATATTCTGTTCAGATATGCCTTGCAGTTCTTAACATCCTCTGATACTTTGTTCACCAATCTCTGAAAAGTAGCAGGAGCGTTACACATACCAAAGGGCATGACTGTGCACTGCAGGAAACTGTCAGGGGTCATGAAAGCTGAAATGTCAGATGCACACGGAGTTGAAGGAACTTGCCAGTATCCCTATAATATGTCAAGTTTACTGATGTATATTGCTGGGCCAATTTCATCAATACATTCATCAATAAGGGGCAATGGATGGACATCTGGAACAGTTACTGCGTTCACTTTGCGGAAGTCAGTGCGGAACCTCGGGCTTCCATCAGACTTTATATCTAGGAGATGAGGAGGACTCCAGGGACTTGAACTGGGAACTGCAAATCCATTGTCCACAAGATAATCAACCTCCTTCTTCAAGACTTCCCTCTTAGCTGGACTAACCCGATAGGCATGCTGCTTTATTGGTTTTGGGTTGGCTAAAACAATGTCATGAGTTATGGCTGAAGTTTGAGGGAATGTCATTAAACACACTGAAAATCACAGATGAGTTTATGATCATTGTCATCATCTGATCATCAGGGAGGTGAGACAGATAGTGAGACAAATTGGACTTCTGTGTTGCTTAACCTTGCTCCCTGTGGCTCAGCATTACCCATCACTAACTCATCATCATCATCAGGAGAGCTCACCTTCCAAATAGCTGCCACAAGTGAGACTGCAGCTTTCACTTCCTGGAATGCGGAGACCTCACTTTTTTTGTCACGGGAGCGGTACAGCTTCATCATGTTGACATGGCACACTCTGGTTTGTCGTCTGCGGTCAGGGGTTTTGATGACATAGTTGGTTTCGCTGAGTTTCTTCTGCACAACATAAGGTCCAGAAAACTTAGTGGAGAGGGCAGAACAGGGTACAGGCAAAAACATCAAAATTTTGTCACCTGGGTGAAACGAATGGGCTACTGCTTTCTGGACATGGTGCTGCTTCATCTTTGTCTGAGTAGAGGCCAGGGCATCTTTAGCCAAAGAACAGTCTATTTTGATACAATCTTTGAGCTTGGTGACATACTCTGGTATACTCTGGACTCTTGTTTCTGGTATGACCAGTTGCTCCTTGAGGACCTTTAAAGGGCCCCTAACCTCATATCCAAGAATGTCCTAGAAGTGACATGAGAAATGCCTAATGTTTAGTACTTGAGCAAATACCTTGGACTTAAAAGTAGTGCCTTGATCGGTTTGCACCACCTTCAGTGGACCAAACACAGAGAAGAATTTTACCAGGGCCTTGGTAATGACTGGAGCAGTGATTTTTCGTAGTGGGATGGCTTCAGGGAACCTGGTTGAGACACATAATAGTTAACAGAAACTGATTTATAGCTTCGGACTTTGGTAACGGTTCAACACAATCAACAATTACTTTTTCAAATGGCTCACCCTTTATAGGAATGGGGCAGAGTGGAGCTGGGGGAATCACCTGGTTTGGTTTTCCAGCACCTGTGAATGGTAGGTTGTAGGCACAATAACCTGGTAAGTTGCACAGTCCACATCTTCAAAAACCTCACCAGCCCAGTGGAGCATCAAAAAGCCATCATCAAGTACATAAGCCACCTTCCTCTTCTTGGCTTCATCCTGGCCGATCACAGAGGAAACACATTTTGAAAGAGTTTCATCACCTTTTTGTGCTGCGATGAATGCTTCCTGAGTGGCTGGCAGCTTCACAACCTCTGGACTGGAGGGAGATGGCTCCATGTCAGCAAGTTCAGCCTCAGGCTGACCTTCTGACCTAGTCATCACAACTTCAGGAGACTGTTCTGTAGTCAAAAAAGAATCAGGCAATTCAAGTCCATATTTCTTCGTTTGAGCCCTTGTAACTGCACAAGCAGGAAAAACCTCAGGAGACACCTGGCTGCCACTACCAACCTCAGTAACAGGGGTGTCCACTACCACTGGAGCTGGACTCACCTCTCCTCCAGCAATATCGTTGCCAAGAAGGAAGTCCACCCCTGCAACGGGCAAAGCCAGGAGAACTGCAATGTCAAATCACCCACTAAGTAGTGGATACTGAAGATGTACCCTGTGTAGAGGAACAAGAACATTAACCATCCCCACTCCCCGCACTAACACTCTTGAATGACACCAGGTCTCATGCGACACCGGTAAAATGCCCTCTTTAATGCATGACTGAGAACCAGCTGAGTCTCTTAGTATAGTGACAGGTTTCTGATCTTTTGAGTCTCCAGTCAGTGAATCAAAACCTTCTGAAATAAATGGCCTAAAACAAGGGTCGGGTTCATCATTATCACACCAAACAGATTGTTCAATGACAAGTGCTTGAACTGTTTTAATCAAACTCCCTTCCTTTTTCTGTGGAACTGACGAAGGATTGCTGTTTTTGCTTCAGTGACAGAAGCAAAAACTGTTTAGTACTTGAGCAAATACCTCAAGTATTTGGGGCAATGATATGACCCCTCTTGTGACAGTAAAAACACTCACAATTCTCCTGCGGAGAAGATGTGGGTCCCTTGGCCTTTTCAGGGGCAGAATGGCCAGTTTCAAGTCTTGAGGGACGTGAAACAGGAGTCCTGTCTGATTGAGAGACAGGACACATTTTTATGGGTTAGCACAAATTCATCAGCCAACACAGCTGCCTTGGACAGTCACCTTCTGCTCATTTAAGAACATCACCATCTTCTCTGGTAAGGCACTCTTTAAGTCCTCTATGAGCATTAACTGACGAAGGGTTTCAAAACTGTTCTTGACCCCATTGGCGGCACACCACTTTTCAAAGACAACCCCTTTCTCATGGGCAAATTCAACAAATTTTTGTCCACTGGACTTTTTATGGTTTCTGAATTTCTGCCTATATGCCTCTGGCACAAGCTCATAAGCACGCAACATTGCTTCTTTCTCAGCCTCTGTCTCTAGCCTGCTAATCTGTACTTTGAGGTCATAATCTGCTTTACGCTCCCTTTCTTGTGCCTCTAGCTGAAGGCAGGCTAAGCAAACCTTAACTTTGACATCCCCACCTGAACCACTCAACTGTGGAGAGAAAGGCTCAAAACGAGGCAAAGTTGCAGGGGGAGCCTCCTGTACAAGCACACTACCCTGGGGTGTAGCCAAGTTGGCCTCTTTCCCCTGACTATCTACATAAGGGGAAGCACATGGTCCAGGAGAAGGGACTCTTTTAGATGGAACATCATCCACAAGCTGTGCTGAGATATCAGAAATTTCAAGAACCCCTAATTCAACTAGCTTTTCCAACACCCTCTTTTTGATTTCCTTTTTAACCCCATACTTTTATACAGGAATCTTAAAGTGTGCTGCAATACACAACAGATCATCTTTACAGCATGCATCAACCTTCTCAAGAGTAGGATTATCAATAAAGTCTTGTAAACTGAAAGTCATCTTTACCACTACTGCCACAACCACAGTGACTCATCAACTTTGATTGTCCTTTAGCTCAGGGAAAAAAAGGATCCCGGACAAGCCCCCACTTGTTACGGCTCCTTTGATCGACGGGTGGAAAGGAGACATCACCACAACAATCAAAAGAGAAGATGGAGTCAGAGCATGTGTGGCAAGAAAATGGTTTATTGGAAACTGAATCTGGTCTCGAAAACAAAACTCAAACAAAACCTGACTCTCTTACTTAAAAAAGAAGCTTAACCAACAATAAATACAGAGGTGGCACCAACCCCAAAACCTAGTGTGTATATGGGGCAAATTACCATTTTTGATAACTTGCGCACCCATACAAATGGCGTTCCTCCCGCCTCTCAGTGAGGTTGAGAAAAACATGGTTTACATCCAGCCAATCAGCGAAGATC
>JAQMCX010000003.1:11808302-11865802 GCA_029814765.1 Acanthurus leucopareius | reverse complement strand
TAAACATCTGTTCAGATTTCATTTTGCCAAAGGATGGAGACGCTCAGCTGAGTCTCTGATGTTAGTCTGGTTTAAACCTGTGAGCAGGATCTTTGGTTCTCTCTGTAAGCGACAGCAGAACCCTGAACACGACTGGCTGCTTACGCTTGAGACAACCGACTTAATTGGCACACAATTTATGGTAAAAGTACAAATGCCTGTTTAATATTTCATGCAAAACATTTCATCACACGAGTGTTCGTGAGATCTCGTGTTTTTGGAATCGTTACTACAAACAGCAGGTGCGTGGTCTCGTGGTCATTTAAGTGCTGATTTATCATTACTTTGACATTAAATCATATTTTTTGTGAGGTCAGCTTTCCCTCTCAAGTTGTTAGAGGAAAAATCTTAAATATATGACATTTTTTTCTCTTATTAAAAGAGACATTTTCAAAAATACTTTGATGCCCTTGCAATTCTTTTTCTGTGTATTTTATTCACTGGTGACACAAAGTGAAGGTGAGAAAAACAAGTTCACCTGCTCACAAGGTAAACCAAAGAGAAAAGTCAAAAATCAGAATATCGCCACTGTCATGTTATGTTTTTATGTCATTTAAGAAATTTAAATGGTACTATTTTGAACTGTTGATATAAAACCTTCAAAATGTGAGGATCAAAAAAAATAACATGAAAACTGCTGTGAATTTGTGCAATATTTCAGTGGTACTCTTTGCAGTATTGCAGTGGTACTGTGTGCGGTAATTTAATGGTTCTTTATGAAGTATTTTAGTTATATTGTGTGCAGTGTTCAGTGGTATTTTGTGCAGTATTTCAGTGTTCCTGTGTCTCCAGTCTCCTTACTAATGATTTTGCTTTGCAGTACTGCAGCAGCAGTCATCAGTATATTACCCGCACTCCAGTAGTACACAGGTATAATATGATCACTGACCTTCATGTTTGACGCCTCAGTCTCCAGTTTCGTCAGGTGGTTGGAGTTATCCTGCAGCTCCTGTCGCAGGTTTGAGTTCTCCATCTTCAACACCTCCACCTGCCTCAGCAGCTGGTCATATGACGCTGCCGCCATGTTGGAAAACCCACGTCTGACCTGCACGAAACAAACCAGAAACCATCACACTGTAGTGTTTTGGAGCTACGATACTGTGCCGAGCAGCAGCGTTGCAGGACCAACAGTTCATATACTAATGATAACAACAGTGTGACTGATTAGGTGTGTGTGAGTTTGTGTGTGTGAGTTTGTGTGTGTGAGTTTGTGTGTGTGAGTTTGTGTGTGTGTGTGTGTGTGTGTGTGTGTGTGTGTGTGTGTGTATATTATGAGATGTGATTCTAATTACTGACGGCTCACCACCTGCTCACATCCTTAAAACACACATGAACACTTGGGTACTAGAGCACTGTGGTACTATCTGCAGTACCTTGGCATTGTGCTGTACTCTGCACTACTGCAACACTCTTCGACTCTCTGCAGAGCTACAACAAAGGGCTGAGTGTCACTGCTAATCTTCTGAATTGCTTTATTTCTGCTTCACAAAGCTTCGATTCGAATCAGTTTGATATCAGATCAGTTATTAGGATTGGATGACCACTGGTTCAATTTCCTGACTCCTGAGTTCAAGCAGCTCCTTGTTGGATCAGTGAGGATCTCCGTCAACAGGCCTCAATGACCCAAAGCTCAAGTCAAAGATCATCACCAGTGATGAGAGTTTTGTCTAAAGCCGGAGACCAAACAGCAGCTTTCACAGTGGGAGAGCCGGAGTGTCAGGACAGGAGCCCAACCACAAGCCTGCTGGTGTTTTTCTTTGGTGCACCTTTAATGTGTTGCCCAGGCTCTACTGTGTCAACATGTCCAAGTGGCAAAATTGGATGCAAACAACCTGAACTCTAGAATGATGGCAACACGACTCTCAATCATGAGAGTCAACATCCTTCACTAACAACAAGTTAAAGAAGCACAAGTTTGGAACCAAACAGCACAGCTGTCTCTTCCTACCACTCCGATTTACTGGATTAGGCTCTTAGCAAATCCCTCACTAAAGGACACAAGCCATTCCAGGGGTCAGGAAATCCTTGTAATTCAGGCACTGAAGGTGATCAGGCAATGTCACTGAGAACCCAAATACACAAGTTAGTACCTGCAAACTGCTGCTGCTGTTACAACATGCAATATGCAAATCTTGTGCAGCACTCTATTCTTTTGTAGAGGATAAATATACGCACATCACCAGGTGCAGGGCCTGTACAGTGAACATATAAGGGTAGAAGAAATGCCTGCACACTTACTCCATTTTGACTGCAGTTTATTAGGACAACGTTTCGATTCTGTGTTGATGTTCATGACCTGAGGAAGATCAACACATGTTAAAATATTAACACTAAAAACAGTGTCTTTATTAATAATAAAACACGTTTTCTCTGTGATATATACAGTCATTAATGAGATTTAAATGTTTTAGACGTTGCAGCATCCGTTCATGATATCAATAAAGACATTTTGCAGTACAGTAAAGGCAGATATAGAAAATGGTTTGATCATTTAATAGAACATTTAATATCAAAACTACTGTTTAATGTTTCTCATGCTGTCACCTTTTTAAACATCGATCAAATAAATAATATTAATATGTCACCTTGTCAGTTTGTTTGGGTTGATTTTTCAGTTTCTTGTGTCGATTAGAGAGGTTAGAAAGAAAGAACTACCTGGTAACTTGTGGGAGGAAGATTTGTGGGTGATGCAGTTGTGTTGATATGATGAACATACTGTGCTTTTCAGTCCAGTTGTCAAATACGCACAACTTTCTGTTGTTTCTTTTCACACCAATTCAGAATGCTGCTGTCTAAATTTTCTCACAGCTCAAAGTCACACACCAGCTCTCAGAGTAGAAGGTGATTCTTGTGTGCTGTTGGTTTTTAGCTCTGGTCCCCATCCCCGGCCTATACAACCCCTCAACCCCCCGACCCCCCACCCACCCCCACCCCCACCCACCTTTCCTAGAGCTTGACCTTAATGCAGCAAAACATGTGGAAAACATGCTGGTACTTAAAGAGTCCTGCTAATTAGATTATAACTACAGCATGTCACACCATACAAACTCAGGATCCCATTACAGCTTTTCCCCTCACTAAAATGTAGCATGGTTCAACCTTTATCATCCTGGTGCATGGGAAAAGCATTTACTCCTCCATCCTGCTTTCTATTACTCTGTATTTATTTTCCCTTTTTAAACTGAAAGCTGAAATCCCACCTCAGCAGCATTGGCCCCCAAACTACATTGTATCCTAACACTGAAGTCATTTTGATAAGAGAGGTTTTGTTTTATAGTTGTGGGGTGTGCTTTTGAATGTGCTGCAATGACCTGTATGTATTTTGTAGCATGATTAGATTTACAATTTACTTCTACCACTTTTTTTGTTTATGTATTCCACATATTCTTACATGATCTGTTTCTTTATCCTTTTAGTCCTTAAAGAAACTCAACCATGCTAATGTGATCAAACTTAAGGAGGTCATTCGAGAAAATGATCACTTGTACTTTATATTTGAGTACATGAAGGAAAATTTGTATCAGCTAATGAAAGACAGGTGTGTATAGTTACTTGTTTCATTACTAATTACACATTTAAAATTAGATTTGTTAAAAACTTACAGTTTCTTAACTTTTGAGTTTTTGCACTTGTTTGTGTCTGCAGGACTCGGCTGTTTCCCGAATCTGCTGTAAGAAATATTATGTTTCAGATACTCCAGGGGCTCACGTTCATTCATAAACATGGTAAGTCTGTTTACAACTGCAGAATGTAAAGTCAAAGGCTGCACAACTTAATTTTTTTTTTTTACAATTTGATTCAAGATCATCATGCAGTTTGTCCTTGTTAGGGTTTTTTCACAGGGACATGAAACCTGAAAATCTTTTGTGCATGGGCCCGGAGCTTGTGAAAATAGCTGACTTTGGGCTTGCAAGAGAAATCAGATCTCGACCACCATACACAGACTATGTCTCAACCAGATGGTGAGTTCCTTTCAGGATAAAAATAAAGCACATATACTTTGCTTGAATGAAAGTGTTTTGAAAATTTCAATGCACTCAAGTCCCAGTACTCGTTCTTTTTGGACCAGGTACAGAGCGCCAGAGGTGCTCCTCAGATCCACATCCTATAGTTCACCCATAGACCAGTGGGCTGTTGGCTGCATCATGGCAGAGCTTTATACCCTCAGGCCTCTTTTCCCAGGCTCCAGTGAAGTAGACACGATATTCAAGATCTGCCAAGTCTTGGGTACACCAAAGAAGGTAATATCTTTCACATGTAGAACACAGAAAATAATATAAATGGAAATTTTCTTGTTTCATGACAACTATAGAAGGTTATCAATTGGGGGAATAAAACATTAACTGAATGTGCCAGGATTTCAGTTATGAACTTCATATGCCTGAGTATCCAAAATTAAGTGAATGATATTCTTAAAATTCCTGGTAACATGAGAAGTTATTAACATTCAGAAATATTAGTTTGAGTATAGCCATGCAGATAGTCAACCTATGTCCCAGATCCCCCCATTCTTTTTTTGTTTAATTTTTATTTTTTTGGTCACTCTTCTACTTCTGCTATCATTGTCATGATAACAGTTTTTCTTGTAAAAGTGGTCTGTAAGACGGACTGTGTCCCCCTCCCTCCAGAATGATTGGCCGGAGGGATACCAGTTGGCAAGTGCTATGAATTTCCGTTGGCCTCAGTGTGTTCCCAGTAACCTGAAGACACTGATACCCAATGCCAGTCCAGAAGCCATCCATCTGATGACCGACCTGCTCCAGTGGGATCCCAAAAAGAGACCAGCTTCTGCTCAGGTAGCATCTGATCTACACTACAGGTATTTCCACAGCCCCTCAGCCGAGAATGAAAGCTGATGTTTGTCCATATCTTTAATGTTCTCAGGCTCTCAGGTACTCCTACTTTCATGTGGGTCAGGCTTTGGGCACTCCTCAGCAGATCCTAGAGCAGGGCAGACCTCAGCCAGGCCTTGTGCTGATGCAGACTCCTTTGCAGTCGCAACAGACGCTGCAGCAGCAACCCCTGCTGCTCAAGCCTGTGCCCCCCTCCCAGCCTCCACCTCCCAACCAACACTGCTCCAACTCCAGGCCTCTCCAGCAGATCCAGCCCTCTCCAGTACCTGCAGCTGCCCAGGCGGCAGCGTATCAACGGCACACAGAGCTGGTGCGAGAGCAGCAACCGAAGCACATCCTTAAGCAGGAACAGAGCGAAGGAACGCCACAGAGCCATCTTCCTTACATTGTTGACAAGAGTCTCCAAAGCAAGGTGAGTAACTCCCATAAAATGAGTCCGTGAAGAGGAGGCTGACAGCTCTAAATATCTTCAGAAATATACTGTAATGATGTTTCCTAAGACATGCTGATGTTGATTTGTTTTTTTAGCAAACAAGACAGGAGTCAGAAAATGCAAACCTACTGAGCTATCAGATGAAACCAAAAGGAGGGCGGCGGCGTTGGGGTCACGGCACAGGACACCTGAAAGGTGACGATTGGGACGATTATGAAGACTCTGATCTGACATCCATAAGTATTCTGGGGAAAAGTAATTTCTCCACAGACAAGCCAAGGCAGGGGGAGGATGCACTGAGCAGGTGAGACCATGATCCATCATCACATAGTATCTTTAGGAGGAGCAGATTCGGTAGCATCATAATATTGTCACAAAATATGCAAAATGACTCTGTGTTGTTGTAATGCATTCCTAAAAGGAGATCTGAATTCAAGCATTACCAGTGTTACTCAAAGCAGGTAATTCACACCACCTCTGTCTCAATGAATTCCCCCTGTCTTTTAGATATGGAAATGTTTTGGACTTCAGTCGACCCAAAGGAAAAGAAGATGCACCTTTAAACCTGAACAAGACCACAGCCTATCAAGAACCGTCAAGAACAGCTTCTGCTAAACAGCATTACTTGAGGCAATCAAGATATTTACCTGGTAATAAACATTTAAGGACCGACCTTGAATAAAGTAGACAATATTACAATACACTACAATATTATATATCATCTGGAAAATTGGTGTGTGTAAAGGTATTTGGTCCAGAAGTACTTAAGAAGAGTTAAAATAGAGATATTTTGTGCTTTTGTTCCTTGGTTGTTCCTAAAAGTTAGTGAAACATTATGAATACATTTATTTTTATGAAGTATGTTATTTATAGCTGTCTTTGAAAAATAACTGTTATCCTAAAAAGAAAAGATAATGTTTTCTGCAGAGAACGTATCTACTCATCTCATTTCGTCTCCTACAGGCATTAGCACAAAGAAGAACGTGGCCATAAATGCCAGTAAAGACTTCATGGGAGGCCATCTTTGGGGAAACAGTAGTATTCCATTTGGAGGGACATTGCCAAGCAGAGGTGTTCATGGTAAAATCACTGACAATCACTGACTTCTTTCACTGTTAACTTCTTGGTAATCTCTGCAAAGTCTCACTGTTCTTTTTTATGTATTTATTTTGACTGTTTTAAACATTAGGTACAAATACTATCCCTGGTGGATACATGCCGTCATTTTACAGAAAAGACCTTGGTTCTGCTGGTCACAGAGGGCATCAGGGTCCTTCACTGGAAACGGCATCAAGTGAGGATAAACTTCTGAGCTTTGGCCTTTAGCCTTTATTTAAGATTCAGCTAACAAACTTGCGGTTGTTTCTGTATTTAATGATACTTTGATACTACTTCAGATTATGCAACGTGGCAGTCCGGTCGGAGTCCGATGAACACCTCTGCCAACATGCCACTGACCAACAAGAGCACCCCTGGTCTGCTGCCTCGCCCACCGGTGCAGACCATCCACGGGCGGACCGACTGGTCTGCCAAATATGGACACCGCTAGTGCCCTCCCTGGAGCTCTGATCTGTGCCCTAGTAGAGGGACTGCACTCTTAAGAACTCTTTCACCTCCAAAGAGTAGGCCTAGTTGTTTTATAATCAAAATCTGTACATACATCTTACACAGCAATAATTTTTTTTTTTTTTAAATTATGTGTACTATGGATGTTGTGAGTTGTTAAAAATATAAGTGTATGTGTGAAGCTAAATGCAACCGGCCAAAATCTGAGCGCAAGTTTGCTCTTTAGTGTTTTAATTTTGTATTTCAGTAACAACTGTTCTACAGAGGATACATCAGTACCCTCAGTTTTGTATCACATATATCATTACATGTTCATAAACCTGTATACATAGATGCATATCGTACATTTATAATATCTTCACTGTGATGGGGTTTTTTTGCTAACTAAGTACGCCTCTGTACTGTAGTCTTTTTTTTTTTACATTCCTGCTGTTTTTGTTTAATGATGGTAGCCTGGTCAATCAGGTAACTATTACTTGTGCATTATTTTTTATTAAATTCAAGGAAGTGCTTTTATCTTAGTAAAATTAATGCAATGCAAGTGGTTGCAACACTGTACAAATCTGTTTTAGTTTCAGAGGTGAAAAGATCCAAGTTAACATATTCTATCCCCTTGGCCAAATTGAGTGTGTTACCGAATTGCCAGTTATTAAATATAAAAATAAACTTTTGACTGGGTACTGATTTGTTTGACTTGTGTAATGTTTAACAACACACTTTTTATTGGTCAACTTACTGTAAGCCTTTTTTTTGAAAATTTCAAAATATTATATATCAGTCCATTTTCAGTGTCTGCTCAACAGCTGCACCACAGATAGCACAGCTTCCCTGGAAAATAATGGACAGTTACAGTAACCATTAATCCATCAGCATCAGTGTGCACTGTTAATGTCAGATATGCATGTGCACAGTGTAGCTATACTGCTCTGGTGTTCATATTTCAATGATTTTTACAAGAGAGGGCACATAATGTATTGAAATGTGATTTTATCTTCATTATATGCTGTAAGTCCTTAGTTTGTTTCTCAATAAATATTGAGGATAAAATTTAACTGATTATCACAGTTTTCTTTACTATTCTCATGCTGAAATACTGATGTTTATTCTCATAAATTTGCTGTTAAGTTCTTATGTGTCACAAAGCTAAAACTAAGGATTGGGAACTAAGACATAAACTGTCATTTACTCTAAATGATGCAGTGATTTTAAAAAAAAATGTAATCCATGACAAAATATGGATGTAATTCAAGATAAGCTCTGCCTCCTTGCACAGCTTATTATATACCATTTACATACATTATATATATGTTTAAAAACCAAAGAGTTAATAGTGACACAGAGTAGGGTTACATGGGTTTGACTTTTTCTTAATTTAGTGCGATCACTTCCTGGGTCTCTGCTGGTTGCCTGGAAACCTCATGATGAGAAGATTCTGGATTCCTTCTGCTTTTAAACTGCTGTTGCATTTCACACACAGGTTACACTTGAAGCTTGAAGTATGAAGTACTTGCTAGAAGCCAGACTTACTTATTCAAACAGACTAAATGAGAGAAGCATAAGATGATCTCAGTGCAGCAGCCTGAGCTGAATACCACTGTGATAACTGTGATCGATAAATAATCGCCATATATGAGGTACAAACAGCCAGAGACCTGTGTGTCAGAGGCACACTCTTGCTGAAGAGTCAATAGTTGTCCAACAAATTATTCACGTCGAAATGAGTAAACAGACGCATGCTGTCCATGCTGCTGTTTTCAGGGAGAAACCACGACACCATCACCCCGCCCTCTCTGTCTCCCTCAGGCCATGGCCTCTGAAAATCAGTGAGTAAGGCATTGTTTGCATAGTGGCTGGCCACCAGACACGCCACCAAAGCTCACAAACAGTTGCTCTGTCCTCCAAACGCGAGCTCTGTGTGACACAGCATTCCAGAGCATCAAGTCTGCACACAGTGCTGATGAAGAGGAGGACGTCAGAGTGATACCACTTCAGGAGAGGACCGCCTGAACATAGATCACTGGCTAAACATTTTGCCTGGAGAGAGAGAGAGAGAGAGCACAGATCATTGAACCCTCTTACTCACAGCAGCTGTCAGGAGACGAGCTGCTTTCCAAGAAAACCTCTGGGCTTGCTGTAAAGGACAGTGTCTTGTTTTCATCACCAAGTGAGCTCAAGAACGGTTTAACAACCCTGTGTCTTACTGTTTCACATTAAACTGACCTGATCTACATCACATTTACTTTCATGTTACTTTACAGTCAAGGTCAGGCTTTTAATACCAAGAATGTCAGAAATTCTTTAGATTATTTTCCTTCTGCAGATTTCTTCAAATCATTATCGTTGCAAAGTGTACAAAGAGTTGATATCAAAACTAAGAAAACAGAACATTTTTCCCCTTCTCTTCATGTTTGACCGAGAAAGCTATGCAGGTCTTCACTGCTTTGTCATCTCTCTGAAGTCAAACATGTTTGCTCACATACTGTTAGTGACTTCAACCCCAATCCACTTGGAGCAAGGACTTGATGGTAGATCAAGAGAGGAATAAAGAACCACAGAAGGAGACAGAAAACATTATTGTTTTTATTATCCCAATTTATTGTAAGTATCATTTAACATTACAGAAGCAAGAGGTTGTACAACGATTGGCTTTATTTTTTATTTTTTTAAATATATTAAGGTAGCAGCACAAGAATAACTCTTTGGTTGTTGTTTTTTTTTTTTTTTCTGAGGAGAGTGTAATAAATTATTACTTTAGTATTTAATAGTACAGGCTTGACATAATGTTTGAAAATTCAGTTTTTACATTAAAAAAAAAGGTTCCTCTTCTGTTTCTCTTTCACTTCATGATAATCTACACGGTATTATATCTGATGTGTGTATTGCATTGTTAAGATCCATCTAAACCTTCACAAAGCTTGTTATAGAAAACTTCTTTTTGTGCATATCTATACCTCATTGCTAAATTTAATATTAAATATTAGTAGATACCTTAACTCAGAAAACATCTGAAGTATTCTAAATGACATTGATAAAGAATAGTTGCTGTTCGAATAAACTTTGTTTGAGCCCATTTGAGTTGAGCCTTACAACATATTAAGTAAATTAAAAAGCGATACCAGGTTACAGCCGTGCAGTACTAAATGCTAAAATCAGCATGCTAACATGTTTACCACCACACAATGCTAAAACGCTTATATTAGCAAGTGTAATGCTAACCTTAGTCACCATCTTAGTTTAGCATATTAGCATTTTAGCATTCCAACATTTTGTAATTAGCACTTAACCAGTTGACAACCTAACAATGCAATCAGAAATGTTGCTAGCTAGTTAAAAGCTTTAAAAACCATCACAGCAAAGATTTCATATTCAAATATAACAATTCAGCTCATTGAACTCTCATGTCTGTTGCTCTACTTGTCTTTTTTGTCTTCATGCAGCATTGCTTGTTGCATTTGATGTAAACATCATTTTTAATGGAGAGAAAACAAGTTTGAAAACAAGTTGGTTTACAATCTCTGTTTGTTTTATTGTGTTACAGCAAGAAAAGCATGAGTCACAATATGTTAACCCAGATTCACCCTGATTTTCAGAAAAAATATAAACTTATGTAATATTTCATTACATACTCTTATGCTTCCTTTATTGATTAGGGAGTACTTTAATGGTAATCCTGCCCTTAAATAAACTCTGTAACCTTCAGGGCATAAGATTGTATGAACTGGTAACCGTAACAGGGATGGCATGTAGTTTGAATTACAAAAAAACCTAAACTAAACTGTAATCCAGTTTCTGTGTAGATAAAGGGTAATGCGTGTTAAGCTTGTTTTGTGTCATCAGCAGGACTACAGGTCAGATTTATCACGCAGAGTAAATGTGGCCTTTGTATGAATTATTTAGATTTTAGCATATCTGAATCTAGGTCAGCTATACATTTCAGCAACATATGCTCATTCAGTGGTTACGTCCATATATAGTACCTCATTAAGTTGAATCCACATGGAAGAGCAGCGCAGCAGTGCACTGAAGCGAGTGTGTCCGTTTTACAGAGTTCATTATTCAAATATCCTTGGCTTGTGCGGTTGCGTCTTTGTTGTTCAGTATTGTATCAGTATTTACTGTGCAGGGGAGGCCCTTGGCTGTGGTTTTAACAGAGTAACATTAACGTACCACACAAAGGAATAAATACTTGAATCAGCACAAGCTTTTTTCCCACTAAAAAACAATCAACTCACTCTCATGTAAAGACTTGGATGTTTTACACTGAAGTCAGAATGCTAAAATGAGAAACAGTTTCTTGCAAAAAAAACAACATTTTTGTGAAAAATGTCTGAGGAATATTTTGCTGTTTTGGGAACTGATCTTGTTTGCTTTCTCACAGGGAGTAAGTTGAGAGGATTGACAGCAGTCTGATGTCTGTATATGCTAGGTCTAAAGCTACAACCATCAGCCGGTTAGCATAGCTTAACATTAACACTTGAAACAGAGGCAGACAGCTAGTCTGACTCTGTCCTGAGTAACAAAAGATTTAAAATTAAGCTAGTGAGGTCTTGTTTGGTTGCTGTTGTTACATTTGGAAAGAGCCAGGCTACTTGTTTTGACCTGTTTCTTGTGTTTATGCTAAGCTAAGATAGCTCACTGCTAGCTATAACATCATACAGATATGAGCAATACTGACTTTCTAATAGGACTCTAAGCAAAAAAGCAAATTAGTTTATTTCCCTTTTACTCGTTAATGTAAACATCCCGATTGTGCAGTGGAGTTAGGAATGATAGTTTAGGACATCTGAAACACAAAGAGACAGGCATAGGATTTGAACATGACACTGGACACTTATTTGTCTGAAATGGACTAACATAAATCTGGTGATAGCACACTGAAAAGATGAAAAGTGCTACATTAGAAACAAGGCACCCTATTTATGTACAGAAATTAAAGTAATTAAGCTTATCTGACAAAACAGTTCCACTCAGAGATCCATTTAGTAGCTTTTCTGGAGATTTTCCCGCAATCTTCCTCAGCAGATATGGTTTTACCAAGGTGTAATTGAATTTTTAATTTGTTTACATTTCCATTTTTCTAAGTAATTTTAAGACTTCTCATGAAAAATGGGCAAAAAAATATGTGTTGAGGAAGATTATGGTCAATCAAAAACTTCAGAACAGCTACTGAATGGGCCTCATGATTGTTTTTCAAGCTTCTGCTTCTAAGGTTGATAATGAGCTTTAGTTAATATAACAGTATATAGTTTGTCTGAGTTTATCTGGATATAAGTGTTTAGCACTGTATTACAGAGTTTGATAATATTCACTTGATAAATGTGATACTTAGAAATAAGACCAATAAGCAGTTGCACTGCAACAATGTCACTTAATTTAAGTTCAAGTTTAATTTATTGAATAAAGCTAAATAAGAGTGTGAAAGAACAGAAATGGTTTTTGTAACATGTAGGATGTTCAAGAGACTTAAGAAATAGATGTGCTAATATAACACAACTGTGCTCTAACACTGTGTCTTAAACTGGTTTAAATATGCTAGCATCTGCAGTACACTTTATGCTTTGGTTATGCTTTTAGTTAGATGGCTAAATATTCCAAATTGGAGACCCTGCAATGCAAATACCCAGCAAAATGCAATTTCTGCTGTTATAACCTGTAAATACAATAACATTACAGTATTATACTGGGTAAGGATTATTCAACAGCCCAGGCAGGCGTAACATTAAGCAAGACACAAGATGCATGCTCCAGTTACACATTAAGAACCATAGTTAGCACTGTGTCATTTTAATTGTCCCTTAGGGTTACTGAGACAGAGATGTCACAGAGTGTTATGAAACCTTTAGCATCCAACACACTCAGTGGAGCTCATCTTTGGACTTTGTGTGTAAAGCTTCGATAAATGAGTCAAAATGTGTGTCTGAATGCTGGTAGCAAAAAAAAAGAAAAAAAAAGGATTTTTGCTCCGGAGCGAATTTACTCTAAAGGATTGGGTGGGGGGTGGGGGGTGGGGGGTTTTGCATTATCAACCATACAACAATGCCCCCCTCATAATTGAAAAATTGAATGCCATGAGTAGGAATGCGTGTAAAAACATTGGAAGTCTCTGGATATATCTGGCTATGGCTTATTTTCATTTCAAGTGCAACACTAGTCTAGATAGGAGGATACATACATGTATGCCTCCTAGCAGCATTAGCTAACACGCTACAGTGGGAATTGGGTGACGGTTTCTCAAATGTCAATCCATCCTCAGTTTCCTGTGTGCAGTGTGCTCTAGTGATGACGTCCCATTTACATGTCCATTTGTGGTTAGAGGAGAGCCGTTCCTCGCTCCATGCTCCTTCTTTAGAGAAACACTGTGCTTCTGGTAAGTCTGAGAGACAGACAGAGAGAATAAAATATGTCATAAATAAAGGCTGAAGACATTAACAGGTTGAATGTAATCACCAAAACACAAATGTCTAATGTATTCAATGTAAAATATAGTCACAATTTATATAAATTGCATGGTCTGTCCAGCAGAGAGTGCAGACAAGTTTATTTTTCATCTGTAAAATGTCCTGATCAGCACATCCCTTGTTAGCAGGATCTTTAGATGGTTAGTTTTGCTTTTTTCATGTAACTTTCTGACATTAAACCTGAAAAGCAACTGACCTTAATGTAGAAGTTTGAGAAAAGGCAAATGAGCGTGACCATGTAACTTATTTGGACGTACAGCCAGCCCATGGGGAAACCACATGGCCATATGGCTGCGAATATCGTCTGAGCCATGGTTAAAAAGAACTGGACCTGCAGAGGAAACACGACACACACATACATGCAGACACACACTCGAGTGAGAAGGTGACCCGGAGAGTGTGTAGAAACATAATATTGATCCTGAGCCTAAAATACCTTATGGACAGTAAAAGTGTCTGCACTGTGTTAAAGCTAAAGAAGATGCTGCAGGAAAAAGTCAGACACCACTTTGAACATCTGAATAGCAACTGTAGCTCCACAATGTGCACTGAATGTAACAATCATCAAATACAAACCAAAGAATACAATTACATTTTATTTGAACATATGTTTAGGTTCTAAATTATTAAACACTACAAAGGGCACAAAATTGTCTCTAAAAATGTCATTTCAGTAAGTTCAAGTCTCTCTTTAATAAAAGTTTTAAATATAATGATTTGCAGATAAAACTTCTGAACAGCTCATAGAGTAGTTAAAATTTTTCTTGACCAACCACAACAGTGAAAAGCTTCTTACACGATATACATTAGTACACCATTAATAAGAATTATATAGGACACAGTATATTTATGCATCATACATCTCTGTCAAATTAACCTTTATTTCTGCATAATGAGTACTTTTACTTTTGTTTTAAGCACATTAGGTGAGGAGCATTTTAACAGAACAGCAGTAGTGAACTTTTTGACTGTAGCTTGTAGCTGATGCTAACTTCTAGTTCAGTTCAGTTAGTGGTGCAGCTAATTGTCTAGGTTTTTGACAGTGTGTCTGGGCAAGGAGCTTGTGGCAATGGGGCAACAGCACCGGGCTCAGTGAACACAGCTGGACCAGGTCTGAACACAGCCTCTGTGACTGATGGAGGCCAGTCTTTGAGAATTTTTTGTGCCTGTCAAGCTTGAATGAAGTGTGTTTTTCAATTAGTTAACAAGGCATTTAAGCTTTAGACAGGGTTGGCTGGGGCTAGCTTGCTTGCTAGCATTCTAACTTCAGTAGACATTTTTTTTTACACATTTCCCCTTTAGTTGCTTTTTTTTTACCCCTTGGCGTTGCTACTTTTATTACAGTAAAGGATCTAACACATCTGACACCAATGGAAAGAAACTAGAGGATGAACCCACCAGCTGCATCTGTGTGATGTACTTCTTCCACCAAAGGTACGGCCGCATGGCTGGGATGGCTGAGAGGCCGTAGTAAGAATACATGACGACATGGATGAAGCTGTTCAGGGTGGCACCGAAATACGCTGATGAGACACAAAAGAGCAAAGCAGGAAGTTATTCATCTGCAGCAAGCAACAGCTGTCATTGACTGGCAATAAACATACAGAGACTAATGTTAACGTTTCATTATTTTGCTCTGTTTGCAGCAATTTGGATGAGTAAAAGTAATTCAGAAATAGCGCAGTGAATATCTGATGATCAAACATGCTGATGGATCCCAAAAGTGACATTATTTTAGTGAATGATTGATGATTTAAAGGAAGTAGAAAATTGACAACATCATAACTCGCATGCTGCTGTGCTGTTTTCTGTGCTGTTTTAATAAAAAAAAGAAAAAAAAAGGTTACAGTGCAGCAGTGTTCACGTCAATAAGTGTCACTTTGGCTCTTTTAAGGCTGTGTGGAGGAAACGGGCTGTTTTCAAGGCTAATGGGTTTAACACGGGAGCACTTGAATTATTTAGCTCACTTTGGGGCCAAACAGTAAATGTTGTTACTGGAGAGATTTGAGTCACTAGAGTTGTGTTAAAACACTCACAGTGGCCGCAGGGTACCCAGTTCATAACAAACCACCAGAGATTCGGCATTGTGGCGTGGTGGTAAGTGTGAAGAAACGTGATCTGGTGATTGTTCTTTCGTAGGATGAAGAAGAAGGTGTCCATGAACTCAATGAGCTTGGAGAAGTAGTACCACCACAGGACATTCATGATCTGGGGGGGGGGGGTATAATAAAAAATAGATGAAATGATTTAAAAAACACTGTAGAAGTTCCTACACCCTCACATATACACCATTTATCACACGAGGAAGGTACTTGAGAGTACAAGATGAACCATGAAGCAATCTAACTATCTTTATACGTCTTTTTATACGTGACATATGAATAAAACTTTTTATTTATTCTTTTTACTATGATTATTTTACTCTGAGTCCTTCTTGCAACTCCACTGCAGAGCTCAGTAAAGTCATCCTGATGGCATGAGTCGGATTAAATTAATTTCCCCGTTTCAGCAGCTTATCTGCTTGGATTTACAGGTACTCCCCATAGAAATCAGAACTGTAGATTTGAAAGAAGAAACGCCCTTTTTGCTAAATATTATATATGTATTCTAGCTGTCATACAGCAACTAGCATTTATGCCTGTGCTGAATGGTTTATTATATAAACTAACAAGACACGGCATCATGGACTTTGTAATGAAATGACGTCAAAGATGTGATCGAATGAAAATAAAATCACCGGCAATAAGGAAAAGGGTTGCCCAGTGTAACTCTGACCTCACCTTATTATCTGCTTCTGGTGAACTGTGAGTGTCCTGACAGTAGAAGCTGTAGCCACCAAACCACACAGCAGTAACAAGCTGAAGAAAAAACCCAGAAAGATGAATGAGAAATGGATATTTTACCAAATCCCTGAACACGTAAGCCTCACACACACACAGACACAGCAATGCACAGATGTGACGTGAAAGTGAAACTCTAACGACATAATGTTGTAAAATGCAGCTACCCCTGCTCTACATGTAATAAACAGGCAACAGATCAAAGACAGACAGTTAAGACAGATGATTAGATTTGGTCCCATCCTGGATCTGTTAGTTGCTTAATCTTTGACTGCTGGAGTTGGTTGTAAATATGACATAATCTCATCACAAGCTCACTCTGCCTCTGAAATTTAAAGGATTATTTGATGTGTAAAAGCCTCAGGTCTTTTAAGGAGATGGTGTTATCAGGGGAGGGAGCACACTGGAACCTTATTTGGAGCCATGATTTTATGTTACACAGGTAGACAAGACTAGACAAGTTCACAAATTCCTTTTTGATGTATACTCAGTAGGAACAATCACTGCATGCCTGTGCAGTGACTATTAATATTCTCTTTACTTTGGATTTAAAGTGTTACTTCAGTGATTTATTTCTTTGCTTCTATAGTGTTGGGGAACTTGTGAGAGACAGATTTTTAAAAAATAGCTAAACTTAATGTCACAAAGGCAGAGAAAGCCTGATTTTTAGTCCCAGTAGTGATAATCTATAAGGCAAATTTATTCACTTTTTTGTTTATGTGTAAGGGATCATGGACAATATTAAACACAATTGGTTCCATTTGATGTATTGCACTAGTTAGCTTGAAGCTAAGTTTTATCTGTAGTCCCTTCAAATGAAAACATGCAAGAACAACATAAGTAAATAATTAGACACAACAGCTTGTCACACACACACACCGGGATGTTGACATCATTAGGGTAAAAAAAGGATGAGCAGGAGTCCCTGTGACAAGTGCACTACTCTGTATGTGTAAAAACACTGCGTCACTTTCAAGAATGAATATTCACAAGCACGTTGTTGCTGTGGCTTAATGCTAATTTACAAAATCAATATAGGCCTGCTGTCTTTGTCTGCTGCTGTAAAATGCCTCACTTACAAACCTCAGAGCCAAGAAACTGCCACTACTCAATACAAACCAGCAACACAATCAGACGCAGCTTTGTTTTTAAGCATCAAGCATTTTAACGTGTTTGCACAGATGTTAGTTCACTTGAAAATGATGTATCTCCTGGATTCTTTCTTCAAACCTGCCGTAGCATCAGTCAGCCTGTAAACAAATATAATTAATCACTACTAGTTTTAATCACCGTTGTTACGTAATGAGCTTCCATGTCCTGGTAAGCTGACACGAACAAATGGCCCTGAACTTTGATTCACATCAGGTGGCATTGATTTTGGACCGCCGGAAAGATCACCCCATGGTCAGGGCAGGGTTTAATGAACCTCACAGCCAACAGTCCCCTGCGGCCTTACGCAATGCGGACAGAAAGACAAGAAACTTGTCCCAGAAGCAGGATGACAACAAGAGTGCACCCACTTTAGATTAACACATAGACACAATTGCTTCATTCCTGGTGACCTGAAATAGCACGACCATCATGATAAGACGTGAGTTGATATGACTTGTACAGCAAATGCAACTCAGACTTTGCCATCGATGCAATTACATGTTCCAATCAGTTCCTCTATCAATTTCAGTTATTTAGTCAGCTGTTCAAATAGCAGTTTTCCAGCAAACAATAGGAGGCTGTGCTGATGTCTGTGAGGGCATATGAGGGATTTGATGGCTGAAACAATGAGCCTGTCAGCGTCCAGCTGCGTCTCTCTCACTCCCTGATAGCCTGATTGTCTGTCCTGGTAGCTTTCAGCGAGAGACGCCGGTAGCCACAAGCTTGTGTCTAAACAGAGTCAAGTGTTAAAGACAACCTCAAACACTCTTGGCAAATATGCATATTTGCTTCCTTATTTGCTGTAAGTTACATTGATAGAAAATTAATACCACTAAATATCCTTTAAAATATACACCTACAGCTGCATTAGCTTAGCTTAACATAAAGAGTTTAGCGAGACAAAAACAACAAAAAACCCAAAAACGTGACTTGCAATCAGTGAACTTTGAGGATGGACAGATTTTGTTTTACTTGCGGAGAGATGCAAACTAGTATTTCCCATTTTTAAATGATAATTTAAGCTTACTGTCTCTTGACTTTAGCTTCATGTTTTAAGGGACCCTCTTACTGTTTATTTCTTTTTGAGGTTTGATACCATTAAGATGTTTGTAGGGTAAACATGCAGCGAGAGTCAGCAGCTGGCTAGCGTTACTTAGTACAAACGAAGTGTCAAAAGTTCTGCTGCTCAGCAACCATTTCAGCAACACACCCAACAGTTATTTAAGCCTAAGGAGACCAGGCGCCTGTCTAAATGAACAGGAAGTGATCTCAATAATGATCAAATTGTCTTGATTATAATCTGGTCATAATTTTGCAGACGAAGCTCCATTGGCCTCCATTGTTGTTCTGGTCATATTCACTTGCTTAAGTTAAGCAGCTCTGGCTCAGGCTAGTTTCCTCTTCATTAAGATCTGTATGTAGCGTGTCATGGTGGTGATTGCTTTGTCCTACTTAGACACATCTCTCAGCTGAGTGTGACAAGCGTCCTCTTTACCTCATAGAACATGTAGAAGGACAAGAGCGTGAGGCCCAGATTGTAGAGCACCAGGAGGCCTCTGTTGGAGTATGGCTGCCTGTGTTTCATGTACTTGGGCCCCATCCACACGATGAGAAGGTACATGACTGTGAGTGCAAAGGTGGGTGGGTAGCTGTCGAGCAGTAGCCATCCTCGCACGCGCTGATCTGGACGATGGAGATAGAGAGGTTAGTTTTAATCACCTCTGTGGATCGAGAGGATGGCAGATGGGATGGCCTCACTGGTGACAGATTAGCTTGAAAAGTGAAAAAATGCAGCAGTGTCTGCTGAGACAATTTTGCTGAACACCTTAAAAGGTTGGCAGCAAACAGGTGAAAACCACAGAATTCTTGTGCAAGTCCATGCAATGCACACAACATGTCTTAAAGGAATTGGGTGAAAGGTTTTAAGTAATGTTTACCTTTACTCCTTTCTTAACTGTTGAATGCACTGCACTGAACTTTAGCAGTAATTACATGATTTTAATTTTTTTTTAAAAGAAGACACATTAAAACAGAGTACCACATTTTAGACTAGCTAGCACAATGACAATATAAAAATGACTCACCCCTGGGACCAATCCATGACTCAAAGTAGACGTTCAGTTTATGACTGATGGTCTCCATTTGTCACCTAAAAAACAGAATATTATTAAAATAAAATCCCATCAACAACATGTTTTACATATATATTTACTACAATGTTGAAATTAACCCCTTTTTTTTACCATTTAAAGGATCAAATGTATAGGATTAAGAGGTATATTGACAGAAATACTCTGAAATACTGAAAACCACTGTGGGTTTCACTAGACGCCCTGGAAAGGAGGAGTATTTAGCTGGTTGTAATCTCACCAACTCTCGCCCCTGTGTACCTTTGAGGGCAGGACACCCCAACACTCATGACATCTCATGCATGATTGACATATTAAGTCTCTTTAAAAGTCTATTTACACATACAGCAGACACAGATCAACGTAAGCCTTTATTTGGGAGTCATGTTTCTGGTGACCTAGTGAATGTAAGTTCAATATTGGCTCTCTGTTCAGGTCTGTTTTGATCTCGACCGACTCCTGAGGACTCCTTTGTCCACTGAGGACAAAGAGGACCACCTCCAGCTTCCTCCCCACCTCCATCCGCCTGTTAAACAGCTGCTTGCTACACAAAACTGTAGCTGAGGACTAGTATGATTTACCTTTTGTTTTTAATCTATTTAATGTTTTTAATGTATTTAACTTTAGGTTGTAATCTGTGAATGGACATGTGTTATGTTCTATTTGTTCCTGCTCTGGCGCTTTCTCTGCAAATGAAGTTCCTAACGGATGAATAAAGTTGATTTGATTTGATTTGATTTGATTTGAGAAATGTCAGACTGTGTTTGGCACAAGTTTATTAAAATTTGTTTATAATCACCGTACACTACCTGCACAGGTAGTGTGTAATGAGTTTATCAGAACTTTTTGGCTAAAAATAGCAGCAAGCCACAATATTAATGAAAGTAAGTTGAGAGTAAGAGTAAGTAATGAGAGTAAGTTTCAAGCTGTATAATGAAATCAATGATCTAGAAGACACTAAAATGTTGAATAGAGCTGAGGGGCGCTGCAGTGCAGGGATGATATGTGTCTGTGTGTTCGCAGTTTGAATGACATATTCACATCACACATGGTAATTTGACCTGGTTTTGTAAAAAATCCTGAGTCATGCAGCTTTGAAGCAGGCTGATAAACTTAATCAATCGGCCTGAGGTCTTGTGAACAAAGTAATCATAATAACAGTCATTGAATATAATTAACTATGATTGCTAGTGTTCAGACAACTAATTGAAAAACAAAGTTGTTAGTTTTGATATTTGCCTATCAGAACACAGAAGACACAAGCTGAATTAATGACTATTTGTCTAGTCTTGATTTCTTTACACTCATCTGATTTTGGTCTGTTTGTGCTCAGCCTGTTCACTCTCACTTTCTCATAAACTGTCTATTCTTTCACATCCCAGTAGTTTCAATCAGTAGATGAAATGTGGACACTCTGAGATGTAAAAGAAGACAGCATGAGGCAGCTGTGTATGGACGATAACCACATCTCTACTCAGTTATGACTGGTGTTCAGTCACTATCCTTTTTTATATTCCTGAAGGTAATAAGGATGTCAAACTTCATTGCTGCTAAATTTTTTCCGTTTTTTTTAATTAATGCCGAATCTGTCTAACATTTACTTTGGCAAAAACATCTTTGAACCTTTATGTATATTCTCCTGCCCCGGCTGTTTGATTGGGAGGGTGCATTATTGTTTGCATCTGCTGGTCACGGTGACCTTTCAAACGTGTTTCAAACACATGGCGGGTGTTTCCACTTCTGATTTAGCTAAAAGTGAAAATTAGCTTTTTTATTGCCTATTACCCCACAGGTATATTTTTTTCCATAAACTGTATATGACATTTACAGTGTAATGAGATTCCACCCTTTTGCTTCTGACATTCAGATGAACCCTCTGAAATAAAGCATGAGGCCATTATGTCTGAATGTTAACAGCTGGACCATTTTTCTTACACAGATAAAGTCTGTTCTCGATCCTTTTTAACAACACCCCTCTAATGAATCATCAAACTTCAGGAAATTCTATGACTGACATGTAAGCCAGGACAAACATACTATGCTGCACGTGTCATATTGAGACTGTCTGAATCTCACTTCCTTTTGGTCATATTTTGAAATGCCTCTTAAGAAACTTTCCCATGCAAAGCCCTACAACTGTGGAATAACCGTCAACTACAGAAAATCTCTTAAAAATCTGGATCAATGTTGTGACAAGATTATTCCCGCTGCTGAGCAAAATGTGCATAAATCTCTGCATCTGACTCTCTAACTGTAAAACCTGACAACTCTCAGGTGCACCAACACTCTTCATTCATTATCACTCCAGAGGTGTTTGCACAGTCCTGCAGACCTTTCTATTGTTTACATTGCCCTGCAGTATTACTTAAGATTTTGCATAACTGGCTCCCAGAAGCCACAGAACTCACAGTAAGTCTGCTTTCTATGTTTCTGCTGACGTTTTTCGGAGCTACACATTCAAATTAGTCCAATTACATCACAAACAGCTGCACCACTGGACAGCTACTACACCTGCGTCTGCAGCTGGAGACACAACACAGGAGAGAGCATGGACTCCATGACTGAGGGCCATGCAGACCTCATTTCAGTGGACTGTTTCTTCAGCAAGACACATTACTGAGCCGCATTTAAGGTAACATCAACAAATGTGATTTTGACCAATAACCTTGGACTTGAACGAACTGGACGGACAGAAATATGAGTCGATCTATCAAATTTAGCTAAAGCATCTCCGTTTTAATCGTGCCGCTTATATACAGTCATATGATATTGAAATATGACTAATAGAACTGAGGTGGCGCACGATTGACTTCGTTTGCATGCATTCAGTGCATTTTTTTAAATCTAGGTTTGAGTATTACAAAGTATAATACTTTTTTTTCAATCATCTGAGTTGCACAATAGCATCCAAGGGAACATATATGTGTTATGTAACGAGAAAAAACTCTGAGTCACATCCTTAAACGTTGGGCAATAACCCTGTCTACCAAACGCTGCATGTTCAGGTGAAAAGCTGACAATGCAGGTACTGGCCTCTCGCACAGCGGCTCCATCACTGTTACAAATGAAATTACAAATTAAACATATATTGAAACAAATTTTGAATGCCTGTATTGGATTTTTACCTCTTTTTGTTGTATCAGTGTGATGTAGTGATGTCTGTATTTATTATTTTGATTCCACTGGAAAAGACATTTCCAGAAAAAGCAAAACAAAACAGAAATCACACACAGTTTTCTTCATAAACTTCATAGAAACATACATATCACAATCTTAAATGACATCTATTGTGATATAAATTGATAGTATATCAATATTGCAATAAAAAAACAGTATATTGTGATAGGGAATTTATTGTTTATCTAATATCTTAACTAAAAGCTGCACTAAAAGTTAAACCTAGGATCAAAGTGTAACTCATAGTGCAGAGCAGGATTCTGTAAACAGTCGAACAAGTCAAGATTTATCTGTTTATTGTTTTGCATTAGGTTTTCAATCAATGGTAAGGCAATAAAAAATAATATATAAGTGACACATTATAGTGTAAAGTAGGCATATAGTTTATAGATTAATGTTTACAGTGGCGTTCCAGATATGTCATAAAACATTTTGTACATATCAGCGTTCAGTAATAAAACGCTGCAAATTACAGCCAATCATAAGACAGCAGCAACCCCTGAAAAGTTGAAACCAGGAAGACGAAGAACTTTTTCTCAGACTTGTCAACGAACAGTTATACACAACGAGCCCAATAACTCCACATAAAAATACCGCAGGACATATCTGGAAACGTCTTAAGTTATATTTTAAATGCGAATATAAAATCTGGGTCGTGTCGCTCATTTGCATCAGATTATTGTACATGAGGTAATTTTCCATCGGGGTGGCACGTGTGAAAAAACGGCACTTTCCGTTCTTTTCGATACGAGCCTCACACAGCAGCCCGGTCTCGATTGGAAAGATGTGCGCGCGGAGCTGATGACGGCCGTTATCTCGTTACATCATCCTCTAATTTCATAACTAAAACTTCCAGATTAAAATGTATAAAATAACTCATAAAACTAAAAAAATAAAACTAAATAAAAACTTGTCGCATCCTGCCGATCGCATCCAGGCTGTGGAGGAACAGAGGTCACCGCTTCAGCATCACCCGAAATCACCGCTCATGCGGACGCCATATGCGTGCTGCGGCGTTTTTTAGGGTAAAATATTAAAAAAGCCTTACCATAAAGTCACCCAGCCGTCCTGTCGTGTAGGATAGGGAGCGAGGAGCTGCGTGTGGATGAGGAGATGCAGCTGTGTGCCGTGGACTTCCTACCTTTTAGTGAGGCGGGCAGAGAGAACGACTGTGTAACCTTGGCTGGCTGGCCGGTCTGAGCACAATGTGCAGCCTTGTCGCTCAGTGGAAAATAGTGGGAGGAACACGCAGGCTGGCCCATTGCCCTGCAGGAGGGTTGCAGCCAGGAGGTGACCCGGTGTGTTGCAACGACACACACTCACACACACACACAGCACAGCCAAAAAGATGACATCGAGGCTATCTCTGCCAGCCTGTAATTGCAGTTGAATGGGCTGTGATGGTTGTAAAATGTTAACCTGAGTCATGTGAAGAAGGGAGCACCGGCTCAGCTGTAACATTTTTTTTTACATTATTTCCCGCTGATTTAAAAAAAATTTGTGAACATCATAGAAATTAAAGTCACTTATCTCTAATGTGAAACCTATTATGAAATATTTGGAAGTTATGGTAGACGCTGATAAAAAGGGAGCAAATTACTCTGTAAAGATACTTAGATGACAGTTGGCTGAAATATCCTACATTAAAAAAAACTTTTCAAGTAAAAGCAAACAACTTTAGTATCTCAGCACTGACACTTATGCATCATGGATGAATCTAGCATGCTGAAGTTAGCATTTAGCTTAAATAATGGCTTCCTACAGCCCCACGGAGCTGCTATTAGGCTGTAAGTTCTGGTTTGTTTAAATAAAAACCAAAAACACTCATTGTTCTTACAGTGAGGCTATACAGGCGTAGGAGAAAGGAGTATTTATGGTGGTATAACATGCCTATAGCTTCTTTGCTGATAGAGAAAAATGTCTGGCATATCCAGGCTAATTACATGTAGTCCTACACAGAAGGACAATTGCATATTGTGGAGACATGAACAGTGAAACAGAATAAACCTGTGAGTTGAGCAATAAGAAAACAGAGTTAACTGTGTCTGTGGGAGCGAGGACTGTACCAATCTAATGATTAAACATAAAAAGTTGGTCAGAAGCCTGGAGGGTCTGTAAGTGCTGTGTTAGACCGGACACAGGTTTTGAACATTAACAGGGGGAAGCTGTTAACACGACAGTGAAGCATCATCACCTTTACGCCAACATGGAAAACGTGTTCGCTAACTTCACCTAATTTACAAATAGCTCATATAGTAAAATGCATTCGGAGTCAATATTCACTTCTCGTTAACATTGCTTTTGTTCTCCACCAGCTCCTGAGGGAAATATTGTCACCATAAATGTTAAATAATCGCAGTGCTCCCTAACTTTCTCTGTCATTTGATGCTGGTGGCTTTGAGTGGATTTATCAGAGCCTTTTCTTTAAAAAATAGCTGACTTTTGTAGCTTGAAATTGTTCTGACCAGGCCTACAATTAACTGAACTACAGTTGAGTTAAAGTCAACAACAAAATACTAAAGAAAGATAAAACTCTTTTGAGACATTTTAATGCAGACATTTTAAAATCATATGTTTAAGTGTAAGCTTCATGAACGTGCCTAGAAGAGGTCTGAAGGCATCGTAATGATGGATTCAGGAAATTGTGACCTTTTGATTCTTTTGATGGCAGCATGTAACCAAAGTGCAAGTGGACATCAACATTGACTTACTGACTAAGTCTTTATCTTTAGGATATGTAGATATCATGTATGCAAACAACCGAGGGCTTTATAACAAAAAGGGAACAGTGCCATTGTGACATCACCCAGAGGTTTTGTGGACTATTGTTTTGAAACCATTTTAAGTTTCTGTCTGTAGCGCCACAGGAAATGCTGACTACATGACTCACCCTCACCCTCAAAACTTCTGCAGTTATGGTTAAGATGTCAACTTCATGTGTAGGTTAAAAAAAGAACATAGTTTGAGTTCAGATACATATTTTATCCAGAGAGTTAAAATATGTTTGTTGATAAAAGGGTGTGTCATGAACTCAAATGCCATCCATTGATAGACCTCTTCCCTTGAGATCTTGGCTTTTGAAGCCTGAAGTGACCACACCTGGACAACTTACTGGCAGTATACATACTTCAGGCTCTGATCACTGACAGCCAATCAGACCCTTTTCTTATTAGATATTTTGACATATTACAGTAAGAAAAGCACAGGTGTAAATAACAACATTTGTAAATAAATTCATTTAGCTGTTTAAGTTTTAGGGTCCTAATGTTGTACACGCTGACACACTTGGATAAAACAGAGCCATTAATGTTTTGAGTTCTTACTGCAAGTCAAAATGCCTGCTGTGAAAAATGCTTATCACTTATCAGGATTAGCGCAGACTGATGACTGTGCAGGAGTTTACTGACCTGCTACATGTTTACTGCTTGAAAATGTTTTCATATCAAGTGTCTCATCAAGATTGAAGGTCAAGGTCTCAATGGTGTTCATCTGTAACGATTCACAGTGAACTATTTCACAGACATTGTGGCGTTCTCATGTCATTAAACCTTCACCTCAGTTGCCATTGAACCTCACAGCTTTATTCCTATCCATATATTAAAACATTTTACAGTGTTTTTTTAAAAATTCATATAACTGTTCATAGAAATAAAAAAGATACACATAGAATACAAAAAATAATTGCCTTCTGTAAATAATCAACCAGGGAAGTTTTATGAGGATATCTTTTTTTTTTAATGTTTGCCCTTTTCACCTTTAGTGTCTCACCTTGAGTTCTTCTGCAGTATACAACTTTGTTCTTGTCTCTTCACAGGATGAGCTTGGACCAGCCATTATTATCTGTAGTCCAAGAGGTCAAACTGATTCAATGCTCCCTGACTCCTCACTGCAGCTCAGTACCATGTCATGCTTTGGTTCAATAGCACCATCTTGTGGAGAGAATGTTTAAGCATGGTTACTTTTGGACTGAAATTATTGTCTATACTACTTATGTATTTAGTACAGACAAAAGAAATTGAGTCAAACATTTGGGTATTTTTTTGTAAGCTAGTGGCCCATTGTTTTAAGAATAGTTTTTTATTCCTAACTTTCTACAAGAGAGTTTAGAAGTGGATTTCCTAAACAACATCCTTCAGATGGATGGAGTCACCTTTTTGTCAGCCTATCTGTTTTTTGAACCACAATGAAATATTTCAACACCTACTGGATAAATTGCAGTTAAATTGAGTGTCAGTTGTATTGATCCCCTGACTTTTCATCTAGCACCATCATTGTGGGAAAATTTGGATTTTCTTTGTACTTCTGTGACCAAATACCAGCAAAACTAACAACACTCCCATCAGCCTCAGTTATGGTTTGTATTTCGTGCTAAATTTCAAATGTTAGCATCCTAAAAAACTAAACTAAGATGTTGCAGATGGTTTAACATTATGTTTAACATCAGCATGTTAACATTTTCATTGGTAGTGTATTAGCATGCAATCTTTAGCATGAAACTCCAAACACTGTTGTGATTGAGTGCAGACTCACAGAACTGCAGTCTGTTGTTCAGGAACTCATGATCTATAACCACTTATTCTTTGCTGAGTCGGGGAGGTGGTATTAGCTGATGTTTGCATTTAATTATACATACAAGTCACTTAAAGGGGCCAAATCAATCAAACCTGCATGTCCTTGGATTGAGGAAAGAAGTGGGGGAGAATGTGCAAAATTCACACTGGAGGACAAGATTCAAACCTAAAATAATCTTTCTGCATCACCCTCTGTTGCCTGTCTGTTCATTACAAAATCTATGTAGAAGGTTCTGTCAGGGATTTAGATAACTGATATGTTTGGTTAGAGAAGTGTAGCTGCAGTTTAGACACTGGAAATGGTGACACAGTGATAAGGCTATGGAGTAGCTCAGTTCAAAACTGCTGCTCTGTCACACCCTGACCTTTGACCTACTTGTCAATTGAGAGTTAAGGAGGAGCAGTGTCCAAAAAGCACTTAACTATTCAACACCTTATAGTTCCTGATATGTACTTCATAAAATAGAAATAGTTTTATTTGTTAATATTTTCAGATTTAGTAGAACACTAATACATTTTATGGAGATAAATAGTTGCAGCTCCACTTGCTCTCCGACATTCAAACAATGCAAATACTGACTGCAGGCATTCCTGTAGGTGTGTCATTCAAAAGGCTAATATGGCTATTTGGAAGAATATAAAAACATGTTTATGAATGCTGATGAAGATCAAGATTGACATTGATGATTTTATGGAGCCTTAAACAACACATTAAAAAAAGCCATTCTCTATGGCTCATTAAAAAAAAGAGTATTCCATTAAACACTTTAAGTAGGTGTAAGAAATCATGGTAAACATACTGATGTACAGATTTATTTTGAAGCAGCATGACATTGCAAACAATGGTTCACCAATTCCAACTGAATGCAACACTACCTTAAAGGTTCAACTACATTGACAGCAGAAAAAAAGCAAACATTTCTCTTACAATGCAAAAAAAGGAAGAAAATATCTCTAATAAATGCAAACGAAGCCCATATCCAGCAGAAAAAAAACCAACCCAAAAAACCCTCATGTTGTTAATGCATTTAAGAGCGAAAGAACAGTATTTACAGAACACAAGATTAAAGGCAAACTCACACAGATAGGCATAATTTCCAGAAAAAAATAAATACACATCTGATTTCTATTACACAACCTTTTGCATGTCTTAACCCTATTAAAATAATTTTGTAATCATAAAAATCTGATACAGTATATATACATACATTTGATGCAGGCGTGTCTCTTAAAACACACACATGCTGTTCTGCATTCTCTTAAAATTGGACCGCTTTCATTCTGAGCCACGCTTTTGGTCTTACTTTACATGCGACTATGTATAATGACGATGAGTTTCTACAGTGTTACTCATTTGACCTTGTTGATGGGGTTCCCAATGAGCTCTGGGCACTGCTCTTCGCCTTTTGCAATCTTGTCGCACTTCCTGAACAGGTCGTAGTTGATCTTGTCAGAGATCACGCTGTCCTGTTTGTACTGTGGATGCTTTGCAACAAACTCCCTCATCCACCTGGCCATGGTCATCAGTTCACCTGTTTCACATCAACACAATTAAGATTTGCGCTCTGACATGAAGCTGCATAAAGAGACACTGCTGCTTTTGGCTCGTGAGATAATTAACTTTCATGAAAACTTACCTGAGGCCCGCTTCTTGATGAGCTTCAAGTAATTCAAAATGGTGCACCTGGTGTCCACATCAACTTCCATGTTTTCCAGGTAGCAGTTAAGGATAGGAATAAGTCCTTGGAAAACTCCCTCCTGGTGGTAGAAAAAGAAAAGAAAAGAAAAACATTATTAGTTGTCAGAAGGCTGTAGCACAGCCATGCTAGTCGCTGTGTGAGGCTGTTCTTAGCCACAGCTGTGATTTGAGCTAAATACTTGGAAAGGCATGACCACAATGTCTGTAGAGCCAAAGAACAGGTTAACCTAAAATTGTTCCACATTGGGAGCTTTTAACAAACATTACTGCATTTGTAGTCACATAATTTCAGTAGCTTAAATAAATAAATAAAATTAAATAAATAAGATTAAATAAATAGCTTCTTTTGTCATTTTGTGGAGATTTGTCAAATTAAACAAGTGAATCAGTGTTAAAAAGGCATATTACTTTATGTAGCTGCCAGCATTGTGTTCTTTGCAGCCACTTTGCAGACAGTGGGTTCATAATTCTGTACTTCTTTTCATCACGTGAACATATTGTGACTGTCAGAGGTTCCTGTTATCTGTGTTTAAATTTCAGGCTGACATGAGCAGTTTTTCTGAAGGGTTACTTGTACATTTGTCTTATATAAGGGAAACATGACATTAGACCCAAATGGCAACAGTCACGATGTTGTTTAGCAGGTACTTTTTGCATAGGTCACTACTTATGTTTTGTCCTCTAGCAAACATCTGTTAAGAAGCACTATAAACCAAAGTACAGCTGAGGCTACGTGACAAATCAGGGAAGCACCAAGTCATTACAAATAATCCTGAGCAGAACCTGAATGTCCCTCCTGATAGTTGTCAAGACATTTCAATCAAAACCAGTCATATCGACCTCACAGTGGCACTGAGAAACCCAACGCATTTCAGTCAGTAGAATTTATCTAGCAAGGACCATGAACGCCTGCAAACATCATGGCAAATTTCTAAATAACAAGTCGACAATATCACCCATTGAACCACACTGCTCATAAAGTGTAATACAATAATTACCTTTCCATTGATGATGGTGTCAATGCTCATCAGGGCGTACTCCTCATTAGCGCCATCAGTCTCCAAACCGTTCTGAGCAGAAGCATTGCCATCAAGGACCGGGTTGCAGCCTGTAAGTGGACAATGGAAATGTATTAGCTGCTAATACCTATTGCACTCACCATGAGCAACACCCTGAAAGCTCACTTTTTGTCCAACCAACCTTTGAACATGTCCTTTCGAAAGTAAAACATGCCCTCCTGGACAGCGTTTCTCTTCTGAGCAACCTTCATGTTTTCATCAACCTGATGAAGACAAGTGCATGAGAGCTTTGTCTGGATCATATGTCATGCTTCACTAAGCAAGTAACATTTTATAAAAGACTCAAACTGTGGGGGTGCCTTTACCTTTGACAAAGGGATCAGAAAGTCCAGTTTATAGGACAAGATCACTCTGGTGAGCAGGACAACAAAGACGACATAGGCTGCATTTTCAAAGTCAGTTAGCTGCACCTGAAGAATGAAAGCAAAACATTTTTTACTCTTTTGTATTTGACAGGCAATGTTATCAAATATAAATATGAATTTTAATAGAACGTCAAATTTTGCGATGGTGCAGTTGCTTTTCACCTCCATGGGGCGGAACTCAACTCTCCAGCCGATATCAGAGTTCGGAGGTGGAGGTTTGAACCTCATCGTCTGCCAGTTGGTCGACTGCAGGTTCTGCAAGAGGACGTGTTTGAGTAAGTATAAACCTGTGTTGTGTTTTTGTAAAGGGCTTCCTTCTAAAAAGCTGTTTAAGGGATAAAGGAAAGCTCACCTCAAAGTGATCAGACTCATTTTCATCGTCCAAGTGAATTTTCTCCTCAAAGACCGAGAGAGGATCTCGGATGAAGAGGTGTGCTATGTGCTGGGCCAGCAGCTTGTCAATTCCTGCAGAGAGAAACTGATTATTCTTCACTGCACATGCATCTGTTAGTGGATTTAGACTGTGAGGCTTAAATTTTCAAGTTAATTTGTCTTAATTTTTCATTTTAGAAGTATCTTTTTATTTTTGTTTTGTTCATTTTCCAAATCAATACCTGCGTCGAGCAGCTGCTCTTTGATCTCCTCATCTATCGTCAAATCAATGTCATTATACTTCTCGCCGCAGCTGGACAGGTAGCTGTCAATCGAATCATATCTTGACTTGAAGATCCTGTATTTGTTGTTTTTCAGGGGCTGTAAAGGAAAATTTTTCATACATTAAAATCAAGCTACAAATGTAAAAATATTTTGGCTGTGATATCAATGTGGTGCTTTCACTTGAGAAAAGATGAAGAATAAAGCAAAATTATATGCATAATTCTTGATGTTACTTAGAGACTTTGGATGAATGTGACAATGTCAACATGCATAAAAACATCTTGTCAGTAATGAAAAGTTTAAAAAAATGTTTGAGAATGTCAGCTTTAGTGGGGAAACAACGTTGATTCACTCAATCACTCAGTTAATTTAGTTTGTAGAGGCAGAAATACTAAGAGGTCAAACTACTCAAGGCACATCCCCAAAACTGAATTTTTCTTTTGACTGAAAAATAATTTATTACCCCCTTAAGTTTTTTCAGCTCCACCTGCTCACCTTTAGCCCACGTTCCTCCTGTGTCCTGTCGTCCACAGAGGCAGAGATAACTCCCCAGCGACAATCATTATCAGACACATAGCCTCTGTAGAAGGGCGAGGCTGCACTCAATGCCATCTTTAAGGAGCCAAAACAGTATTCAGTAGTGTTTTATTAAAATATGTGAGCAATTAAAGCAAAGAAATCTTGTATATCTAACGCAATATTAATTTAGATTTCAGAAAAACATTATGACAGTTTGTTTTGGTTAATCCTCTCTGTTTGAGCCATTTTTTATGTAAGTCTTGCACATTTCTACCAAGTTCTGCATAGTTACTTTTATATTATTTAATTCAGGTAAAAAATAACAAGTTATGTAATACTCAAGCTCAAGATAGCGCATGCTTTATTTATTAACTCACCACTATAGGGCAGAATGTTGCTAGTTGGTCATAAAGGTATCTTGCCTCATCAATGCTACAAGCCTGGAATGTCACCTGCAAAAACATCGTAAATAGAGGCTGAAGTACATTTATAAATCACTTATTGGGACTGTAAAGTTGCAGTAACACATAAGTCAAATTAGTTCAGATGACGCCATTGTTATTAAATCCATGTGAGAAAATAAAATGAAGACTTTGAGATCAGCTCAGTAAGTTCCCTCGGTACCTGCAGGCAGCAGTTACCCATGCCAAAGCCCATGGCGTCCATGTAGATATGATCAGGAAGAGACGCCCTCGCTGCTTCACCATCATCCTCAGGAAAGTGCTCCACAAACGGAGAGGGAGTGCGCTTGTCCTTGAAGACTGAAACAAGAAAATAAATACTTTATGTAAAATTTATCATTTCGGCCTGGCAGTCTGAGAGTCAAGTGAAATGCATTAAAAGTCCAACTGGAATTGGAGAGTCATGCCTTTTGGCAGTCAAAAATAACATTTCACTGTTATTTAAGATGAATTGTGGTTATTTACTTATTACAAGAAAGAAAAAGGATCTTGAGGGTGTGTGTGTGTGGGGTTGTGTCCCTGTCTGTGTTTGAATGATGGCAGCTGTTCGGCTGACAGACAGCTGATAAAGGTAAACAAACTTGTTGTGCAGCCTCAACAAAACAGGTAGTGTTATCTGTGTTGAAGAGAAAGGACCACGGCAGCATGAAACAAGACTGAAGGACCTGGTTTTAGGACGTTTCAGAAAGCAGCTGAGCAGCTAATTAACAGCCATTTCCATTCATATTATTTCTGCTTCATAGAAGTCTTTGTGAGCCTGTTCCTCCTGTGTCTTTTCAAGTCTGTCAGTCTCTAAAATCGGTTTCTGTAGAGTCGGTTTGGAATTTACTGTGGGCGTTCATGTTTCCAGAGCAGCTGCAGTAGGAATGATAGACTTCCGACTTGCAATGGATTGCAGACAAAGACCTGATGGTATTCTGTGAAACTACTGTAAAACCAAGGGGTGTAATCATGAAATCATTTAATAGCAAATATGATATTCTCCCTTTAGTTTCTGTTTTATTTTCCTCTTTGAGGAACACAGGACAAGTGTGCAGGTATTAATGCTGGAACTGGTGAAAAAAAAAGTTATTTAATTTCAGTTGGACTTACTTGGGACATTAATTGTGACTTTTTCTCCTCTTCTGTGACGTATGTTTCTGGTTAGGGTACTGAAAAAACAAATCCACACACACACACTTATTGTTAGCGCAGCTACAAACCAATGCTTGATTAGAGACAAAACAGGAACTAGAAGCAATAAAAAAAAGGTGAGTCAAAATCTAATGTTACCCACAACAGGTTGAAAGGTAAACTATCACTACTCTTAATAACCTGACTGATGCTGCTTTTATAAAGACTGATTGTGAAATTTGTATTAAAACTCTCAGCACCATTGTAATTTTTTAAAAACACAAAATTGATTAATTTTAACAATATATTACAGTTTCTTTAATGATCATTTTACTTATCAGATGTTTTTGCTTACTGTGACCAAATGAGTCAATAACTTTGCATTTTGATAGTAATATAATTAAAACCTCATATTAGTGAGGCAGCCACACATGTTCACAGTCACAAAGCTCGAACCATGAAGCCTACCTGAATCTTGGGTGTCTGTTGATGGCTTCATCTGGGAAAAACAGTGACTTGGACACTCCCTTTTCAACAGGGGTTGGCCGGTGCTCCGGTCTGGTGAAACCAGGGCAGCCTAACCTAAAGAAAACATACAAAATATTATAGGAAAACAATTTGCCAAAGTCTCAGGTGAAATATTCAAATGTCTTGATTTATCTGAACAAAAATCTGAAATTGAAAGTTACTCAGTTTGCAATAATGTATGACGGAGAAAAGCATCAAACCCCTAACGTGGAGAGGCTGAAATCTTTGTAAGACAATGGCTGAAATGATTCATCAGTGATCATATCTGTCGCTAATTAATTTCTGTCTATAATCGGTGCAGCCATAAATGACATTTAAAATGTAATCAAACAATGTGTCGTTGTCAAAGGCACCTTATTGTCACTATAATAAACTCATAAAGTCATTCATCTGATGTGTTTTCCATAGGATTTTTTATGGGGGTGGGGGGGTGTCTAACTGGCTTGTGCGTGCATCAGAGCAATGTCCCTTTTTATTTTGGAGTTTGCAGAAATAGATGGGATATTATTATGATTTTAGCATTAATTTTATTAAAAATGTTGATGTGAACGAACAAAAAGTAATCTCAAGTGTGTTATGTATTTCAGGAAAGGAATAATAGGAAAAGTAATCAGAAAAAATTGAAACTTCCGTTTTAAATAACTTTTATGACCACTGGAGCATAGATTCCTGTGTTTATAAGTTGCACATAAAAGCAACACAAAGCTGTCCCTACAAACTAAAGCTGACTATTAAGTATAAGAGGTGCACCTGAATGCACCATGAAGCTGTCCCTGTGTGTGAAACTGACACAGGCAGCAGAGGACAGAGGCAAATGTCTGTAAATGACACCACAACGCAGCAGAAATGCTCAGCATTCTTATTCCATGACAACTGAGGTACAAACCTGCCAGTGTGGCAGATAACAGAACATCTACCCGCATTGTTGTTGCTTGGCAGATATTAATATCAGACCCTGCTGCCAATGAGCATTAATAGAGACTACATTAAGCAATAAGAGATTATTTTAACTCTGAAATTCTATCAAACTAAACATTCGCTATTAAGTCTATCTTTCATCTTGTTCTTTAGTAACATTATCCTCTTTTTTGGAGAAAATTCTGTAATTGCAAAGTTATTTGACTGGCATGACCATGTGACTGACTGGCATCCTGTCACTGTTCCAGCTGCTCATCCTCAAAATGGAACGAGGGGACAACTGTTCAAGTTCACAGTCGTGTAAATGTGACTTGATTAATTTTATATATAGAGGAAACTGTGAATGAAAACATCCTGAAGACAAAAGAAAAAAGTACTCATGAGGGTTAAGTCAGTGTGAAAAAAAAGTACATTGGAAATGAGGTGATGGTGCAGAGGGTTTCATTCTGGTTCAGGACAGATGAGGCCTCTTGTCGTCTCTTCCTCATGTTGCCCTCCACAGTGTTGAACTCTGACATGGTCCCGCCATACGGCTGCCCTGGGGTTCCTTCAATCATGTAGCTGCCATACTCTGGTCTCCAAAGTGTGGGGTGACTGCAAACATATTTAAATAAAAAAAAAACAGTGTTGTGAAAACAGTCTACTTTTACAGGTCAGCAAGGAAGAAGGCCTTTATGAAAACTGGCCTGGTCTCAGTGCCACAATGACGTTTCTGATTAAATAAACTAACCACTCTCTCCCCTCTATCGTATGTCGGCCCAACCCTGCAGGGCAAACCACCGCGACGTATTTGTGCTCCAGAGCGTGCTCTTTGGTGTGTGCGACAGAGGGGCAGTAATGAGGAATGCATCGGCTCTACTATTCCCACTGCCATTGGTATTTCCCCTGGGTGAAGTTGGCTCCACAGATTTAGATCGACGTCATTGACAGCAGGCAAGCATAACACTCATGAGCTTGTACAAACACATTATACCGCCTGCAGAGAATTCTTCCTTCCATTGAAACTTTACCATAATTTAGGCCTGCAAATGTTATTCCCAGGTGGAGCTCTGATTGTTATCACTGACAGATGTCCCGAGGCTAAATGTTTTTCTTTCACATCCAATTTGTCTAGTTATTTTGTCCAAGAGCAAGTTTATAAAACATTCAGTTATTATATACTTTTATAATTTTTTTAACCAGAAAAACACAACTAAATAGTTGGACTTGTTAAAGATTTTATTAAAATCACTTTCATTGAAGGAGAACATTATTACAACTTTGCAAATGTATGAACATTTAAGTGCAGTGATACAATTTTTTATTTGTTTACAGCCTAAACTCAAATACTTTTATGTTTATTTTTTTTCTTTATCTGAGGGGATTTTCTGCCTGTTTAAATTTCCTGCAATGTTTCAAAGAAAAAGGTGACAACAATTCAGGAACTTGAATGTAAATTCTAAGATATGACTGTTGTAAAGTTTAAGCAAAGGGAAGCATGTAAGAGATAAAACAGAGATATTCCTCTAGGACACAGTGGGCACTAACACTACGCAAAGGAGAAACTTTTAAAAGCCATAAACGTGTTTTTGAAGAGCTAAACTGGGTGAGAGAGAGGAGACCAAAGACCCCTGTGTCGGAACCTGCACAGATGGAGAACAATATGTGCAGCCATTGTGACTGGAAGACAAACAAAAGCCCACAAAGTCTGTCGAACTTCATTTAATGATTGACTGTGAGAATGAGGAAAGAGACAAAAATGTAACCTTCTGGCCTGATTGGAGGATGAAACTGCTCATCACACCGACATTAACTTCTCCACAGTGCCGATGGCAACGTAATGATAGAGGAGAACGAGAGGTGGAGACTTCAGCAGGCACATTTAGAACAACTCAGAGCTGAAGCTGCTTCTACTGGTGCAATGACAAAGTGATAAACTAGAGTCTTTGAAGGAGATAAAAGCAATATATTAACACTGATTAGGTGTTGCCTCAGAGTTTAGATATTGTTATGTCATGTTATGGCTTCAGTATTGTCTTTTCCTGGATTTAAAGACCGTATTACAGTATAATTATATATATTTCTAAACTTAGACTATTCTAGCTGTTGTAACATACACCTTTACCCACTTAGTCATATTATCCACATGACTGATGATTTTTTTATCAAAAATTGAACTGTGTAATTATTTTATTAACGCACAAATAATCATCCCCACAATAATGTTGCAATATCGTTATCAAAGTATTTGGTTCAACAAACTGTTCGTCCATTGTACCCAGCACTATTTTGTTATCTCAAATGTGCCTCTGACCTATAACTCTACATTTTGTCAAGCCCTGCTTCATTTGTAAATAAATGTGCGGTCATGAGCATGTCTGTAGTTTCTGCTTAATTTGTAGTTTACAGTCCTAAAAATTTATTAAGAAAAAAAAGTAATCCACATTCATTTTTCATTTGATGGAGTAAAATAACTTAAAATTGTCTGTTTAGAAGCACTAACTTCTGAGATTTGGAAAAATAACTGATGAGTAATTAAAACTTGGAGTAAAACTTTTTTAAATGTCTCAGCATTGTTTTTAAAGAGATCAGACTCGTTTGTCCTGTGTGCTTTGAGCATGTGAGGACAAGCCCACGGGACACGCATGTCAATCCTCTCATGTCATGTGAATGATGTATGAACACTGTTTGAAAGTCAATTTGGCAATCTGTCATACTGAGGCTTGCAGGCAAATTTGGTGTATGGGAAACACGGTGAGACAGGGCTGTTTGACTGCAGGGGAGAGCTGCATGTCTGTGCTGTGCTCCATACCAGCAGCTTTCAACATAAATTGATTTTCACAAATAAAGCAAAATATTAGAGAAAAACAGAGATGATGTACATCTTTGTGTAACAGGTATGCATGTGGCTTTTCAAACCATGCCACTCCTAAGAGTTATCTTGAGATCCCTTTCGGAGATCTTACACAATTGCAAACACATTCCATTTTGCTGTCAGATTAGCTCATCCAGGGTGCTGCAACAGGGACACATGTGTTTTAACATGGTCTGGCTGATTAGAGGTCTGTTTACATGCAGTTGAGTGCAGCTCTGCTTGTACATGCAATGGTGATTTGTTTTCCTTTGGACGCCATAGTTGAATGCAGCCACTGAAATACAGTGACCAAAATAGCTCGAGCTACGAACAAAATGCTCCACAAACAACCAGAGAAATACAGAAAATCACACACATTTAGTATTGATTATGCAGCAGCTGAAGACCATCAGCTTTGCTTGAAGATTTTACAAAAAAACAACCCTTCAACAAGCAGCCAGAGTATCTGTGGTCAATCTAAAAACCATAATGATGTTTACTAAAATATCTCAATCTGTCCCTGTTAATGTTTGAATTGTCGTATTGGGGAGATGTTAATTCAAAAGGATCAGTGCACTTGTGACAACTGTGTTGGTGTGCCTGATAAAAAAAAAAACAAAAACCAGTGTACATAATGCATGTTTTTTTACTTTAATGCAAAATTTGGTCTTGCTTCTGTTTTCATGATGCCTCACTTATTAAGCCAAGGGTCAGCTTCACCAGAAATGATCTAAATCACTATCAGTCATTTAATATTTGACAGTTAGTATTTGAGGTGTGGCATTTCCCTCATGTTATTCAGATTACAGATATAAGTGTTATTTTTTTTCCATATAAAGTTGGACTTTAGCTGAGCATGTCCTCACAAGATAAATTTATATTTGAGTGGAGGAGCAAACAAAGCCTGAGCCAAATGAATAAAGGTATCTAGGTAAATGATGGCTTTCTAAGAAAGACATCTAATTCTTTCAATATCAGTCATTTGTTAATCTGGGAGTTCAGACATGTTCTGTGAAAGCTTACTTACTTGGGGTTTATGTTCTCACCCTGCTCTTGCAGAGTTTCCAAAACATCTCCACCGTTCAGGACAAGTCGAACCTTTTCATCTTTGTCATCCAATTCCACCAACATGTACTCGACCTAAAGGCAAAAAAATGAAAAATAAATGGAACCCTTTATCATACATTCAATTCACTCTGCTTTTTTTTGATTCAGTGCACTCTTCTTGCTTCTAAACCAGGTTTTCAGTCCATGCTAGACTACAACACAAAGCAGACATTTTCAAGATCAGACTGGGACGCCATCACATCAATTCCAATTCATCAGTTATGTTTCCTTGACTTTGACTCTGCTACCCTGTAATCCCCTGTCTGAAAAGGGGATTAATCTAGAACAACAGCATTCCACATTGTTCGAAATGAAAACACTTTGTTCAAGCTGTTGCACACTGAACTTTTGTGGACCAGTGGCGGGCAAAAACTAGACACGCAAACTGGAGTTAGGTGAATGAGTTGTGGATGAAAAAAAAAATGGGCAAAAGCCAAGCCCACAATTATTGAGATAATACTTGGTAAACTCTAGGCTATAGTTTGCAGGGGGTGTCTTGAATTAGTAGTAGTAGTAGTTGTAACACTTCCATGATTATTAGTATTGCAACACAATTACTAGAAAGCAGGATGATTTATAATATTCAAGATAAACATTTATAAACTGCTGCTTCAAAAATAGGTTTTCTTGTCAATAACTATTAGCAACTGGGTTTGCTAATTTTCAAAAACAAAAACATGTTATTCTTCAGAGCCAGGCCCAAAAGAAATCTTGACATTTTGCACTAATAATTCAAACTGACACTAAGACTGTAATTACAGTGCTGAACAAAAAAATCAGCATGTACAACAGGTTTATTCTTACTTCTTACTCTAGCGTAACTCATTAGTCAATCAGTTTTACAGTTATCAAGTTTCGACAACAACCTTGCATATGCAAATTTTCTTATAATGAAAGGTGCAGTCAATGTGTAGATTTATTTTCCCCGCAGGAGGACGACTTAATAGTAAATTTAGGGCCACTATTGCATCATGCACAACCACCATGTATGACGGATCAAAAGGCAATGACAGACATCAGAAGCAGAACAGCACTTTCCATATGTTGGCAATGGTTCCTTTCGAGGCAAAAAAAAAAAAAGAAAATTTAGTAAAATTTTTTAAAAAGCTCGTGTCTTACCTCATCGCCCCATTTCAACACATCTTTCTGACGTTCCTTCACCTTGTTGTAGATGTTGAGAAACTGAATGATGCCGTGCTTTCTGATGTGGTCGGCATACTTCTTGGTTTCTTCCCAGTTCAGTGGAGATCCCTGTGACAGTAAACCCATCGCACAGACAGCCTGGAAGTGAGAACTGAAGGATGGTGTCTCTTGCTGGCTGCTTTTATAAACTTGCACGCCGAGCGTTAGCTAGCTAGCTAGTTCGTCAAACTCGCACGGAGCTAGCATGAAGTCTCGGTCCGAGCAGGGTGCGGAACCTGGGTCCTGGAGGTGCTGTCAGAGGGTTCACAGACTGAATGAAAGTCTCCCGGTCTCGTTAAGCAGCGTGCCTTTTCTGTAACCTTAGCTGGGCATCCAGAGCAAGCAGGCCCCTGCTCATCACTTGCTAATGTCTGGTTAGCTCGGCAAAGCCCACTCGAGTGCTGATATGGCTGATCCCCCGGCAAAAAACGAGCGTTTGCCTGTTAGCCTCGGTTCGTGTAACGATCACGGACTGAGTCTGTAAACGTGCAGCTCTGTGATAAAGTGGCAGCGGGATGAACTGACATGCAGGGTGCCAAACCAATCTGCCTCTCAGAGTTGGCCAGTGTTGTACATATGAACGCCCTCCTGGCTTCACACACGTGATTTCGCCAGGCGGAGCGCAGAGCAAAGTGACATCACCATGACTCAGCAGTCTACGAGCTCGGCTCCTCCCACTGACCCGTCGATCAGCACACTGTTGCGGCGCTACGTTCAAGTGCTGTCGGAAGTAGCAATTTACTGATAGCAGAGGAATCTCTGGAAAAACGAAAATATCCAGTTATGAGTATAGAGTATTATTATTTTTTCCATATTTTCCCCCGAGTACCAAGGTTGGTCATCTTTTCATATATCTAGACTCCCTGGTGCCCTATACTTTTAAAGCCAAATGGAAATACATAGTAAAATACCAAATGCCAAAGGGGAAAAGTGAAAGAAAGAGGAGGAAGTTAAAAAAAAAGATAATAGTATCATATTTGTTGAGCTCTTCCACTCTCCATTTCAGGAGAAAAAATTCCCCTTTTCATTTTTAAATTGCCATTTCACAAGATTAATTTGTAATGACCCTATAAAATGTGTTCTAGGTTGACCTCCTGTCTTCAAACATTTATTAATGGCCTGATTATTCTTCATAGTTGGAATAACACCAACTACTCTAACTTTTCAACTGCCATTTTTCATTTTAACCCAGGATTAAAATGATAACCACAAATCTTTTTTATTTCTGTCATTAACACCCCATCGCCAAGTTATTAAATTTGCTTTGATTTATGGCAGACAAAAGCACCAAATAATCAGGTGGATACAAGAAGGATGTTGGACTTGTTAGCCGAATTAATAACTTTTTCTTAATTACAAGAACTGTTTTTATGAAAATAATCTTTCAATTGACCAAACACCTATCTAAATTACCTCAGCACCAGTTGAAACTCACAACTAATGGACAGTTAAAAGTGGCAAATACTAAACAATTTCATCAATTGTAGAACACAGTACATGCTAAGCTGTTATAGTTTAGTTTGTTTAAGCTTAATTATTTCTTTTATTATTTCCTCGTTTTACTTTTTTTGTTTTGCTTCCTTTTATCAATTTGATGTCTTTTCTCTGGTCAGTATTTTTTCTGCAAGACAAGTTAAACAATTTTACTCACCATATTTTCACTGTATTAATATGACTGCTCAAAAGTAATGTTCTGTTTTTCAAACATCACAGTCTATTTACTTAGGCCTACTAGTTATCTTACTTATCAATTTTTCTTATCAGCTCTAAGATGAGTGAGACATGTTTTGATTGTGTATACCAGCATATCAGCAGTACTTAGACTCAATATAAAAGAGACAGGATGATTGTAATTATGACACAGCACTTAAGGTGTATTATAGGAGATGTGTTACATCCCTACAGTTCAATAAAAGTGGGTCACTGTGTAAAACATTAATAAAACATAATTTAATAATGTTCTAATCCTTTTTGACATAAACGTGATTGAACACAGTATGAAGGCAATATATTCAATATTTTAATTAAAGCAGGGGCCAGAAAAAGACTGAAAAAGTTGTTGAATGCTCCAAAAACACGTGTCTGTGACATTTGTAACAGGTAAACAGGCTAACTAGTAACAGGTGATAGTAATATGGTTGGTTATCCTTGCTCTAAATTGTGTAAAATTAAATCAATGTTTGAAAAAAGCATAGTTGTTAAAAGACAAAACAATTTAAAATATTTAGGACATAATGTGTAAACTGTTACCAACTCAGTTTGCTTAAACCTGCTTATGTGTTTCTTTTAAAACAATGGCAGCACAAAGCAGCCATGTTTGTAATACCATCACAAATCTATTTAGTTATTGTCCGTCTTATCTTATCATTTTCAAATCCCAGCATTGACATGAGCGAGTAATGTTTACGACTGTAATGCTGGAACCCGTTTATGAGGAACACTCGCAAGCACCATCAAAGAGGCAAAAATATGACTGTAATAATGACACAGCACTTTATACTTTTAGAGGGTGTGTGTAGCTTACTGTTCTTGCATTTGTAGATTAAACAAGGACAGAATAATCACAAAATAAGGATGTTGTTTGACTTCCAAAGCAAACATTTTATTTTATTTACTTTGTGTTTCCTTGTTTTGAGCAGACTGATTGCTGACATCCTGTTTGTTAGTAGTTTATCTAGACTTGTCAAGTTAACTATTCTCCAAGTATAAAAACAAAAAATCTAGATTGGCACTGATTTAGTAATAAATCACAGCCACAGATTGGGGAAGTTTAAAGTAGTGATAGACAACAAAGACTAGGGAAAATAATTGGGTAGGTCTTTTAATGTTTTATTTTAGTTAACATGAACTAACTAATTCACGAAAGCTGATCTAGTAGCAAGCTACAGACAACTTATCCAAAGTGTGGGTGTAAATTTACATACACAAATGTGTTGTCATAGTGATCAGGAGGTTGTGGATGTGAAAATCAAAATTGAGTATAATGAAACTGTAAAATATTATCATTTAATGTTCATCCATCAAACACTTAGCTACTCTGTTTTGTCTGCACTGAGTGAGTGTAGATTGATAAGATCTGACAGTGCTTGCAACTGTCCCCACATTTTGTTTAAAATACTGTTGGAATCTGATGCTACTAAGAAGTGTGTGACATCCCCTTTTTCCTTCTCAGCCCTGCTCCTTACAATCCATGAAAAATGCAATCGGATACAAATACAGAAATCTTTCATGCGAAATAACCAAACAAAAAAGTCTTGTGTTCAAAGTGGATTCCATCAGTCACGGTGAGAGGCTAATCATTGATTTTATAAAATCAAATTACTCCTCTGTCTTTCCTCCTTTCACAAATAGTGTTTGCTTGGCTGACAGAATAACTCTGACTGTTACATGTAAGATTGCATCTAAAACCATGTGAACCTGGGATGCTGTGTGATAATAAAAAGGGTGTATGTGCTGTAATAATCCTTCTTCAGTTTTGCTTATTGTACATGCCTGAGGCCCAGTTTCATCACTCTAATAAAAATATGCTTACAGTGATGAAATAGAATAGCAAAAGCAAAAGACAGAAAATAGTTACTTTTATCAACAAATTAAGATTACCCACTTGATGCCAGTGAGCTTTTGGTCAGTCAAAAGGCATCTTCACTATTTTAGACCTTATAATTCGGTTTTGGTGCACAAAAATACTTGCTTCCATCTCCATGTGTACCTAAATATTTCAATTTGTCAATTTAAAATATTTAAAGTAAAACAAACAAACAAACAAACAATATATATTTCTGAGTTTCTTTGATAGACACATACAGAGTTTATAACTTTTAACACCACTGATGGAAGGTTAAAGATAGTCAAATCAGGTCAAGAGCTCATGTATCCATCAGGGCAGTCTTCCAAATAGCATTGTCATTTGTTCCTCCTAGTTTGCATATACTGCAATGAACACTGTGCAACTATGTTGAAACAAAATCACAATGGCATGTTTCCATGATGCTTTTTCATCCCATCAAGCCAAATACTAATAATAATTGTAATGTGTTTTGAAGTAATAAAAAAGGCCTCAATAAAAAACAACTAGATATTAGCTGAAATTGATTTATTATAAATTTGTTGAATCATGGTAATTGCCACTTTAAAAGGCAAACAAAATTAAGTAAATAAAATGAATATAAATAAAAGACCAAGGCCCAGAGCAGCTTACACTCCATCTCTTTAATTTAAAACAAACAAAAAAAAATGAAGAGACATGAACAGTCCAGGAACTCATGAGTACTGACCCCTTGGAAAGCTCAGGCTGACATTGTCATTTCCAGGTTACAGGTTTTGTTTTTCTTTTTACAAAATATCTTGTTTCCATCACATCTAAACCCATTCAACCCTCATCATACCAACATTTTCCCAACAGAATCCTGATACAGTTTGTGACAATTACACAACATATGACACAAGACAGCTTAATACTGTAGGACCGCATGAAGAGAGACTGCAGCCTGACTCTGTGGTGTGTTTTAAACAGAAATCACAAGTGCCTACTCCTGGTAGGTGGTGCTGACACTAAATCTGGCTCCAGCTTTTTGCCCCTCAATATTGATTCAAGTAGGCTTTATGAGAATCGCAGCAGCTGTAGACACCATAAACATGACTTTCACAAAATCCTTCAAGATTTATAACTTTGCTGTTAATTTCTTACTTATTAATCACTGTCTTCTCTGACATATTAATACCATGGCACTGAATAAAAAGAAAGTCACAACATTTACAAATTGTTCTCAATAGCAGCACTGATTTAGCCTTTTGTACCGTTTAACTGAAGTTTAAATTACATTGTGTTTGCTATAGAAAAAGAGAAAATGAAATTATCCAAACTGAAGTGGCCCCAAAGGTAAATTACTGCTTAAATGATTAAAAAAATGATAAAAACTCGATATGTGAAGTCCAGTTTGTCTCCATATTAACAATATTTGACCTTAATTGAGCCAATCATACTAATATTTGAATTAAGATACTAACAATAAATTTTGAGGCTTCTGAATTCTTTAAAATGCATCTGCTGACTTCAATTTGCTTCCAGTTAAAAAACAAAGCATAAAAGAACATGTTCCCAAATTTAAAATCCTCAGATTCTATTCATTTTTGCTCATGTTAAGATAGTTGATACCATTATATCTGATCATCTGAGAAAAAAACATTTAATTTAGTTTAGAAGATTTATGCAACAGAAAAGCTGGAGACCTTTAGACATGAAAACTATACCATTTGCTTTCATCTAAACACTTATATACTGACTGGTGCAGATGACACTGAACTGGCTCTGGACTCTCTTGTTTTTCGTGTGGGGATGGTGACGACACAACATGAAATGCCGACTGTAGCTTCTGGCAACTCATCATCCTCAGTCCATTCATTGAGGTCAGGGTTGTAAACCTGAATGCATTTTTTGTACTTCTTCTCGCCCTCGTTCCAGCCCCCAAGGAGATAGAGCTTGTTGTTCAAAATGGAAATACCTGCTGTGCTCACTCCTGTGAGAAGAGGTGAGCAGTAGCTCCACTGCCCGTTTTGAGGATTGTAAGATTCAACAGCGAGGACATCCACCCTCTCCCCGCGACCTCCAAGCTGACTGCCACCGATGACGTAGGCTCGGTCTCCTATGGTGGCGGCGCAGTGCCAGCCTCGAGGTGTGCTCAGACTGCTCTTATCCTGCCAGGTGTCAGTGGAGGGGTCATACGAGCACACGGCCCTGGAGTAGGCGTTGTTAATGTAACCGCCCGATACAAGGATCTTGCCATCGATGAGGGAGCTGGCGTGACAGCAGCGTGGCACCTCCATTGGTGCCTTCATCTGCCACTGGTTGGAGGACGGCACGTAGCACTCCAACGAGGCCTGAACGCCATCAGCGTTTCGCCCTCCGATGGCAAACAGGAGGCCGTTGAAGATGTTGAGGCTGAAGTGGGTGCGCCTCTGGATCATGTTGCTCAAGTGAATCCAAGTGTTGAAACGGGGGTCGTATCTAAAGGATTTAAAAGGGGAAAGATTTTGTTTTGTTTTCTAATATCACACAAACTAACATGAAAAGCTCTACATTCAAAGTCACAGTGAGTGCTTACCTGCAGAAGTTGCTAACAGCGTGTTTGGCCTGGTTCCTTGCATCATTCTGGTCCTCACCACCTGCCACATACAGGAAGCCGTCCAGGACTACCACACACTGATTAAAGCTCTTTGCTGGCATTTCTGTAAACTTATTCCACACATTATCTGCATCTCTATAAAGAACATCTTTGCTGAGAGATTTCTCTGTCAAAGCAGGGCGTCCGCCGACTGTGAGTATCACCTTGAGGCCACCACGGACCTTTGTTCTGCGTGACTGGAGGATGTTCTGTTGGTATGGGAGCAGATGGTAATTCATGGCGTCAACAAGGAGACGGTGGCACTCGGGGTCTTGCATCATTCTTGGCACACTCTGGACGTGATTCACAAGGTCTTGTGCAGAGATTGTGCCGAATCGGATGTGAGTTAAGAGATCTGCTGCATACTTCAACCTCTTCTCGTCAAAGTCCAACCATTTCATGGCGATCTGGAAGGCTGTGATCTCAGAAGGAAGCTGCAGGGAATCATCTGAGAGGAAATCACTGATCTGCTCATAGGTGAGCTTCAGGAACTGCTCCATCTCTGAAAACTCAATGAAGTTCTCCCGCATGAATTTCTGAGCTGCCTCCTTGGTTTCCTTCAGGTCATAGGCATCAGCGATATTAGCTACATACATGCAGTTCTCCACGCTGAGCTCTTGCATCAGGAAGTCACTGCACATCTTCACCAAGGTGCCAATCTGTAGCAGCATGGCTGCAGCAATGGTACTGCCAATGCTGTATAGCGACAGGGTCAGCTTTCCAGAGTAAGCATATGTGATTGCTGTGGCGAGGCCGACTGGTGAGAGGTCATTCAGGTCGATCTTCTGGAGGGTCGAATCCTTCTTCAAGATGTTTCGAATGTACTCACTGCAAGAGGCCATGACAACCTTGTGGACATCAAATGACTTTGACTTGGTGGCGACTGTTAGATCACAGAGGAAGTTATCCTGCCTCATGTTGCTCAAACCCTCCAGGAGGTTTGGTGCATACACAGAATCAGTAACTTCAGTTGAAATGCAGCTGAAGCCGTTTCCGCCCTCCAACAGAGTGTTTAACCCGTTGATCTTGTTGATGGGGCTGTCCTCAACCATTATGGTCATTTCATTTATGTCTCCTTTGCTCTTTTTGGTTGACTTGTTCTTTTTGGGTGCCATGGCTGCAGCACAAGAATACAGCCCAAACCTTCTGGAAAAAATAAATGAATAAATAAATAAAACATGTAAGAATAGAAGTTTCATACAGTCAGCCAGATAAAGTCATGTGCCACAGATCTAATTTACATTGGAGTTAAGAGTATCGCAAGAGCATCACAAAATTGCACAACATTAAAATAGCTTGTGTTGTTGAAAACTAGCCTTGTGTATCGTGCTGTCCTTGTATCCTTACTATGTTCTATTTTCTTTGCCCCTAACAAAGCAATAATGTCAGATCCCTGCACAATTAACTTGTTGTATAAAAAAAGTGAAAAATTGTGGAGTTGTGCAATTTATTTATGCACAATTACACACTGACACCTTTGAAAACATGCGTGCTACCAGGTGATGCTGGGGCCAGTGAGTGTGTCAACATGCCCCTCTCTGCATCTGTCACAGTTTATCAGCAGCGTGTACAGGAATAGCAACGCTGGATGGCTCACCCATGTCGTTCCTTTTATAGACTTTGAGACATGAGCAACAGGCCTCATGTCCTCTGACTGTTTAAGTTCAAATTGGGGCAAATTTAAATTTTTTTTGTCTCTTCTTTCTTGGTTTTTGACGTGTTTTGCAGATGTCTGCAAATAATACAATCTACAAGACAAAAAAAAGTCTCAGAAAAGCTATCCCTTACTTTATTTACTCACAAACCAAGAGAGCTTGAAGTTTAATGTCACACTGTGTCTTTGTGTACAAAAATTAATAAAAGCATCATGTCATCTTTTCCAGCTTCAGACAATTTATTTACCACTTAAAGTCCAAGTAAACAGGAAAAGAGCACATTATCCGCCCTAAAATTACTGAAAAACCCTTAAACATTAACAATTCTAAGTTGCCCTTTCATTTGCTAAAATTGCAGATAAGCAACACAAAAAAGCTCTACTTACCTGAGAAATTAAGTTGAGGTTGAGGAAGAAGGAACTTGTGCCTCCAGTTACTGGAGCAGGAGAGAGAGAGCGGCAGTCACCCCTGCTGAAAGAGACATGCAGTTAACTCCTCCTCTTGGGGTGTCAGTGCCAATCAAGCAATTTCAGTGCATGTGTCAGGAACCATACAGCCCCCACTCAATATAGTCAATATAGTGTCCCACTATAGCCTCCAATCAGATGACGTCAACATACTGTGGGGGCTCGTCCAATGTCCTCAATGAGACGTCATGTTACGAGTTTCATTTGGCAGTTTTGACAAATTTCATTGGCTCTCAGTGGTAAGTTACACTTTTCATGTTTTACTTAACAATATTAAGAAAAAAATCCTCCAATCAAAGTTAAGTTCACCTTTATTTATTGGTGGATGTGATCTTACACACAGTATCAATGGAAATCAACAGAATTCAGTTGGAGTAAATATAAATTAAAGACTCATAGTTTAAGCCCTCTCTTAACTAAGTATATTTAGTATTGTGTTGGCTAAAATGAAGATGTCTGCTCTTTGTACATAAGTCTATGGAGACATAGAAAAGAGATGAATTCCTCAGTTTCATTAAGCAGGAGAAGGAACTCACCATGTATGTTCAGCTCATTTGTATCATTAAGTTTTGGCTAATGGAAGCTGGGAAGTGTACAGCTTTTAAAATACATTCAGTTTCTCAAAATGCTTCATCAACAGAGAGCTAAAGGTCTTGATCATATCAGTCATGCATATTCTTAGGAAAACCCTTTGAAAGGAGAGCAAGATTTTTTTGAAAAAAATAGACATTTTGTCATTATGCTTCTAATTAGCAGGGCTGAGTGTTGTATAAAGGATGAAAATCTTTCTCTTTGTAGCTCAATTTATCAATTTAAAGAGACAACAGTCGACAATAGATCTGCAGGCTTGGGAGAAATGTTAGAAAAGCATTTTACAATATTTTTTTACTCTGTAGGAACAATATGAACGTTATAGATAATATTACATAATTGGCAAACAAGACACCCCCATCATATCATGGCTTGTTTGTTCCGCCCATTTAATTAGTGTGATCAAAGGGCGCGCGCTGCCCGGTGTGCGAAGACTGTTACTGAATCACCGTGATGGCCAGCAGCGCTGATGATGTGATGAAGAAAGTTATACGCTTCAAACTTCAGCTCACAAACACAACAGAGTCTGCTACGGTAGATATGATGATTTTTTTTAATTTTTTTTTTTTGCTTGAAGTGTGCACAATAATAATAATAATAATAATAATAATAAACAGAGCTGAAGGGCAGGATAAAGGGATGAGGATGGTGGGATAAAACTTGTTGGTAATAAACTTTACCGCTGCTTTATAAATAATGAAGGTGCGTAAAATAATTCGGCCAGTAATTTTTCTAGAAACATTGAGTCTTTTTCTGGAGTTCCTCTCTTTTTAATTGGCTACACTAATCACCATACTTCTCCTTTCGCTAGTCCTTTACTTCACAGTGCTCGTCTTGTATCTTTGATTGTAATGAGGGTTGTTTCAGTCATTGACGTGCGCTGCTGCCACACGGCATGTGAAACACTTTACTGTGGGGGCTCGGGCTGTTTAAATGGGAGGTGTCTCGCTGCTATAATTGGTAACTCCTCCAGTTGTTCAGCTCATGGCTGCTGTCCATCAGGGGAGGTTGGGGCGCGCAGCGGGCTTGTGTGAGGCTTTTTTTTTATATAGACTGAATTACAAATCAGCCAAAGTTCAGCTCTCCACGTTACACTTAAATACAACGAATTAAATGAAAATGCCAAGTGCACAGCTTAAATACACCCAACTAAGTTATACAATGAGACCTTGTAACAGCCAGTAGTAGTAGCATTATCCATTTATAGTTCGCAGTAAAATGAGCAGCCTAAGTGGGTGTGTGATGGTTCCCATATATAGCTCTTGCTATGTATGCAAAATCAGCAACTGTGGTAATCCAAAACCAGGACTGCCATATTTGGTGTGTCAAGTTTTTCTTCAATTTGCTTCTCCATTTTATCCCTTTTTTGCACTAAACAGGCATAAAAGTCACATTCAAGCCCATATAATGGGCAGCTTCATGTGTTTTTCTTCTCTTTCCAGGTTCTGAAAATTTTACAGAAACTAAAGGATCTGGAAATCACATTAGACGTTCTTGCTGTGAGTTTCTGTTGCAAGCAGTCTATTTCGAATCTAGATTTTTATCGTCTAATTTTGGTACAAATTTCTCTGACTGCACTGACTTCTGTCTGCACATTAACTAGGAAACTGGAATTGGCAAAACTGTTAATTCTTTGCGCAGACATGAACAGGCTGGAGAATTTGCCAAGTCACTAGTTAAGGGTTGGAAAAGATTGGTTCCTAAGGAAGCCACAAGGTGAGATGTTTGTAACCTTCAAGTTTTATTAAACAATATGCCGTATAACACAACCTCCTTTAAATTTGCATATATTTGTAAGTGTTAACTTAAAATATTTCCTTGATGCAGTCACACTGACAATGGGGAGGCATCAGAGAGTTTGTCCATTAAAGGCAAACTGGATGATCAAAACTGCCCTAACACTGGAAGTTTGACAACAGAGGATCTAAACAATAATTGCTTAACATTTCACGACAAGAGTCAGAATTCTGCATGCAAGGCTGTCTCCAAAACAGGGAGTAGAGAAGCTGATTCAGAGAAACACTGTGAAAGACAGAAAAGACACGAAGATGCGGACGAAAATGAAGAAAAAAGTCAACAAGAAAACCAGAAAAACTCTCAAAATGGTGTGTCAAAAAAGAAAATTCAGTTCCACAAGGATGACACAGAGAATTCAGTTGTTTCCACAGAGAGGAAAAAAGGTCAGGATAACATAGAATCAGGAGATGGTGATACTTTGCTTGGAATAAGAAATCCAGAAGACACTCATCAGAAATTAAGATCTGATTCCAGGAAAACATCAAAAAGCAGTTCTGATAGAGGAAGATTCGAGTTGGAAAAAGATTCAAATAAGAAATCAAAATCATCAAAAGAAGACAAAGAAACTTTATCTGAATTTGACCGATCTTTTGGAATATCAGTGTGCCCAGACAGAAAAAGGGAAAAAAACAGAAAAGAGAAGGCTGCTGATCTGAAAGAGTCTGTAAATCAGGGGTATCCAAATCAGCACAAAAAGAGTAAAATAAATTACAAAGACAAGGGAAAAGACAGTGACCAGAGGGAGCCCTCCATGTCTTTTGAATCGTACTTGAACTATGACGTGAACGTTCTCAAGAGAAAAGAAAGACCTGCGGTGAAGAAACCTCCCAAAAGAATCAAGACTGGAGTAAAAGAAGAAGCAACAAAAGACGATGGCATGAAAGCTTTCAAGTCGCCTGTGATGTCTGTAAATTTTCGCTCTCCAAAAAAGGTATATTTGACAATTATCTTATACTTTTAGCTTTTTTGATTGCAGTTAATAATAAACTAATATTGACTCAAAATATGTAATTTAGCAGTTTAAAGAGACTGTAATGGACCTGATGAACATTCCTTTACCCACTCTTCTTCCTGAATATGAAAAGGCATCCAGTGTTGAGAGCTTTGAGAAAAAAGGTACTGTATTTCTACCAAAACCAGCTTTTATATTTTTACTTTGATTGCTCTTGACACTCCTTTTTTCCTCTAAGTTGAAAGGGAGACAGATTTCTGCGACACATCTGCGGAGTCTGCAGTCTTCACTGGTCAACGACTTAACAGGAAGATGCAAGTTTACTCTGGTGCCAAGACCATCTTTCTGCCAACCATGATGAGTTTGCACCAACAGTGTATCCGCACGCTCCAGAATAATATCAACTGTGAGTAAAAGCCCAGAGAACCTTTTTGCAGAGCTTTGCTCAGTCTGTGAGCTTGTTGGATTTATATTCAGGTGCAGGAATCTCTTCTCAGTGCTTTATGAAACTGGCGGAGTCCCGTTTGAAATCCTCGAGCCAGTGTTGGAGAGGTGCACACCGGAGCAACTGCTACGCATTGAAGAATGCAACCCAGTAAGAACATTTATATGAAAGAAATGAATGCACACTTACTGGCCACTTTATTAGGTAAACCTGCTCTTCTGAAGCAGCTGAGAGTTGCAGCCTCAGTGTCTGAGCAGGTTTACCTTCAGTAGCCACTTAATGTATGTCAGTTTATTCAGGAAGTACCTTTCTTGGTTAAGTCAACCTAAACTTTGTAGACCTTTGATAGAGATCAGAAAAGTTATTGTAAAAATTGTGATAAGAGCATGTGATAAGCATTCAGTGTTGATTCATCGTCAGGCCAGTAACTTTTTCCACAGATCTATGTTGGCGTGACAGACCATTTGTGGGGGAAACATTGTCAGAGGGACTTCAAAGACTCCAAACTTCAGGAGTATGAATCTTGGAAAGAGATGTACATCCGGCTGTCTGAGGAGAGGGAAAGAAAACTTCAAAGACTGACAAAAAGCATAGTCTCGGCACATTCGAACAAACCCAAGGGTAAGTGATTTACTCTGAACTAGAGACCATTATTCAGTAAAACATGCCATATGTGCTGATCACTGTCAAGAAAACCCCAAATCCAAATTAATCACTTCTAAAATGAAATTATAAATAATTGAAGATGAAACAGTGAATATTTTAATATACATTACATCCTGTAGGAAAACAGTGTTTAGTCCTTTTTGATGATCTGTGCATAGATTTTTTTTTTTTTTAAGGTCGGCAGGTGAAGATGGCATTTATTCACACTGTTGCCAAGCCACCGAGAGATGTGCGAATTCAGCAGGAGATTCATGGAACTGCTGTTCCGCAGCCTCATCAGCTCAGGTGCAGGTGGGTGTCAGTTTCCACAATCTGGGAAAATATCCGCACAGGTTTTGTGAATAGCTCCTGGTTTTGTTTTTAATCTGCTCATAAATATTCATTTAAGCTATGTTTTTTTTTTGGTTACTAAATATACACATAAACAAGCCAATGATAAAAGGCGCCATACTGGGGCACTGTTGCACATTTGTCTTTCGCAAAACATGAACACCTGGTAAGCCTTGTGCTTGCTTGGCTCCTGGTCCACATAAAAGCCCTTAACTACAAAGCGATCGCTTAACAACAGCAGCTTAGCACGGTCATAATCTGTCAGAGACTCATGTGATAACAGTGGATGAAATGCTTTTTTTAGTGGGCTTAGTCAAACACAGGAGCCGGAGCAATGTGCTGGATAAACTGGTTTTATTCTGGTTGGAGACGGCCTTGGGTCCTTTGTTGTCAACTGTTGCAAAACGGGATGTTATGCCCACTAGCTGTAATGCAATGCTGACAATTAGAGGTAGATGAATGCTCCTTTTATCATTTTTAAGTGCTTTGTTTTTGTTTTTGTAAATGTTAATTCTGTTGATTTATTATTTCACTCAGTGTGAAGGCTCAGGACAACAGATCAAGGCTGATTTGTAGTGAACCCAGCAGATCCAGCAGCAGCAGCAGCAGCAGCAGCTCAGGAACAGTCAATACACAAGATACTCGCAAAAAACCAAGTGAGCTGACAAGAGTGCTGGAGATTAAATGTTGCTAATTTTGTTAAAACTTTCAAAATTGGTCAAACTGATCGTGAAGACATTTAACAGTTTACCTTTTCTATTCAGTTATGTCCCCAAAAAGGTCTAAATCAAAGCTATCGAGTGCATGTAGTTGGTTATGTAATCCTGATGATATAGATTTATTTTTAACTCATCGCTCTCTTTTTCTTGTTCCCACAGGAGTTGCTCCAATGATGGTTAAGTCCTTAAAGGCTTTCAAGAAACAGCTGGGACGCAGATAAATGCTCTTATATGATCTTGTTATTTACAGTGTGTGAATGTGGTGAAAGTGCACTCTCTATCACTCATTAACTTTGGGGAAGAGGAGGCCTGTGTTCACCTTTAGATTTTTCTGAGTTCATTGTCTGAATACACAGGCAACTGCTATGTTTTTTTCTCTATAACTGTGAGTTGTTTTCACCATTAAATGGACAATGAAGTAAGCAAATTTGAATGCTTTGATGATTTTTTTCTCAGCTTGAATGCGCTAAACGAGGTCGATTGGTAGGTCATTTAATGGGGTTTGGTTCCCTCTAGAGGATATATAAAGTAGTGTACTGTTTTTGTGTGATCTGTACATCTAAAGTTTTTCTTACAAACTCTTTACAATAAATGACATTGAGAGTATCTTGATGGAAAGCATTTTTTAATACTCTTATGTATTTATTTCCATTAGCCTCCTCTTATTTTTACACTAAATTAAACTTAATCAGAGTGGACCTTCTTAAAAATCTCCAGCTTATGGAAAGAAGGCACCTCTGTTTTAGTCTAATGTAATCCTTTAGATATTGTCTTTAATTGGGGATGGCATCTGCTGTCTGACACTTTTCAAGGGCTTCTCCAGTCTATTCTGGTTTTTTAGAAATGTTTGAACAACTGTTTGAGATATTAAAAGAGAAGTCTCTGAAACTGCTGCCACCTTCAGTACCACCTGTGGCAGACTAAATCATTTTAAACCATTATATAATCCATCTGCATGTTTATGTTATTGGTTTTTAAGTTAGCAGATATTTCTCACGTGTACAGGGCCTCTAAATGTGAAAATCTGAAAATATTGTCTTTCTTAAGGGCTTATTTCTTGTGATGTAAAGCAAAGTAAGAAAAGGATCAGAGGTTTTGACTTTTTTTTGCTCATGACTCATGAATGTTTACCTGACAAAATAAAGACATACAAATCAATCTTTAACAACAGGCTGCAGATGTTAGAGAGTCATTGGGTACTGTCCTTGGAGTGAGTGGCAAAATGACCTCGTGGTTATGAGGTTGTCCTACCACAAGGGCACCTTGGAAAACAGGGCTTGAACTGACCCTCACCTCTGACCTGGAAAGAAGGAGAGTAGGCGGGTGGAAATATCCCAACAAAGAACTTAAAGCATGACACAGGGATGGTTATTTTGTTTGGAAACAATCTTGAGGCCCAATCTTGAAGAGGGTGACAAAAGCTAGGGCCTTAAGTATTGCAGCAGGGCAGTACTGTACATAAGGCGGAGGGGAGGGGAGGAATGGCAAGTTGAAAAGAGTCTAGCAGAACATTTTTTGCTTTTTTTAGACAATGTTTTTGTTTTTCAAAAGCAGAGCAAAGTTCAAATCAAATTCACCCTGTAAACAGACAAAAACAATTGCTTCTCTTTATTATTTTTTAAAAGTGAGCAGGTCTATTCTCAATAAGGGACACTGATCCTTCAAGGTGGAAGAAAAGGATGTTTTATGTAAAAGGAGAAATACCACAGTTTAGAAATAGTCAATTATGTACCCATATATTAGCAACAAATAGTTCTTTAAACAATGAAATGGCACAAGTTAGCATTATTTATGGTGTGTGTGACATATTTTCCATGGTCTATCTAAGCATTCAAATACAAACACAAAAGCTCCAGTTTACTGTCCTGTGAAAGTGTGTGGAATAGGAGGAGGAATATCAAAATTTAAAGAGTAATGTTTTGTACAAATACCTCAAAGTTTTGTAGTTCAAGCACAGTACCCTTTTGAATCACTGAGTTTAGCTGCTTACACTAACAGGGAGCCAACATAAGTGGTAAAGGTGACAATCAAAGGATAATGTTTGACACTCATAAACCTGCCCAACAACAGTACAAAGTGTCTATTTAGGCAGAGCAGACTGTACCTTTATCTGTCTAAACTTGCCTAACATTTAGTAGGTAGCAATAGGTGATACCAGACTTTATAAGGTTGCTGTTACTCTATCTCTTTGATACATATTGATAAAAAATTTAACCGTTAAGTTAGAAGGAAGTAACAACAAATACTATAATTCTCCACAGTTTTGTGCCAAATAGCTTTTTAAAAGTTTCAAACATGCTAAACAAATACAAATTTAACAATAGATTTTAATACACCTGTATTTAAAATTGTTGTTAATACTCACTTAGGACCCTATTTTTTTTCTGGGTGTCCCCAGGTTAGGGACGGGGCCCCAGGGGGGCTGCTGTCAGTTCTCTGTGCCCCATCATGGCGGCCCTGTGCGGGACGGGACTATCCAGAGGAGGGACCGGAGGGAGGAGCAGCCTGGAACGATGACGTAGGATTGGAATGAGGGAGTGAATGTTCCGGGTCAGAAACTGGACGGGAGAGGAAATTAACTCCGGGACGAGACGAAAAAGGCGAGAAAGCTAACAGTAAACCCTCCTCTACGCGGGGATGTAGCCTATGTTTTTCACGCTTTAAAGAGGGGGTTTTAATGCCGCGGAGGTCGACGTGAGAAGAGAAACCAAGTGGCGAAAAAAAACAGGTGCCTACAAACTAACCAAAGTGAGACAACGACGGGAAAATAATTCCCATGAACGAACGTTAGCTCGGTAGTTAACGTTGTCGCGACTAACTTACAGTTGGAGTTTCGGTGCTAGCTTGCCTTCGAGTTTCGCCTCGCTCGTGTTTGACGGTTAACGTTAGTTGAGTACCGGACTGTCCCGCCGTAGCAATCTGTTGCATCCCCCTCCTACCCGCTGTTTGTTTATCGCACGGGTACGAGATTTATTCCCACCTCCCCCGTGATGTTTCACTGTATACCCCTATGGCGGTGCAACCGTCATGTTGAGATGATCGATAAACGCCACTGCTCCCTTCTGTATGTGCCCGATGAGATATATCGCTACGGTCGGAGTTTGGAGGAGCTGTTGCTGGATGCCAACCAACTCCGAGACTTGCCCAAGGTAAGCACAAAAACCCGCTCCCACTCACTGGTTTTAATAGCAGGTTCACAGACAGTCTAACGTTACCGGAGCTTATTTATGGTATTGAAATGCGCTCCTCAAGTTTAAGTGTTTGTGACATAGCTGCTAACTGAGCTGATCACGCATCCCGTGAGACTCTGGTTTGACTTGGAGACAACAATTACACCCGATCAGCAAAGGCTGGCACCCTGTGTAGGTGGAAATTTCCCTTGATCTACGCTTCCCACCACTTGTTACTTAACACATATGTTAGAGTCCGGGTTTGGATCATTAGACATTTTGAATATCGGGTGTATGAAGCATTTAAGGACTACTAACACCGTGTTTGACACGTCAAACCTGCCTGGACAGGTGATTTCTATGCTGAGATTAGAAATATTCAACATCCAGATGCTCTCAGATGCAACCAGGTAGAGGGCCATTTTGATTGGATGCAGATATTATTAAATATCATATTTTTCAGGGAGTGGAGTTTAATATTATTGATGAAATCTAAAGTCATATTCCTAATGGCTCAGTACTCTGACAATTATTCAAAGGGTATGAGTAATGGTGCTCTAAGACTGTATTTATTCCATGGTAGAGAAGTAAAATGAACTACGAGAATTATCATTGGTAAAGTGTAATTTGCAAGCACGTAGACGCATTTGCTGTTTTAGAATAGACAGTTGTACAATTTCAGCCAGTGATCTTTGTCACATAACCCCCCCCCCCAAAAAAAAAATTTCCCAACCTCCTCATACCATCCCTGTCCAATAAAGAGAAATACATTTTTTAAAAATAATTTTAAAAAATGAAACTCCATGCACTGATGATGGCAATCTGATTCTATCAAGGACATCTTCACAAGTCTTATATATATTAGCAG
>JAQMCX010000003.1:11792330-11808095 GCA_029814765.1 Acanthurus leucopareius | reverse complement strand
ATTTGCTGTTTTAGAATAGACAGTTGTACAATTTCAGCCAGTGATCTTTGTCACATAACCAACCCCCCCAATTTCCCAACCTCCTCATACCATCCCTGTCCAATAAAGAGAAATACATTTTTTAAAAATAATTTTAAAAAAGGAAACTCCATGCACTGATGATGGCCATCAGATGCTAACAAGGACATCTTCACAAGTCTGATAAATATTAGCAGTATCAGGACTACATCCCTATGCCAGTGCCTCTCTTAGTCATGTAATCCACATGCATTATGCCAGAAGAGACTGAAAAAGTCTCTTCTGGCAAAGTGCCCAAGTTGATGTTTTGTCTGACCAAAAGTCCAGAACCAATAGTGTTCAACAAATCTTAAGAAAAGTAGCAACATCTTAAAATTTGAGAAATTCTAACCAGTAAGTGGTCAGTACTTTTGCTTGGTTACTGGTCACTCCATAATGTGATGGAGTATTTAATACAATCATTGATTTAACACTCTTCTATCCACCTTAGGAACATACTGATAGGTTCATGAAGTTATCTTTTTAGTCAGTCACAACTGCATTGTCTCGGAAATTCAATCCTATGTGGTAAAACTTGACAGTAACCTTTTACAGGCATTCACCTTCTGAATCATATAATGATTTAAGTACTTAATCACAGTGGCTCTGTTGGTGCTTATTGGAAACCTTGTAGGAGGACTGCAGGCTACTGAATTACTGACAGTCTTGGTGAGATGGGAATACTCAAGCCCAGCCTTGTTACTTGTGACCCTAATATACTAGATAGTGCAAATGTACTGGTGAAATGATTAACATGTTATTTTTAAAGGGCCAGAATGGCTAATTTCCTTATGTCTGAGATTGAAACCCAAGATCCAGGAATCTGACTTGTGTTATCTGTCTGACATATAGCCTAGAGCTGTTACAGTGGTGAGAAGGATTGACTATGTGTTGATGCAACATAGTTCCTTTAACTTTTGCAGCCAAGCAAGTTTTAATGTGGAAGTCACTCTTGGTGCCAATTAGGAGAACATATTTTAACCCTTGAAAAATGTGTTCAGTTTTATAAATGTAACCTAATGTAATTCAATCAATGTAATATATTAAGTCTTTGCAACTGGGCAGTGTACAGAACAAGGTTAAGTCCACTTGAGAAACTGTCCTGACGTCATATAACTGAAGTCACTTTGGGTCAGATGTAAAGCTGATTGGATTGAAGGACTCTTTTGTGCCTTTGTGGCATCTTTCTTTTGCTCACAAGTTTTTAGTATGGAGAAAACATCCCTCAACCTTGACCATGTAGAAAACTAAAGGTTAACTCTCCAACTTTTGAAAGTAATTTAAGTTGCATTGATGATTTAGTTTAAATCCTATCTAAATTGAAAATACAGGGATTTTGTCATGAAGTTTATGGAGGAAATTAATGAGAGCAGAAAGAATGTGCTTGGACTTGGCATGTCCATAGAAATTTGCTGAACAGAGATAATGTGAGCAACCTCCTATGGTTGTGTCACACTGCTCACTTTGTCCATCACAGAAAAGCACAGGAACAGGTATTTTGACTGAAAACAAAGATGGCATTATATGCTTTGTTATTGCCTCACTTGTGCATTTGTATGTGCCAATGTTTTCTAATCAAGTCACTGACCCGAATTGTTAGTTGAAGACCGATAAAACCATGAACCAAAGCATATACTAGAAACAACACCTGACAAACTGGGTACTGGCAAAGAAAACCCTCTTGTCATCATCTGTGCCTGGAAGGATGTTATTAGCAGGTATTCTTTCGTTGTGAAACACACGGACAACTACATGTAAATGTAACAGTCTCTACGCCCAGTTAGAAATATTCTAAGCATGTATAGAGGATATATGGGTGGATTATTTGCATGCCAAGAAAAGAAACTGGTATTGTGCTCATTGGCATGATACTAATGTTATCAATGCTTACTGAGCGAATCCAAGAACGTCCCACTGGATAAACCTTTCTATCAGTCTAGTTCAGTGCTCAGTGTGTGGCCTCCAATCATTTGCCTCTGAGGTGGCCAACTGCGTAAATGCTGATCATGGGCTGTATTATTATATTAAAAGTGATGTAAGAAAGCTATGACACAATAAATGTATTTCAAGTCAGTTATTTTAACCAACGGGCAGATAGACTTGCACAAGTCAGTCTTAATGGCAAGATGAAACAGCAAAGGTGTGGTTTTTCTACGGTAACAAGAAGAGGCAAGTTGAACTTGAGCAGATAGTTTCAATAGTTTTACAAGGAAAAATTTATTGACCAAGTCAAAGAGACATGAAGCTCAGGCTTGTGCACAAGCACAGGAATATAATGGGTAGGCCCTATTTCTCTTGGCATCTTTTCTTTGTTTCATTGTTTTTGTTCATAATCGCACTAAGTGAATGGACAGATTAGCAGAGACTAACGTGTGTATCTATTTATTCACAGTTTCTCTTTGATGCAGAACCTCACCATACATACCATTAGCCTGGTTCATAAATAGTCTCTGTTAGGTTACTAAACAGCAGTCAAACTAGAAAACCAACAGGATAAGAAAGAATGTTAGTCTCCCTGGCTGTTGAAATGCTCTTGCCTGTTCATCCAGTTTAAAAATGAATGCAGTTTCTGCTGTACCTTGCTCCAGTGAAACTGGGAGACAGAGGTGATGGTGGCATGCTGAGAGCAACTCTTGTGTTTGCAATGTACAATTTAATTCTATGCATAATATAAATATTTTGATTCCATTATTTAGTAATTTTTCACGCAAATATGCTCAGCATTGTAAAGTTGTAGCTTATTCAATGTGAGATTAAGATTTTCTTTTCTCAGTTAACTATGAGGGTAAACTAAATATTTATTTGGGTTGTGATCAAAAACTTCTAAGATTGTTGCCAAAAAATGGACTGCTTTACTGTACTACTGGTACATTTGCAGTTGCCATTGCCTGACTCCTGAGCAGAAGTAGAAAGTGTTGGAATATGTTAGGCTAGGCCCGAGATGACCCAAACTTCATGTCAAGGATTATCACTGGTGATGCTAATTTTATCTATGGCTACAACCCAGTGACCAAAATTCAGTGTTCGCAGTGGAGGAACCTGCAATCTCCAAGGAGGGTCAGGAGGGCAACCAAGAACCAGCTTGTTTTCTTTGAAAATTTATGTAGTTTTGCACTGTGATTTTGTTCTTGAAGGGTCAAACTGTTAATGCTGAGTACCACTGTGACATTATGTAGTCTGCTGGCAACTGGGCTCTCCAACATAGCAAAATGTTTGCTCAGAGCAAATTGGAAATGGGTGAGTTTCCTGCCTGCAACAACATAGTCATCACTGGCCATCCCCATTACTGACGAGATTTGTCTCCCTCTTTCTGTTCTCTTAAATGAAGTTTGGTCTCTGGGTCTTAGCTGTATAGACCCAAGTTTCAGGTCAAAGTAAAATCCCAAATATGCATGTTCCAGTGGATGCAAAACTGCATGTAGCTTAAGTGCTGATAATGTACTGTTGGTTGACTAACAAGTTATCTGAATACATCTCACAACTTGTTGAGGCATTAATTGCTTTTTGGGGATGTTCCTTCATTACTGGTTTTCAGGCACAGAAATTGCCATTCAGGAATGAAGAAAATGTATAGTGGAAGCAGTATCCACTATGAGACAGGAAGCTGCAGGATTTTTGACATGAAAAAGAAAAGTGGTAAAGAAGTTGTTGCTATGATTTCCGGAGCAAGAACCTGTTGGTTAAACTGGCTAACTAACTGTTATTTGATCTACAAGAAGATATTTTTGCAAAGAAAAACTGCCAAAAAAGTAGTGCAGTTGTTGAGTATCTGACATGACAGTGCTAACCTCAGCTTTTGTTGGGATATACTATACTTTATGCATAGGACTATTTATTACCTTTTTTAAAAATTTTTTTGAATAGGCTGGCTGAAGTACAAAATGTTCAACAAACTATGTCCAGTTTTTTCTTTAACAATAGTGTCTTTATTGCTTTATTAACCAGTTAGAAACCAGTTTGTCTGGTTACATAAGAATTATTTTGTTACTAAACTACAGATTAATGTCTGTCTGTACCTCATGGATACATTTCTGACTTTTGTTGACTACTTGCAATGCAACAGTCCTTGCACAGGCTTCTGCTTATTCTCTACCAAACAGCTGAAGGTGAAACTGAAGTTTCAAACATTGACTCGGCGGTTGAGGGAATAGTTAATGTATTCTTGACTCAGCCTGTTTTGGTTTTTGTGTGTCACACATGGGTGATTGGGGCGCGGTGCTGAATGATACCAACAGGAAGAACAGGTTTGCTGTTGGTAAACCTATGCTCACATAGCTTGTTTTATATTCGCAACTAGGTTGACAATACAGAAGAATCAACTTCTGCTCTTTGTTACTACTTAAATTGTATTTATGTTTATGTAAAGGATTAAGATGAGACAAATGCATTCTGATAAAACTACCTTTGTTTTCTCTTGTACTGTAGGTTTTGAGCCCTTGATACAAAAGGTTTTAGAGTACTTGTGTTTGCTTCTGGCTGTGATCATTGTGTTATAAAGGAGTGGCATACTTCATGCTGGAATTCTTACAGTGGTTAACACGTCAGTGAAATTAACCATAAAATCAAATTTGCATTATTGTCCTTTTCTGTCAGCTCATATTAATTCACTAGATTTTAACAAGTCTGTACTGGCCAGAGCTCCTTTGGTGATATAACTAAGAGACGAGTCTGTAAGTGGTGTACTTTTGATTGGGAGACTGAATTAGTACACAAGAGCTGCTCCAACAATATGTGTTTGTAAAAACTGAAATGTGAAAGTGAAATTGAAGTGGTTAGGATGCAAAAGCTCAGTTGTTTGCCATGACTTGTAAGAGTGCAGGTTTGTTTGCTTGATGAAACGATGGATAAGAGACTGTTTGAACTATCTTCAGACCTTGAAATTTCATGTGCATTTCATAGGAGGGTGGAGTTTGACTTTTGGACTCAAACACCTTATTTACTCTGCACGCATTATTTAAATGTGATCTGTATCAAGGTATGGTTTATTGATAATGAGCACCTGGAACACAGTTTCTTATTTCATAAATAAATTATGTAGGTCCTTTGATTATATGCATAGTTTTTACTGCCCTTTTTTTTTTTTAATACATACACATAAAAAAAACAGAAAAACACAGCATTTAAACACTTTTATAGTTTGAGGTTGGTAGCCTTGATTGTTACCACTAATGGAAGAATTAATCAGAAATCATTTAGGCTGCTGATATGCTGAAAAAGTGAGAGTATCTTTACAATAAGACTTCTGATGAGCTGTATGGGGTGTGTGTGAACCGGCTATGGATCCCAATAGTGACACACGTTCACAGCGTAAGAAACTACAGAAATTATATAGCATAAGTAAAGAAAAGTAGAAACCCTCAACACAATCCAATTGTCTGCCTGGCAAACACAGCCATTCTGTTACACATTTCTTGTGCATGAAAATAGAAACCAAAGTTGTTTATTTAGCCATAAATCGGCAAAAATGTTTTTTTGCAACATACTGCATATACCGATTACAAGAGAAAAGGTTAATTGAAGAGATTGATTAAATGCTAAATGTATGGTTTCAGAAACTGCTTTCATGGATGAGCCTGGCAGTTAGCAAAAGCGGGGAAATTACAAAGGCCAGAGGGGAAATGTAGGAGGCTGTTTTTTTCTGTTCATGAGGGAACCTGAAGCTGTATTGTTTGCTGCCTGCTTTACCACCACACAGGCAAGGTTCTGCCTGCTCAAGTATGTGCTTGTAACGGTTGCTTTTACCTTTCAAAACAGCAAAAGCTAAATCTTTCTCTCACAAGAAACTACAATAAAGAAGAATCTCTGCACTTATAAGTAACAACTTGCAAACATGTCTTGTTTAAATAATTTGATATGGTGTTTCTTAAACTAGGCTTCCACAAAGCACTGCTCAGGTTGAGGTTAAGTTTGTGAGTTGAGTTTGTGAAGTGATATTTTAGTATTTCGATTGTGAAAGGTGGGCATAGTACCAAATAGAACCATTAATCCATCCTGTTTTTTCAATACTCTTCTATTGAGGCAGGAGGCACACATATTTGGTAAAAGACGGTGCTGTTAAAACAGTTCAGTACACTGATTGGTCAAAGAGAATCGGAGCGACCAGAGTTGTCTCGTCATAATGTTGGCTCTGATGTAGGATTCCCTAGTCTCCTGTTTCTTTTATCCAGCAGTGTTTTGTCTTGCTGCCTGCAGCCTTTTCTCAAACAAAGCTGGTCTCCCTGTTGCAATAAACAACCACATACTGAGAGGAAAGAAAACAAACCTGTGTGCAGTGAGTGTGTGAGAGAGTGAGCAAGGGGAATTGGGGGGGGCAGTGACAGTGAATCTGAGTAGAGCAGAGGAAAAGGTCAACAGTAAGTTGTCAGTCTGGCAGTTTACCTACAGTATGTTTTGCATTGCATCATTTTAAATGCTGCAGCTTCTTAGGACAAGAAGAGTCTCGTCTCTCACTCTTGGCATTTAAGACTACTGTCTGTGGTGGACAAACAGAAAAACAGATCCAGAATAAAGGTACATTTTTTGTAGGGTAACACAGGTTCCAAAGGTGCTATAGCAAAATTGATTGGTTTAAAATCAGCTTTGCCTTTTTGAGGCCTGGCATCCAATCTGAGAGTATCAGAGATGCACAGGAGACTGGAGCGGAGCTATAGGATAACTTACACACAGACCTCTAATGGTTGGACAAAAAGGAAAACCTGCAGTCAGACATACGTATTAAAGCCTGTATAATGGTGTCTCAAAGTCAGGGCTCAGTTCCTGTCAATTTCAAGTTTTGATGACATTGTATTACTGAAACAGGAGATGTTTGTTATTAGGGTTGTACAAATGGAGCAAAGCATTATATGCACTGGCAAAAATAACTGATTCATCAAAAATCCCGTAAAGATATACAACTAAAGACAGCAAAAATACACATTTTCATGCATAGCGGTCTTCTTGTCTTTTTAGGATTAAAGGAATATTTTGTTTTCTTTTGCTTTCAGTCAAATCTTGTAATTATCTGCAGTCATTTTGTCAATGTCTTGCCTCTGCTGTTATATCCTAGCTGTCCAAATACATTACACGTTAAGTCATGGTAGGAAAAGCACAGGTGTTACTACCATTACGGATGATCTACCCTGTTCTATCCAAGTTTCCTAGTGAGCCATGACAGTGTGACAGTGAGTCAGCACCCTGAAACTGAAGTAGCTCCATTTATTTTGCCATCATTCATTTTATTATGGATATCTGTGCTTTCCCTACTGTGACATGGCAGAATGTTTTCTGTGTTAAGTGCCCATGCAGTTATTCAGATCCATTTGACAATCAAGAGCTATCACCAAGCCACACATCATCTTGTACAAAATGCCCAGTGTCACCGCACAGTGGCAGTTACAGCAGTTACTTTATAAACTCTCTAAAGAGTCTGTCTGATCCTGATGTTTCTTACTTCTTAACTGTGTGCCACTTTGAAAACTTCTAAAAACCTAATTTTTGTTCTGAATTAGCTTCACAAGGAATCTAATAACTAACTTATACATAGGAATAATAGCAAACAGATAAAGAATTAAGCATATCCTATTTTTCACCCCAAATGCTTGTGTTAATCCTTAAAATCTTTTTACTGAATATCTGTTTCTTTTCACCTTCCAGCCATTTTTCCAGCTGGTAAAACTAAGAAAACTTGGCCTGAGTGACAATGAGATCCAGAGACTCCCACCAGAAATAGCCAACTTCATGCAGCTGGTAGAATTGGATGTGTCTCGAAATGGTAAGAATGGAAAGCATCGACATGCTCAAAAGAAAACTAGAATATTTAAAAGCATAATTATAACATTTAATAACAGTGTTTCCATGTATTTTCTTCATTTCTGGGAGAAGATATCTCTGCAATTGCACAAGACAGCACTTAGTGCAGAAGATAGATCATATTGACAGATTTACTCCTTAGTAGATGAACTGATGCAACAGACAAGCATAAAAAGATGGTTTGCACTTGCCTGAATCTTTTTACTTGTTTGGAAAGACCCAAACACATTCCTTCAGGCACGCCGGTGAGGTTTCTCCTGTAACAGAGCCGGCCATCCACAGTTGTGGCTGTAGAGCAAAACTAATTTCAGAAGGTCAACTTTTGTTAAAACAAATTACAAAGTGCAAACTGACAATTAACACATGGAGCTGTTTGTATATGGTCCTAATTAAATGGGGAGTGTAGGGGCGTATTAAACAAAGGTACATTACAAAAAATATTTAAGATTGAATCTAAGGTAACACAGCTACTGACTAATCAAACAAGTTAACACAAAATACCTTCTTTGTATTCAGATCTGCACCCTCGTTGTTTTCTTTTGTTTATCTGTTTATTCACTTATAGTAACTTTCTTAAATTATTATTTTGACAGATATAATTTTACTACTACAGAGAGGATCCTATGTCAGTTTTGTAAAGTTGGAACTAGTGTATAGACCTGAGCATAAGTGTGTCAACATTTCTTTTCTTTTTTTATTCAGATATTATGGAAATTCCAGAGAGCATCTCATACTGCAAAGCCCTCCAAGTGGCAGATTTCAGTGGAAATCCATTGACAAGGTAGTCCCACAGATGATGTTATTTTTACTCTTCAAAAACATAAACCCATCATGCATATTTATGCTTTAATATTTGTCTTTTCAGAAGTATTTAGAGCTGTCAGGGTTTGCAAACTTGCTAAAACAATACGTTACACAAGATGTCCTGCCATTATTAACATTTGTTCACTCTCCCCAATAGATTGATGATTGAACATAATGTGCTTTTCAGTGCAGTCTAACTTGCACCAAAGCAGGGTACAAACCACATTGCCCTGCAGTATAAAGTTTAGCAGGCAGCAATGAAGAGTATTACAATGCATAGGTGTTCAATACTGTTAAAGTGCTTTCTCTCTCTCTTTTACACACACACACACACAAAACAGTCTTTTTCCATGGAAGTAACCTAATTTTCCAGTCTTTCATCTGTTCTATTTTAACAGCCAGATAGTAAAGGTCTAGTTAAAACATTGGGTTAGCAGGAATGTGATGTCATTTTGGTTGCCAGTTCATGGGAATTCAAGAAAATATTACAGGAAAAGTTAACTCAGAAATGAAACTTAAGTCATTATGTACACACCTCTGACTTGTTAGGGGTGTGTAAATAGTAAAACAAGTGAAGAAAACATAAAATGGTTCAATGCAGCTCATTTGTTTGTTATTTACACCTTTTTTTATTTAAAGCTGAAATCTTATTATAGCCACTTAGCTACAGTGAACTTGAAATATCTTTTATCTATTGCTGATATTGAAAGAAGTTGAAGTGGTTAAGTGTAATAGTGATCTTGTCTAGTGCTACAAGTACAGGCGTTTTAAGCACATGCACCCACTTCAGGCCCATAATGTTTAACTATGGAAATTAGAGATAAGGGCTCAAAAGATGCAAGAATCATCATTTGTTATCGCTGCTATTGATAAAAGTGTGTCCACAGCTACCAAAAGAAGTTTAAGTAGTCCCATCTTGTCAGTCTGCAGTAATAGAGAGGATAAAAGTTTCCGTTGTGATCACAGCCTAACATCCTGGAGTTACACAGGAATATTTTGACACTTTGATCTTTTTGATATTCATATAAAAGTTTAAGCATTTTATTGTAAAGCCGTGTTAAAGAGAAGGGCAGAGGACAAAGATGAGCAGCAAGAAGGACGGATAAACTTCGACTTATCAGGTTTTTATGGCTGAAGTGTGGGGAACTTGCTTAACATTACTCAGAGCACAGCACAGTAAAGACAGAGTGATATGGGCTTCCAGTTAGTATCCTTTAGTAGTAATTAGTATCTTTTTCTCACATAGTAGTTTCTCACTTAGTGTTCAAGTCACATATCCACCATCAAATTAAGGTCAAAAATATTTGTTTACATATTTGAATCGTTTGAATTAAACCACTGTCACTCTTCCTCAGCTAGAATCTCATGTTGTGTCTATTATTTGTCCAGGTTACCTGAAAGCTTTCCAGAGCTACGGAATCTAACATGCCTTTCGATCAACGATATTTCATTGCAAGTTCTTCCAGACAATATTGGAAAGTAAGTGAATGCACAATATTCCATCAGAAGTGTTTTGACATATTGAAAGTTTAGCCATTCCAACATCTCCACACAGTTTCAGAGCAGAAGCCAAAATGAAGTGTTTATCCTATCCTTGAATGACTAATATCTGTTTCTGTGATCAAATGGTAAACAAGTTGTGTTAAGGATGTGTGTAACCTTTAGAAAACAAAATAAATTCGGAGACTTCAGCTTTTTTGTTTTAGAGCGTCTTGACACTAAAGCAGCCTGAGGTGCATTAAACATAATGATGCAAGAGTCGAAGAACATGGCAGTTGTCTCTCTCTCTCTTTTTTAGTCTTGTGCTTGGCTTCAGTGTTTAGCTGTGTTTCTATCAAACACTTCTTGTATAGTACCCTTGAAACCCAAACCTACATGTGCCTGAACCCGCAATCTGTTTTGAATTTCCACTTTAGACAGTCTTCTTAAATGTAGGCTGGGCTTTGAGGCTAACCCCTTCACTTTTCCAACATTTGGAAATAACAGACAAGACTTTACTTTACTTGGTCTTGAGAAGCTGCAGCATTTATAAAAAGACACACTGTGACCTACTGCCAGATTGATGACTTACTGCTAACCTTTTGCTCCACTCAGATTTACTGTCACTTTTCTGATGCTTGCTCTCTCTCACTTGTTCCACCACACACTAGGAACATACACAGCAATGCCACTCTTATGAAAACAGGAACATAGGACATTGATGGCTCATGTTCTTTCTTTTTTCATGTACTTTTTTACTGCAAGAAGAGAAGCTTCATTTAAAACAAGGCTGCTGAACTGAACTGCTTGAGGAGATGTGGTTTCAGTGATATTGCTAATTAACCAATAAATATAACAAAACTGCTGAATCAATTTCAGTTGTTTCAATAACAACTGCACCATCAAGTGTTTAAAATAGGGCTAGGATGGTAAACTTATCTCCCACTTCAATCTAACATTATACCTGGGTGTCAAATCAATAACTAATGTGATTCAGATATCGTGATTCAGTGAAAGGTTTTCTTTTTATTATTTTTGTTTGCATTTTAAACCTTATACAAAGTGAAAAATAATTAACCTCAGGAAACTGTATATTGTCAGTCATAATTTCAAAAATAATGCACATCATTTCATTCAGTCTTTGGGTTTTATTATAGCAGCATCATTGCGATACTGCATAATGTAAGCAGTAAATAAAATAAGAAATAAGAGAATTCAAAATTTTTATTCTGCATTCTAAACCCTTAATGTTGCTGTTACTGGTCAGTGTTGAGTGTTTGCGGATTATGTTAGCAATGAAATATCAGCAGCTATTAGTTTATTTCCACAGATTCAAATATGGGCGCATATGTTGTTTTATGTTAAACATGTGAAGTAAAATAAATCCTTTGTAAAAAATAATGTTGTGGCCACATGCTAATTCCCTTTAGTCTTTTATATTAATTCCTATTTTGTGTTAGCATTGAGCTTACCAACTAAAGAATCAAAAGATAAATTTAGGGCTTGTCAAAAAAAGGTTCAATACTCAAGTAAATACATTTTTTTTCCATCCCAAGAGAGTGTAGATGCAGATACTATTAACTCAAGCAATCCACAATGAACAGCGACATTTTCCTGTAAATGCATTAAAATTAAAACTCTTCTTTTGAGTGGCACTTATCTGTGTGTCATTATCTGGTGACAAAAGCCAGGTTCACAGTTGCTGCTGAGACACAAAGTCCTCCCACGCAGCCAATTAACACACGATAAAACGATGTTTCTTCTTCACTAAAAGCTTTTTAAAACCTCTGATGTATCCAGATCATTAGTAAACCTCCTTCTGCAGTAAATGCTATTAGGAAGAGAAATACAAAAAGCATGTCAAAGGGCTGGCATTTCTATTGTCTGTCTTTGCCCTGATTGTAATAATTTCTTCTAGTCTCCTCCATCTCACTGGATAAAGGAAAACATACCAATCACATTATTATTCACAGACATTCCATCCCAGACAGTGTCCTCTCTTTGGCTGCATTGTCTTTGTTCAAAAAAGGCTTGTTGTGAGACGGTACATAATCTTTTGTAGTTAAAAAGCATGTCTGCCAACATTCTTATTCTTATGAGGTCTGCCTTATTATTGAGTCCAGTTATAATTCGATGTAATAACTGAAGTATGTGCTTTTAGGTCAAATTGCCTCAAGGGATGTTTTTAGTAAGTTTTGGATTCAAGGAAAACTGAATTTAAACTCTTGCAGTGGTGGATTTAAGGGCACAAAGGACTTCAGACATCTAAGATGGCCACTGCAACTTTCTATTACCTTTTTATCAGACGCTCTGTACTTTAATAAATTTTATTTTTTAACAGCATTATGAAAAAAAAAGATGCAACTGTAGACAGGCAGTATTTTCTGATGTTGATCACAATTGTGAAATTTTTACTGAACATGTTGTCCAGCAGAACATTTGAAATCATATTTGCCAGTGGGTTTTCTGATGGCATATTTTAACCATTAGATAACTGCTAAAATAGATGGAGCTAAACTAAACAGAGATTTGTCTTGGCTTGCCACTGTGCCATAAATTCAGGATTACTGCTGAACCTCTCAGGGATAATGCATGGATGATAGATGAGAGCCTGGCTGTGTGATTAAAGAAACCATTCTTTTTGCTCTTTTAGTGATCACAGGTCAGGATTTCAAATAATACTATACCACTTGCTGCTTTGAAGGCTTAATGTTGATCTGATGTAATACATATACTGTACTTAACTTTAAATTAGATTGTATTTAAGACATAAAACACCAAATAGATTTACTGATGTAGATACGTACTTTAATGGATTATAGATGGTCAGTAAACTGATGATGGTCCTGCAGGGGCTGAAACAATTGTGACTGAGATATTTCCTTAGTGTTAAAATAGTCTGTAGTGTGTCAAGCCTTGTTGTTAAACAGTGAAAACAGGCATAAAAAATAGGATTTAAACTTTTGAACTTTGACCTGAACGTTGAATCAGAAGTATCAGTAGTAGTGCTTCTGATTTGTGATCTGCTCCCTTGAAAATGATGTCTTTCAAAGCAACATGGGAGATTTTTTTTTTCTTGCACAGAATTCCTTTCCCTCAAAATGACTTATTTTAGAGAGAAATTTGCTTTTGTTCTGGAAATTTATATTTTGTAGACTACCTAATAGGCTGTAAAAGCTATTTCTTATATTTTTGTGTTGTTAACATGGTAACGGCTACAAACTCGACTGAAAATAGACCAGTGCTGGAACTTTTACAGCAGCAGTGACTGATTTACATTATTTTAAGTTTGTGCAGTGTTAGAAAATCTCTTGAATACTTGAGATGTGCACAGTCACTTAGGGTTACATTTTTGACATGCACATCTCAAGTATTCAAGAGATTTTCTAACACTCTTCTCTCATGGTACAGCATGTGCCCCACATATGTCCCATATCTATCTTACATAATGCAGTTACTGAGGCCTGCTCTCTGTCAGGGGAAGAAGGTAATGAAAACCATAACACAGTGGAAAAGCGGATGAGATAAACGTTTAGGGGTTATGTGTTATTTTTCTTTCCCTGAGATGGAAGTGCTTTCTGACAAAATCCTTTCACAGGAACCTGAGGCACTTGATGCTGTTAGAAGGGCTTGTTTTTATTATTAATTCTCTCTGTCTCTAAATCTCTGTCTCAGTGATCTACTGTGCTGAATAAGAACGCAAGATTAATGAAAACTGGCTATTGTATTCCATGTTGTCATCTTATGGAAGGTCATTTTATAGAGACTTGATGAAGATGCAGTTAAAAACATAACTACTAGATTCTGGTAATCCCTTTGGCTGTTTACTCACAGTATTTACTCACAGTATAATTGTAAATTGTTGTGGTACTGTTAAGGCTTTCTAACCATTTTCAGACTGATACAATTAGGAGATGATCACCTAGTGTTTTACTTGTTTTACAACATCCAAACTTATTTGAAATCTGGATCGTAGATCAGACAAATGAAAAAAATGTTGACTTCATAGCCTATTTGCAATACCACACATAGGCAAAATTATTTCTGATATTCTTTGTTATGATCAACAAAATGAACTTTGTACTGTACTAAAGGACTGTTGTAAAATCCACCATGAATTAGTTAGGTATGGTGCTGAGGCGTACATAAGCAGCAGTGCAAGAAGATAACCCTGTACTTTGGTCTGTGATATCCATTTAGACATTTTCCTTTTCATTTAAAGTATGCAGCAGCTGTTTATGCTGTGGTGATTTAATAGCCATGATAAGACTGACACACCTCCAAAGTACTTCCTGTTCCCAGATTCTGACTGTAAGACGATCTTTTACAACCAGTTTTAACTGTCATGAAAAATCATTTGTTTTGTAGACACGCCAAACATTATGTGTAAAATATCTCAGTGTTTTGGATATATGAGTAGAAGTTGTACAGAAAATACAGTCCAAGTTTTCATGGCATTTTGAGGAATGTGTAATCATCGTTTTTTTGATTGTTGTTGCAGCCTTTCCAATTTGGCATCACTAGAACTCAGAGAAAATCTGCTGACATTCCTACCAGAGTAAGTCTGCGACATCTATGTGAATATATTCATATATATAATATTTATTTATTTATATAAATAATCAATCAATAAATAAGTTTATAGTATATTGTTATACCTTCTTTCTCCAAAGTGTTCCTTATGCGCCTAAGAGAGTCTGTATGTTCTTGAACAGTTCCTTTTAAAGGGACAACTTTACAGTGCTAACAGAGGCTAATAAGTTATAGAACATGCAGCAAGATGTTGACTTCACTTGCATCTGCTATGCACAGGTCGCTATCTATGCTCCATAGACTTGAAGAACTCGACCTAGGAAATAATGAACTGTACAGTTTGGTAAGTTGTTATTTTTCTGTATGCTGGGAAATTTGTTTACTCACAAGATGAGCAGAACAAAACTTTTCCTATTTTCTTGTTCTTGTCATGTCCAAGTAGATTAGCATCCCTCGAGAACAGCTTTTATCTCTTATCACCCAGCTGGGAGGATGACCATCTGCTTTGAGCTTTGGTTTTAAGTTGTAATCTTGTGTAAGCAGTCAGACTCTGATGGTGAATGATTTCCTGACAAGGAAATCAAGTCAGGCTGTAAAAAAAAGACTTTTAATGTGTTTTGTTTATATTTCAGTCATCAGCCCTACACATTAAACTTAAGAAATTATCGTATGTTTTGAATTTTTGTCTGTCCTTTGTTTTGAAATTTAATATTTACTTCAGTTTTAAATGAATATTGTTTTTGCACCCCACTGACACTCTTCTGTACATTTAACAAATAAAGTAGAGAAATGTTGAATATATCTATTGTAATATAAGTCGTATACATCACACCGATGTAATATTCTGTCAAAATAAAGTCTCATTAAGAAAAACAGTAAAGCCAAAAAATTACCTTTACAGGAAAAAGAGTATAGATGGAGTACATTACATGTAAGAGGTGTGGGATTTTATTTTCATGAACCTTAATTAACTTTAAATGCTTAATCCTCCAGTTACTTGCACCTCATTGTGTGAGCACATAATGGATTTGAATTAGTGGTGGGACTCGATTAAAATTTTTAATCGAGTTAATTATAGGGTCTGTAATTAATTAATCGAAATTA
>JAQMCX010000003.1:11750595-11792230 GCA_029814765.1 Acanthurus leucopareius | reverse complement strand
CAGAAACGCGTGAGTAGGAAGGTTCCGCATGCGGACTCTTGGAAAGGAAACAATTAATCGCGTTAAAATCTTTATCGGGTTAAAATCTTTATAATTAATTGATCGAAATTAACGCGTTAAAGTCCCGGCCCTAATTTGAATGTAAGATAAAAGAAGTATACAGTCAAAACTAGAAGTATTTTGGCAGAATTTAGTTACTTATATTGTATTTTCTGTGGTGTTGTCTTTTATTGTCTTTGTCTTTTCTATTTTCTTGGCTTTCTCTGTTTTAATTTTCTACTTTTTATTTTTCTCTCCCATACAGCCTGAGTCAATAGGCTGTCTTGTCAGCTTAAAGGATTTGTGGCTGGATGGAAACCAGTTGGCCGAAATACCAAAAGTAAGCTAAATATCCAGTTTATTTCTTTTACTTGAGATTCTGTTATTGTCTAAGTGGTTATAAGACTACCACTGTTTTGTTAAGTTGTTTTAATGCTGCATGAAGTAGTTTATGATTCAACTAAATATGTGTTCAAATGTAGTAGGGAAATATTATATGACCAAAATATGAGAAAAAATAATTCTAAGACAAATGATCTTTGTGTCATCATTATTGTTATTTAAAAAAGGATATGAAAGGTCTTCTGAATAAAAATGTAGTGTTGTGATTGTTTTCAATATCACAGTGTAAAGGTCTGTTAACATTGTCAGAGTGCCCACATTCTGTATGTATCTTGTATTTTGAATCCCCCCTCAAAAATTGTTTCATATTTGTACGACACTGATTCTTCTCTGCTTTCCTATACTGTATTTGCTGCCATATTATTGAAACTTGCATGTTTGCTTACTGCAAGTCTCTGCTCTGAACTTTAGGAGATGGGCAGTATGAAAAGCCTGTTGTGTCTGGATGTATCAGAAAACAAATTGGAGCGACTTCCAGAGGAGTTAGGAGGCCTAGTGTCGCTCACTGACCTGCTGGTGTCACAGAACCTCATTGATGCTCTGCCAGAAAGCATTGGTAAGCACATGAATTCTCCTATGTCATTTTAAATCCTGCTGGCATGCTCATTTATTAAACCCTTGGAATATACCATGCAGTATGTAATGTATGTAATGAGCATGCTTTGGCTTTTGCATTTAATTTAACAACCACATTAGTGGTTGCTACACTAACTGCTGTATCAGCTAGATGTAATTTCTAAACATTTATTTTGACAAATGCTTTTTTTTCTGTGTCTGCAGGGAAACTACGGAAACTGTCAATACTGAAAGCTGATCAGAATAGACTTACGTATCTTCCAGAAAGCATTGGCAACTGTGAAAGCCTTACTGAACTTGTGCTCACAGAGAACCAGCTACAGGTGTGCTAACAACTACATCACATTTTATCTTTAAAATGTTTAAGAAAACACAACAGGGTCATTACCTACTTATTTTTACAAAACTGGGCTATGTGCTATGTTGCAATGCTGAAGTTCATTCATATATTTCAGGTTAGCATGGAGTTGCTGCTGACATGTTCATAAACCCAGTCAGTTGCATAAACACAGTAAATATGAAAAAGCAGCAGCAGCACATCATTTAATGGTTTTGGTATAGTAAAAGAGTTACTCTTGATCGAAGTCACGGCATCTACACCACACCCATGGTCAAAAAAACACTATTAAGTTTTATTATGCAATAGGCCAAAATACATTAAATAATCTGCTGCCTGCTATTATATTCTTTAGATTTTATTCAATACATTAGCACAGCAGAGGTTGGTTGGGAATTGGATTATTGGTTAATTTAGTCATCATGTAAAAACAGTTTTGTAGTTTAGAACCGTGAGTTTTAAGAAAATATGTGCAGCTATTCTGTATACCGAGTGTTGGAGTTACAAAAAGTCAGACTCAGATATGTATATGTACATTATGGACATTAGTTCTCCTGTCAAGTTAAACAGCTCGAGAAAGGATGAACAAACACATGGACAACATGGACAAGCACATGATGTTCTAAATGTTTTGACTTTTTTTTTTCGGACAGAATTTACCTCGGAGTATTGGAAAATTAAAACGTCTCTCAAACTTCAACTGTGACAGAAACCAGCTAATGTCATTACCTAAGGAGGTAAGTTTTTCCACATCATTCAAACATCTATGAAACAGGATTTACATTGAGATTGTTGTCTGATGAGATTTCTTTCACAGATAATTTGTCTACCATCACATATGTAGAGAAGATAAGTGATAGATTTTAATAATAACCAGGTTCATAGTTGAAGACAGAATTAGCCTAGCCACCACCTGAATGACCCCTCCCTCGCTCACCAATGACACTGGACAAATGAAACACGAAATAAGAATAATAGAAAATATGCTCTAATTGACAAAATGTCTCCAGGGTTGAAAGTCAACTTAATGTTTAAAATATGTTATATGTTACCTTAAAATATGTGTTACCCAACCCTGTAACACTGTTTTCCTGTAGGTGGTGCAAATGTAAAATTGCAAAAACTATTACTTTTGTAGATGGCACACATGAGTATATTTTTAATTTCAAGGTCTGAACAGCTGCTGCTATTGCACTCAGGTTAAGAGGAGGTCATTCAGGTCAATACATTTAAAAACTACAGTCCTGAACTCTATATAAATACAGAAATGATAATATTTGTAAATGATTAAAAATGCCAACCACTCCAGATTTCTTTGCTTAATTTCTTTTTAATAAAATAAAATCCAAATTCAAGGATGTAAGGCTGTAAAGCTGGACTTCTACAGTTCTTATGTTATTCTTTAATGCAACTGTTAAGATTTTCTTTGGCTCAATTTGTCCAAAGTTCATTCATGTTTGCATAAACAATGCTCTCTCTTGTTGCGCTCTCTCATTTCACGTTTACTGCTCGGAGTTCTAGCCTGCTCAGCTCTGTCTTGAGTGTCTCCATTGTTTTTGTATGTGACATTTTTTCTAACCTCTTGTCTGTTTAAGTGAGGGCACGCTTGCTTTAAAGCTTCATCTGAAAGGCTTCTTTGCACGTCGCACAATGCCTCTGTGTCTAAATGATGCAAAGACTGCAGTGTTTGCAGGAAAATAACAGTCGGCCTAGATAATGAATTGATGGCGACGTTGGTACTGTTTTCTTAAACCAGCATTACATGGCATCTCGAACAATCACAGTGTTACCATGGTCCAAGTATTGACTTGTGCTTTGCTGAGCTGCTTGACCAGTTTTATTGATTTCAATGATTGTTGATCAGTCACTCACAACTCGTTTTACCGACTGAATTTTTGTACATGCTCACGTGGAGGCACACTTTTTCACTGAATGTGTTTGGTTCTTATGCTTTATTTCCTGGTGACTCTATTCTCTTTACTAAATGCAGTGAGCACCTATCATATACCTGTGTAAAGGATGAGATTTACTTTTTAAATCATGACTCTCTGTAACAGCATCCTGCTCAGGTCTATGTCTAAGTGGATTAATAGATTACAACTGCAGTTTAGCTGTCCCATCAAGTCTACGCTTTGTCTGGCTACCAGGCCTAATTGTTCCTAATTTTAGGTCCCTCTGCCACATCGCATTGACATTTAACTGCTCTGGCCACTAAGATCACCAATTCTGGGACAAAGTGCCTAAATGCTGACAACAGATTTTTCTGATGTCCTGGCTTTGTTAAAAAAAAGTACAATTGAAACCTCTTGGTGTGTCTGCCTTTACTATGTCTTCATGCCTCATGGAATACCTGCACTGTGACTGACACACAGCCCAATCATGTTTTGTCCTCTGTTGTCTAGATTGGGGGCTGCAGTGGTCTGAATGTCTTCTGTGTGCGAGAGAACAGCCTGACAAGGATACCATCAGAGCTGTCACAAGCCAGAGAACTGCACGTGTTCGACGTCTCCGGAAATAGGTTCGTTCAGCAACACACTCCTATCTTCATTTCACTCAAATCTCAGTGGCAGGGGACACCAAGTAAAGACATCAGTGAAAAATACCTCATCAGTAAGAACAAGTTGTGCTTTGAGGGGTTTGAAGAATTTTGGATTAAACAATAGTAATAATGATTTTTCATACTTGATGCCCATATGTACACATTTTCTGCTTTCTGTTGCCTATTTGCCTGTTATCTTGATGTTTTGACCATATTACTCACCATCAGCCAGTGGTTGTTTAGGCTGCATTTGTCTGCCAGTACCTGCTCTTGGTTCCAAGCTTTGTCTTCAGAGAAAGCTGCAGGAATGTCTGCGCTTTAATGACTCACCAACATGTTCACCTCCATGTCTGGGGAGTGTTTTCCCTTCTCAGGGTTGTCAAAACAACTTCTCATCCTAATATGACTCAGGGGCGTCTTGTTTCTTTAAGTTCTATATGATATGAGCCTCTTAGTGATTTATTTTCTGTTTGTTTTCAGGCTCACCCACTTACCCATGTCACTGACCACACTACGACTAAAGGCCTTGTGGTTGTCCGAAAACCAGTCGCAGCCTCTCCTCACCTTTCAGACAGACGAGGATCCCGACACAGGCGAGAAGGTGCTCACCTGTGTGCTGCTGCCTCAACAGCCATGTGAATCAGACAACAAAGGTAATGTTTTCATCCAGTTGAAGATAATCATCAGAAGTTTTAAAAAACCACCATGAGTCATAGGTATTGCCAGGAGCAGTGACTGTATCTAGACATTTCTATCATAATGTATGCGTTCATGAACGGCGTTTCTTCAATGCATACGGTTTGAATGTGCATACATCCAAGCAGATCAGTGTCTGCATGCTTTTCTTAAGTGTCCGGCCTATCCCAGAGTGAAATGACTCGGTGCCAACACTATGACGTTTGAGTAATATTCCTCATCAGTTCTTGCATCGTCTCAGAGTATTTAGTGCCCCCGTGGTTTTTGATGACATTATCACATGATCTGCTCAGGGAAGCACACTGTGTTCCGTGCCCTCTGATCCTTTCCTGCAGTATCTGTCGATTATGAGGCCCTGTACAGGATCACAGCGCCTATAACAGATCAGGGCCTCTCCTGTCCCTTGAGGCCCTCCTTGGTTATGTTTTTCAGAAATGCGGTGGATTGGACAGCTAAAGAGGCTTAGCAGCGGCTGGCGTGCTGCCATTAAAAGCTCACCCACTGGGTATAGAGATGTGGCTGAGGGCCGGCTCTATCTCTGCCTGATACAACAGTTGATTGTAATTTTTTTTTCTTCGCTGTCATCCACAGCCTTGCACCTAAATCCACAGAGTATTTGTAAATCTCTGCAAAATATTTTTTTCTTGCTTGTCATTGTATTTTGCATTGAAAAGATGTTGGTTTCTCCAAGTATTCATTCATTCATTCATTCATTCATTCATTCATTCATTCATTCACTTTTGTGACGTGCTTTCCCTGTCTTGTGGGAAAGATGCAGATATAAAGCTGGGGGAGGTCAGACGTGTGAGGCTGAAGCTGAAGTTGGGGGCAGGGAAGATTGTGTTGCTGTAAGCCTGTGACTAAGCCGGGATTTGAAACTGTGATCTGGCAGTTTCAGGCTCTGGGCTATGTGACAGCTTTCATTTCTTGAGTTGGCAGATTGGAAAGAAGCAATTGAATCAACCATATTGATTTGAATCTCCTGAAACATTTACTTCTGTTTGCAAATATTATCCCTCTATTAGCATTTTTAACGTGTATGTGAATTCCAGGAATGGTAAATGTGTGTTCTTTTTAAACGCCACCACAGGGTCTGATAACCTTGCTCGCTGTGGAGCCATGGAGAGCCTGGTGAATGACATAGCAGATGATACATGGGACAACAAAGCAGTAAACAGGATCAGTGCCATTCACTTCCTGGATACATATGAGGAGGATGATGATGACAAGGTGAGACCAGAGCGCTAGAGTGCAAATGGCGTGATATTTGATGAAATGACACGGAGCCTCAAATATTAAGCTGCTGGTGGTGCTGGAGGAAATGTCAGTTAGAACCATTTTGTGTTCACAATGTAATTGAGTACTCTGTGCTGCATATATAACAAATACACCCCTAATGTGAATCTGTTTTCCTTCACTCAGGGAACACTACTTAGACGAGCCACGCCTCACCCCGGTGAGCTGAAATCAATGAAAAAAGCAGCGGAGAACCTCCGCAACGACCTGAACGCTGCCAAAGGCCTGGACTCCAACAAAAATGAGGTCAATAACGCTGCAGACAGAGTGACCACGTCTGTGTGACCTTTTACCTCAGAATTGTTTTTTACCTCCTGTGTCTAGCAGTGTCGTCCTGCACAAACCCCGCAGACCCTTTTTTTTTTCTTTTACCTATGAACCCCGGTGTGGCCTACCCCCCCTCTGATTAAACCCTGGGACGCCTGTAACCCTACTTCATCTCCAGTCCTGTGTAAAACTTGTTTGACTTAGTCTGTCAGGGCCGCTGTGCCTTCCTCTTCTCAATCTTAATGTCCACAGCAATAATCTGCACAGAGATGCTCCTTTTAAAAAAGATATTTTAAAGATTTATTACTTTTTTAAATGCCTCTTTTTAAAAATATACATTAGGTAGTTGCACTATTATAAGTCTATAAAATGGTCAAACCTTTGTAAAATGTATTATATATTTGTTCTTTATCTATTTTTAAAACACTGGGTGAATGCTTCTTTTTATATTTTGGGCAAGCATAAAAGCAGGAGTTTTTGGACCTACTGATTAAGGATTATTGTATAGTCTCTTGTGAATATTGATACTTTTATACTTTTGGCAGCTCAGGTGTAAATAAAAATGTATAGCAAAATTTCTTAATCAGTTGCAGATTTAAATTTTTTTTTCTTGGTACTTCTGTCTTTTTTTAAAAATCAAAGCTATGAACAAAACACAGTCACTAATGTCTTATACAGTCCATTTGATCGTCATTGGGTGAGTGGATGGCCTTGAATCCTGTAAAACATCTAGATTTTTTTTTTCAATATTACATAGATTTGATTAATGAATTAAGTTTGGATAAAAGCACTGCACATCAAACCTTTAAAACCCATCTGCAGTGTAATTATGCTGAAGTAACAATGCTGTCTTATTTATATGTGCTGTGCTTCACTGCTTTGTTTTCCAAATAGATGCCAAAAAAAGCTGTATTTTTTTAAAAAAAAGCTTTCTCTACTTTTAACTAAGAGTACTGTATAGAATAATCATCGGAGGTTTGCTGCGAATGAGGTTCATACCACAGATGGCATTCTTTAAAAATGCAGTTGTTAGAAGTTCAATTCTTATGCACTTCTTTGCGTTTCTCAAATCCTTTACATGGTACATGATAAATTGTGTTATTTTCTTTTTAAGATGATTTTAAAAAGTGGACCAGAGAAATTGGTTCAAGTGTTGGTTTTTAATGTTTTTAATTATTTTTTTGATCAAACTGCACAAGAAAGATCTCAAATGGGCACTGTGCCTTGAGATTTTGATGAACTTTTAACCACTGATCAATAAAATGAGTGCAACACTAAACATGTTTGTTAGTCCTTTCAATTCTATTTGTCAGCCTGTTAAGAGGGAAGATCAAACTCTTAAACATTATCTCAGTAAAGTTGAACTTGTCAGATTTAAAAACATCAAAAAATGATTGGATATTTATAACCTTTAGCTGACACTAATTTATTGCAGAGTTAGCCTAGACCTAAACTGGCTTACAGTGAGGTTATAAACCGGATATTCCATTTCCTGACCCCTCCATTGCTTGTTTTGTCTGTCTAGCAGTGCATGATGTTTCTGCAAAGCTCTGCCAGCATGAGCCATATTTGTACTGTCTGACCCTGCTCGTGCTGCGTGTTGTACTGACGCTGGCATGTTTTAAGTATTTTAGAAGATGAATGGATGTAAACTTGTGTATATTTTTTGTGCTCATCATATTGAAACCAGAGCTACATATCAAAAAAACACATTAGCATTGATGCATTATCAGGGGTTTTAGCTCTAATGCTGATGTTAGTGGCAAGTGCACCTTTACTTGTGTGTCATGGTATATTTTTGATTGAGCATATGGTACTGCCTTTTATTAGTGTAGTCAAAAAATATCGAAAACACTTACAATTCAACTGAGTCGACTCAGTAAGACCTTCTTATTTGTTGAAAAAAAAGGTAACTTTTTTCATGGCTTTCACTAATGTTCAGTGGAGGTCATTTCAGTGAGACTACATGCATTTTAAGTGCTGCACCATCTTTCACTCTCTTTCTTTGCCGTCTTCTCAAGGTGCACTCAGAAGACACTACTTGGTGAAAGTCAGAGAAAGAGACCCAAAGAAATAAAGCTTTAGAGATTCAGCCTCTAACTTGGCTGCTTTCAATTTTTTCAAAACTGAACCAGTGAGAATGGGGCAATAGCTCTCTGAAGTGATGGCAGTTTTTAGTGCCCTCTGGTGCACAAAACAAACATGCATTATGTAGGAATTGTCGAGCCAGATTTTTTAAGTGTGTCCCTTTTCTCCGATTATCAGCTGATCCACCTGGAAAGCATGAGATTCAATCATGAGATCAGTTTAGAGATATTGAGCTTCTCATCTTTTATGTCCATTTACACTTGCTTTTTAAATAATTACATGGTTTCTTAAAAATGATTTACCATTGATCCATCACTGTCATTGATATTTCCTTCAAGATGTCGCACTGAAACACATTTTCAGCAATGGATGGTGTCTTTTGACTTTTGACTATCTCCAGGAGTTTAGAAATCCTCATACTAACCCGTCCCTCAGGACAAGTAGCCAAAAGTGGGCCATCCCAGGCTTCAGCTGGGTGGCAAAGAAAGAGTGTCAGCAGACAGAACCTCAGCTGTTCACAGCCAACGACAGTGAAGCTGGTCACTGCTCCAGTGCAGAGAAGGATAAAGAGGAAACGGAGCAACTTGAAAAGGTCTGTTTTTCAGTTCAGGTATTTGTCCCAATTCATGTTGTGTATATTGATTTATATTCCCAGAAACCATGTCTGAGAAGATGTTTGTTGATTTGAATGTTTCCTCCTTCTGCTATCTGTCATTTTGCTAACGTCTTGTGAGTGAACCCAGAGGGGACTATTTGGTCTCTACCTTGCAGATAGATAGTGAAAGCATAAATCATTTCTTATCACCAGGACTGTGCAGGCCAGCTGTCAGAGAGCATTGCCTCACAGCGTCGATTTCGCCATCAAAGAGCTGAAACCAGTGAGGGCAGGAAATTTCAGCATCACAGACCTCTTAACGCAACAGCCGGTCTCCGCGGAGACCCTGTCAACAACATAAAGATCTCCTCCATTGCAGGGCATATGAAGTCTTCTTTGGTGACAGAGAAGACCCTTCCTCAGGAATCATTCATCTCCCAAGTGCCATTAAGAGTAACTGCACGCTGTATTCTTCTAAAATGTCAAATGATCTCTGTTGGGTTGCAGGAAACCATATTAATGTTGTTGCAAATTATTCCCAATCTTATCCCTTGTTTGTCAACTGTTGCATATTTAAACTTCTTATTTGTTATACAACTAATTCCCTCTCAGTTACAGATCAAAGTGTCTGGACAGAGAGGTAGTTTGGGAATCAGCATAGCCGGTGGGAAAGGCTCTCTGCCTTACAAAGACCACGATGAGGTGTGTACTGAAAGAGAAGAGCCAGCGCTGCTCCATCTCCTGTACTTCAACTATACTCATTTGACTTTCTAAATATGAACAATGAGAAGCAGCAGCTGTGAACAAATGATGATTACTCTTTCAATTTGATTTTCTTCTGACAGAAAAAAAGCTGTGAGAACATTTGTATTACAATTTTCATTCATGTTAATGTGTTTGTTTCCTTTCAGGGCATTTTTATTTCCAGAGTCAATAAAGGGGGGGCATCAGAAAAGGCAGGGCTCCATGTTGGAGACAGATTGCTGGAGGTAGGCATGGAGTCATTCTTCTCATGTGTATACTCTTTTGTTCATTATTTCTTACTGACTCTTAAATGTATGACCCACCATATTGTTGATTAATTGGAAATCATGCACATATACTTTAAATTGACTGTGAAAAATATTTTATTATCCAGACTGCTTCCCTCTGCTGGGGTTCCTCTAATGACCAGCAGAGGGCATTATAAGACCAGCAGAGTGACACTCAGCTGGAACTTTTTTCAGTGATCAAGCCACCTTGAGCCTGATAAATAGAAAGTGAATGAATAAACAAATCAATACTTAAAACTTAAAATCAATCCCTAGTTCACACCTTGTCACTTTCATGCTGATTAGAAAAACATTTTTAGTGTCTCTTGTGGCTGTAGCTATTTTAACTTATGTGACTTCCTCACCTCTGACTCTTGCTCCCACTTTCACTGGCTCTAAATGGATAACGTGACCATGGACCATCCAGGTCAACGGCCTCAACATGCAGGGGGCGACCCACCACGAGGCAGTCAGCGCCCTCAGGAATGCTGGGAGCTGCATAAAGATGAAAGTGCTCAGAGAGAAGCGGCAGCCTCGAGAGGTGCGTGACCCGGACGAGCCTCAGGATCCTCAGGATGTGACGGGACGACAGCTGGCCAGCAAGGATGGCGGAGGCCAGAGAGGCAAACAGCCGGCGATGGAGAGCACAGAGGACTGTTTGTCCAAGAAGACTGGGGCAATCATCTGCAATGGCAATGGAATTGTGGGTAGTTTACTTAAATTGCAGGATAAATAGAAATGTGAATTTCAATATTTTCACAATGTGCCTCAAGCCTGATGTGGATTTAAAAAAGCAAGCTGTCAGTCTGTCTTTTTCACCTCTTTTGTCTTGTTTCTCGTCTTTTTGTGTTTCAGTGGGTTTTAAAAAAGCACTGCTGTCAGTCAGTCTTATTCCTCTTCTTATCCACTTGTCTTTTTGTATTTCAGTCTGATTTGGAGAGTGACCTGAATAGGACCCTGTCGGAGCTGGAGGCAGAAGCCTTAAAGAAAAATGATTTCCCTCAAGGGGGGAAACATACAATGACAGTAAGCAGATCCTTCATTGAGATGTACCACCCACTATATTATCCTACACTGAAATCACCTCATTTTAACCTTTCCCAAATTCAAAATCCTGCAAAAAGAAACACATTAGAAATAAATGTTTTGTTTTTTCTAAGATTCCTGCATCAATGCACCACATCACATGACGGCTTGCTTATTTCCCTTCCCAATCCTGTTTCCTTTCCAATCATCTGACAGATCCCACGGATCATCCTCACTCATCCCTCTACCTCAGATGAAGATGTGGAGCTCTTGACACAGAGCATCAGCAGAGAGCCCCCATGTGACTATGACATTCCTGACAGAGGTGTTTGTTTCGACAGCGCTTTCTACCCACCTTGACTGCAGTTTAGGGGCACATTTATGAAAAGACACAGACTTTTTTATTCCAACTCCTCATTTTCTTCAGTACTGAAGCATTTTCACTGATGCAGAATTAATGTAAAACAAACTTGTGGAATGTGTTTTCTACTGTCACTGTAAGGTTTTGTTTTGTATGTCAAAGTCAGTTGCTGCTAATAATATTTTGTGACAGTGAAATAATTTAAAGAATGGAGATCTTAAAGACTTTATTTTTATTACAAAAATCACAGTTCTGTCCATGCCACTACATGGAACAGCATGGGTTAAACAGACTGCCCTCCAAAGCCCATATTTAATAACTGTTAAATACAACCAATTAAAACCATGAATGCTGCTGGCTACCTCTGCTTCACATCACAGTCCTGTAAGTTAGTAATGTGCTGGTAAATAGTGTCCCTGCCTGTGACAATGTGAAGCCCGTAAAACTTATTTTTACCCTGTACATGGCAGAAACAGAGTACACGGCAGGAAGTCCTGCAGAGTCCTGAGACAGTCTGAACTCTGCTTCACATGTTCACACACCTCCTGTATGAGCTAAATTTAGACTCCTGACAAGCTCTGCTTTATGAAAAGAAAAAGAGAACAGACATCAACCTGGGAGGATTTGTAATCTTGCATTCAAGCCTAGATTTTTGCAAACTATAAATGTTATTACCTGCCTCTTATTATTTCACAGCTTTTATATACCTTAACAGTTCTTGGTTCAGTGTTCACTTTTTCAATAAAATATAGACACAAATGCAGTTTATTATTTCAAGAGAGATTTCTTTTCTTTGTACCGTACCTGCAAAACAATGCTGTTTGTACTGATAATGTACAGAGTGGAACGGAGTAACATGAACACCTGCTCAGTTTAATGCAATTCAGTTACAGAAATCCTGCAAAAACATAAACTTCAGTTGTTATTGACAGTGTGTTAGGAAAGGTGTTGTTTCTGCAGATTCTTTTAGATTTTCGTGGACTGGATTGCACCACCACATAAAAACTGAAATGGCTACTTGTTTTACTGTGAGGTTGTGCGATGATGACTGTCTGCTGGGTGTTAATAATCTGGGGACACAACTTGTTGACAAGCACATCCAGAGTGTGAGATTCAATTCAGAGTCAATTACTGACAACTTGGTCTCTTATGTGAGACTTGAGACTTTCCCAAAAATCATTCAGTAGGTTGGAGGACCAGAGAAGGATGAACATGGAAATGGATGACTCAGTAACAGCCTAAAACGGGAACTCTGGGAACATTTGTTATGCAACTGCACTGCATGTTTTCCAGCAAATAATACTTCCATGTAACATACATGCATGTGCATATGTATTTATTCCACTAACACAGTATTTATTGATTCAGTTTGTAATGAGACAATTTGCTCTAGTGACTCCCAGAAATACAAAAATGTGGTATATTGTCATTAGTCTTAGTCTCATTTAAAATGACCCTCTATAAAAGAAGGTAGACAGTCTAGCTTTTAAAAACAAGAGGGAATGTTTTGCCCCACCCACACATGCCCACAAGTAACCCACACTTTCCCTAAGTGTGGGCCCAAAAAATCAAAAGTGCTGTGGGCCCTGCATGGGCAAACCAAATGGTGGCCCTCTTGAAATAAGTATGGGATTGCCCCTACCCACACATGCCCATAGTAAACCCACACTTTCTCTAAGTGGGCCTTCACAACTTTTTATTGTTCATAGCTAACATTAACTCAAAAAGCAGTTTTAGCTAATAGAGTTAATGTAAGCTATATCAGCTCATTATTCAGTCTCTTGTATGCTTGTTATGATTTAAAACAAGTTTTCACAGTACAGCAGAAACGGGTCTTTAATCAGCATATTAGCTTAATTAGCTAGACAGCTACAGCAGGTAAGAGTGTGGGATAGGTAGTCTGTTATCGCAACCAGTAGCTCATGATACTCAGTATTAAAGGAGTTAAACATTTGGTCGGATTAAACTGCAGCAGCTCAATCCAATATTTCCTGATATACTGTTACACTGTTAAGTGTCTTGTACTGTTAAAACACCTAACAAAGTGAACACACTGTTACAGCCTGGCTTGGTCTTGTATTACAACCAGCTTATTGTAACTTATGTAAGATAACATGAGCAAACTATATAGATTTTGCTGTTTGTGTCAGTTTTGTAACCCTTTGTCTATGCCACCGTGCTGCTTGTATTGACTTAGTTTTTTTTTCTCCGTGTGAGAATTTGTTTTAATATTTGACAAATATGTCATTACATAATGATAAATACTGCACATTTATACTCTGGCATTTCGAGTTAGTCAAATAATGCTGTAGGCTAGATTTAATTTAAAGAGTTTATTGAGGCGAATCTTCTGTGGCTTTTAATGATGTGTTTAAATTAGACTAAATTTAGTGATTAAATAAGTGAGAGAATTTCTTTTGGGCCAAAAGCTTATAATGAATATCACATGCCAGGCTACAAGCCAGAATTCTAAGCTAGAAATCTGTAAATTAATAAGGGGATCAAGAATTATGTTACGGTCATTTAATAGCTTAAGGCTACTATTTAAACTTGCATACAAAACTGTTTAAAATTTGATCTTAAAAAGCATATTTACATATTTACTTTACAGGCACTTGTCAGATACTTTTGTCTTGAGTCCCTCTATATTAATACAAAATCCAAATACTATTTGAGAGTCACACAAAACCAGAGGAACAGGTGGCGGTTTTGTCTTATTGTGATTTTCTCTGTGTACGGCTGCCACAGGGAAACAGGGGGAGGGAGACAGCAGGGTGGAAATAGACAAGAACAGCTGTGACAGGAATGAAGAATGTAGTGTACTTAAAGGATTAGTATCCACTCCAGAGGTCTGCTTTCACTCACTGATGGAGGAACAGAAGAGGCAATGTAATCGCAAAAAAGCAAGCAAATGAATTTGTTTCAAGCCACCTGATAACTCATTACTGGAACCATACTGAGATATCTCTGTCAAACCAGTCTGCAGGCTGGCAGGGGTTCACATGATCTGGAGGCCGAATTAACATATTATTTGTACACATTTAAAAGTGATGTTCTTCATTAAAAGATAATCTTTGATGGATAAAATTCCAAAATTTAAAAATCTGAATTTTCCACTTCTGCCTTGAACACAGAGCATTTTGTCAAAATCAATTTTCTACTTATTTTCATCTCAACAGCCCGCACACAATGCAAGCTTTTAAATAAATACTTGATATGATCATTATGAGGCTGTCACCATCCCCGGCGGAGGGAAGAGAGACCAATTTGTGACTCCTGAAATGTTTATTCCCTGTGGCAGTATTTATTTATTCAACATTTTTATTAGCCAATCAATACAATTTTGAAAAAACCTTTTTAAGGATCTCAGTCAGCCAAGATATTTGTCATGTTTTCAGCATAATGTCTGTCAAATTTTGGCTGTAATAATATAAGAATGGACCATTTCTGCAGCGGAACACACCACTTTAAGTCTTTCACAGGGACAGAAGAAGTGAGAAATTATTTTAAAAAAGTGCTTAAATTGTGTCATAAAAATCAATATGAACCTAAAATATTTCATTGATCCTTCGAGAGGAATTCGTTCAAGGTTGAAGTTGCCACAAAAATGAAAAGAAAAATATTAATTAAGAATGAAAAAGTGTAAAATGGAGGCTTAAAACAGTGAAAGTGAAGGGATTTATGGAGTTGTGTTGCTTGTAGCTCCCAGTGTGAACATTGTTACTGGTGCCCAGCAGGCTGACTGCTGTCTGCAAGCTATTTGTGGCTATTATGTGGCTATAAAAGGAAATCTACAGAGCGATACACACACACACACACACACACTCCAAGAGTAAAACACTTTGAACTTCACAGGACGAGCTTAAATCCGTGCATATTGCTTTCGCATCTGCTTTGATCAACATTTAGAGTCCTGAAAGGTGTTTTCCTGCAGCATGGTCGCAAACAATACTTCTGGATGGCCGGGCATTTGAGGAGGAAATGGAAAATTTGAATAAGAGCCTGGGCAAGGTAAGAAATATTTTTCTTTTGAAAATGTGTGTCAGATAAATAGCGATTCAGGGGTGTTTACTTAAAGGCTTTATAATGCCACTGAATCACCTTTACTTTTCATTGATCTTTGTGGCTTTGTAGTTTTAAATTCTGTTTTGAGATTTTAACTAAAATGCTAAATCTAACTTAAAAATGAAACCAAGAAGAAGAATTTCTTTTTTAATTTATCAACACTATTACCTCCTTGATCATGGCCTGCACCTGCTGCCACTTCCCAGACTTTCACACATAAACACATAGACACATTAAATTCTCAGACACAGATACTTGATGCTTCTGTTATTTTCTGTCACACTGGAATGATTAACAATCACCTAACTGCTGTAAGGTAAATTTAAAGGCACTAAAAAAAACAGTATGAGGGTTAAAAGTTAATGTGTGTTACATTTTACGAAAACTGTCTGTATATTGTCGTACCCTTCACTTTCATGATTTTTTTAACCTCCTTTGCCTGCATTGAAAGATTAAATACACGCCAAGCATTAGGCAATCATTTACCATGAAAAAACTTCATTTTAAAGTATGATTCTGAGAGATTTTACAAGAATTTAGGACCTGTAAAAGCATTTATAGGCTTTTTAAAGTCAAACTAGCCTTTTCTCTCTAAATATTTTTCTCTGGAAAATTAAATATTGATTGAAATATGTGCATATTTTCTCAGTTTTTGTACTTGTGCACAAGACGTGGTATCAAAGCATTTGTTTATAATCTGCAGAGATAACCCAGAGTGCTCAGTAGCAGCTGGCAGTGGCTATATTTGCACACCATATCTACTCTGGAGGGAGGGACTGAGTGTTTGTCTGTAATTAAACTCTTGACTTAGTGGCACGCCCAAACTGTTTATGCTTTTCCTGTGGCACATCATGAATATATTTTCACATCTGGGGAACACAGCAGTTTTGAATTTTTATAGAAGCAACAGTGCTGTTATTCTGAACACCACCTGTGGCAAACACATGTGGATAATGAATGTAGAACTTTTGTAAACTTTAGGGTGCAACTTATGTTTTGAATAGCTGTTTTTCTATGCAAGATGCATTAAAACATTACAGGACACATATAGACTCACAAGATAAGAGGATTTTTGTCATTTTAAGTTGTATAATAATGAACACATCACAAACTATAAGACATCACCACTTACATTCATTCAGAAGTATGTTTCCTTAAAGTATGTTGGTCACTTTGGTCAGTCAATATTTATGAGTGTCCCTTTAAAGAGTCTCTCACAGGGTGGTCTGCTTCAGGAAATGATTTAGTGCTGCTAGTTTTCAGTCTTTGGGACGAGTCCGACATGCCACAAGACATAACTGAGTGAGAGCACGCACACTGTGAGGGGACACACAGCACAGAGTACCATCGGTAGCTGGAAATGTGATCTGTGAGGACGGCATGACCTCGGCAACACTCAACGCAATTAAACATTCAAGAGGGCTCCGACTGGCAAGTAGGAAACGCTAGCTTCAACCTTTCAAAGTATAAACTTACTCTGCTATGACTACAGAGGACAGACAAACAAGGAGGTTACATAAGAACATAAACACATAAACAAGTTCAGAAGATGGCACACAGTTATTTTAATCACAACATTTGTTCTGTTTCTCTATTTGTAGCTGAATACAGAAATGCTGCTGTCTCTAATATAAATATCTTGGCCCTGAGAGGTAGAAGTCAGCCTCCTCAGGCTCAGGAACAAGGTATCATGTCACAAAGAACATGAATGGCATGTTTTTAAGGGAAAGTGGTAGAACAAGATGGAGAAATATTAAAGAAATGTCAAAAGTTTTATCAGCAAAACATAGGAAAGTTGTCAAGACTAACACCAGTCATTATACAGGTAGAGTGGCCATGGCAGTCGTAACTCCTTATACTAAAATCAATGCATGAATATTTTATTGTTACCATAGATGATGCATTCACATGTAAGTAGCCACGTTTTTGTTGCAAATCCAAACTATTCTAAATATTTTGGAGTATTTTAATCTATGTCTATTTTATAATAACAATCTATTATTAAACAGTAACTATAGCTGCAGCATAAATGTATCTTTGAAACTGTAGTTCTAAATGTAAATGCACTGGTTTCTAAGACACTTAATATGGCTGCATATCTGCAGTTTCTGTCTTTTTCTTCTTTGGAATATTTAATGAACCAGAAAGGTCAAACCTTGGCTGAAACCCCTCATGGATTTATACTGTATTGAACTCAAAAAGCCACATGTCTGCTTTGAGTAAATGTGATTTCTTTGGCAGAAAAGACATTATGATCCTGGGGCAAGGTAACATGCCGAGCTGCGGTTATTTGAATGCAAACTGGTTCCAACACTCACAGACTCTGACATTTGAGGCAAACAGAAATGTTGTTTTGACGGCAGATAACAAAAACTGTACCTTTTACCTACAATATTGGCTCATTTAAATTCAGGTGTTTTTCTTTGTAGTTCTGTTTCTGTGTTTATCTATATGGGGACATTTTCTTTGTCGGAGGCCTTTATGACCTGTGGCCTCTAATTTTCATTTTGATTGAACTCTGAGCAGAGTGAAAACACCTCTCTTATACACTGTTGTGTGTAGATTTTGTTCCTGAAGATGTCCAAAAAAGTATCAGCAGGACAGTCAGGTGACTCGTGACTTTTATTCTGAAAAGGACAAAGTGCTGAAACCTTGATCTATATATAACAATTCATTGCATCCCAGATGCAATTGTGTGCCTTTGTTCTTTGATGTAGACCTACTAGCCAGCACTACACCAGAATAGCTGTGCTTTGTTTCTTTTCTTGTCCAGCTGAAAAATACTTTTACAGCACCTTATCAGTATTTTTAAATTTAATTTCACATTTATAAGTCACTGTCCGCCCCTTCTGTATGCTTTTCATTTGCTACATTAGAACATTTAGCTTAAATATGTCAAAAACACCACTAACAAAGTTCTCCCTAAAATGTAACACATGTGCAGCTTCTGTTTCAAAACCTTTAAGTATCACACTGGTTTTGCCTTCTGCTGATAAATACACAAACTGAGTAGTGAAGCAAAGTGTAGCAGCAGCAGTGCTGCTCCAGCTGATGAATAGCCACACTTTTAATCTTTCAACTGGCTTAATGTTCCTTGGTAGTTCATTTCCCTTAAATTAACTGCTGTGAAATAGTATCAGCAGGGGTAATAAAGTGTCATTAAAATGGGCTAATTCATGCATTTTCACGTTCTAAAATAAGCTCAGAGATATCTTGATTTGTGAACACCTTCTCACATTTTACTGGACACACATTAAAATCAGAGGCTACTGCGAGATGAAAGGTGAAACAAAGCCTCATATGCAAATTCTCCGTCTGTGCCTATACATCAGTGAGCAGAGGATGTGTGATCCATTTTTAATAGACTCAAGTGTCTGCTACAATAACCTCCACTGATTAGCAGGGGAAATTTCACTGACCTTATCTCTCATTTGGCTTTTGGTGACATGAAAAAGCCACTGTGGAGAGAAGCATGATTAATAAGCAGTCAAAGTATTTGTGATGAGTGTGTGCTGTGATTGTTGTGTGGGAATAAATGAGAAATGCTGTCAGGCATTCAAACGACAAAATGTCTTTTGAACTAAGTCACCATTTTACAAATGTGTACAGATTGAAGCCCTTTGCATTGGATTTAAAAAGAAAATGCCCCAATAGATTTCACAGAATTGTCTCTCTGATGAAACCGTTTCACATAGAACAAGCTGAATACCTGAAGTACCTACTTATTTAAACCAGGTTTAAAATCATCACTTACTCCATTAAGTTTGATACATAGCTTCTTTTTTAACCTTTAATAGCTTTTTAGACTTTTTACTTGTTTTTTTATTGTCTTTTCCATGCAATTTCTTTCAATATTTATTTCTTGAACTGTTGTTTGTTTTACGTTGTGTAGTTGTTGTTTTTTGTTTTCCTTTACATTTTTAAATTTTAATGTTTTCCTGATGTCTATTTGTATCTGTAAACCTAATGTCTGAATGATGCCATAACAAGAACGTTGCCTGGCCTTACAGTTTAGTAAAAGCTTGTTGCCAGGAAACATATTGGCATTTCTTTGGAACGGTGGAGAACCAGATGTACCGGGTCACATCTGCACATGTACAGAGGTTTCACAGTGCAAACCTGTTTGTCCTGTGTTATGATGACAACACCAAAGCGAATAACATGTCCTTTTTTCAGTTTTGCAGATTGAACCATGTACATCAGGTACATGTACTAATCTTGGATAAGGTGATGGTGCTATTTTGATTGAAAAAAACTACTTGTAGCAACATAAATGATTAAAAAAATTACATCAAGGGTGCTAAAAGCCGGTCATTATCTAAGGTTTTGCTGCACATTAACCACAAAGATGTGTTAAAATGTAAAGCAATAATTTTAGTGAGTGTCACACAAAGGTCAAGCTTTTATTATAAAGTACTGTGATCTTTTAAAAATTGGCAAAAGCAAAGTACAACATAAGCCATTTATGAAGTATGAGCATGAATCATTTTCTAAAAAGTGCTAAAATTTAGATCAAACAAAAGCAGAACCCCAGACAGCGTCCAACTCTGAAGTTACTGTATATATATATATATGTATATTTTTTTGGATTTCAAGGCTGCTTAGTTTTCAGTCATAAGTGCATTAGTTTAACACAAAGGGGCGTATTTGACTTGTTTTTGCACACTTTCAGTTACAGAAATGCAACATTTTTTTCTCTTAAACAAACAGTGTGGCACACATAACCATTTGTGAAGTTCTGCATTCAAATGAGAACCTGAGCTGATTTAATTGCAACTTTCCTCACAGAGTCAGGGTGTGGCGAGACTTTGAACTGCAGGGTGCTAAACTGCCTAATCTGTGTGTGTGTGTGATTATGATTCATTAGCGGTGGGGTAAAGTTTCACAGACCTGTGAGGCAGAAAGAAATGAGATATTCTAAATCTGAAATTCAGCTCTGACGTGAAGACGTGTTGAGACTGACTGACTTTGTACACTTGTACACAGCTCAGTATGATCTCTTACTAGTATTTTTACAGGGGAAGAAATTCCCATTATGAATAACTCATTAATGTGAGCAAGTGTTTGTGCTTTAAAGGCAAATAACTTGGAATTTGTAGTCAAGAGTGTGTAACGAGGATGATTTGTTTCTCCCTCCTTTGTTTCACAGGTTTTAATAGGTGTGCCATCCAGTCTTTCTATTTTCACATTTGTGCCAGTGGTGCGGAAATTACCAATTGAAAGCATTGTCACTGAGGAAGAGAGATCTGGAGTCATCACCAGAAAACCAAATAAGGTACAGCAGGAGCAGCACACACACAGAAAATTAAAAAGTGAAAATTCTGCCAAAAAGTTTTCATTATCTGGGACATGATTACTGCTTTTATTACAAAGCCTTTCTCAAAGTGCTGGTACTGATTAAATATGTGTTATTAATATGACTAATTGACTCTCCTCATATTGCCACCTGATTTCTGTGTGGTTGATGTGTTATTTTACATAACTCATCGTTTGCTCTGGGTAATCAAACTTACTCATGTCATGTATACCTGGTAAAATTCACACACTCACCAGTGGTAGCAGTGAAAATGAGCTAAGTGTGAGCCTGTCTGACTGCTGACCTTTTTCTGCAATTGGACTGCTTACGAAAGACATTCACTGTCAGGTCAAATGACTCTGTAGTACAGGTATATATTGGCTCCAGCTCTGATCAGCAGTGATTTAAAATAACACAACCAGGTGTACACACTAGTTTTTACCTTTTTAAGGTGCAACGCCATGACATCAAAGCTGTCAACAATAGTCAACAATCATGGTAACACTGACAGCTTGTTGCCTCCATTTGTAACTTCGGTGACTCTTTGCCACAAATTCAATCTGTCCTCATTCCAGCAGAGCTCAAATATCTTTCAGTCAGCACTGAGTTCAAAACAGACATATGAGACTTCTGTAAAAGATACAGAAAAGTAAGCAACATTGTCCCAAGGCCACTGCCCTGTACTGTTTCCTGTTTTTCAGAGCATTTGTGTCATCACACCAGGCCAATTAGCATAAAAGCAAAATAAACATGTAAAAAATGGCTGTTAAGTAAAAGTAAGTAAAAACAGTACCTCTTTAGAGAAACTAAAACTTAACCGAAACCATAAATTCCAGTACCAAAACTATCATTCTATCAAACTTAATAGCCTTTACCCACAACATGTTTTACTGTAGAGTAATTTAAAATTTACTTTAACTAGTGTTTAATGGAGCATTTCTAACAATAGAGAAAAGTAACTTGGAAAATCTACGTGTAAGTGTGCAGAAAACTCCTCTGATAAGGACATTGGACACCCTGCTCAATGTGAGAGCCCTTTTAAAAAAAGAAAGTTACACTAAAACTATAAGAGGTCCATAAGCCGGAAAATCTAATTCTGCAACTTTTTGGCCTTTTTTAAATTACTCTGGTATCTTGTGATTAGTCATGTCAAGGGATGAAGAACAAAAGGACACACTTTCACTTCCAGAGAATTCCTCACCCTCACCTGCAGCATTTTAGCAATTACATCCACCACTGCCTTCTCAGAGGGTGCAATCGGTATTCATTGTGACTCTTCTGCAGGAAGAAACAAGCAAAACAGATTCACAAGTTGAAATCTTTATTTTAAGAGTGTATATCTGTAAAAATTAAAATTTGATGAATATGTTTTTAACTGTCAGTGCTTAATTAAAAAAATCATTGCTCTATATTTCTCTTGCTCGGTTTCCACAAAGGTTTTTAAGTGGGCATAAACAACATTAATTGATGTGATTTTACATCATCTTGTTGTTTCATGCATTTCAGGCATATGACTCACACAGCACGCATCAATACGTCATGTTTCGTGAATGTGTTTCAATATCAAACACATTTCTGTGCAACCTCAGGGGTTACAGGGTTCAATCAGATGCTTTAAGATGCACTTCTTCTTGCAAGTTATTTTCAGTCGGTGATAAACAAATGGTAAACATGATGCCATACCAGTTTTTTTTGGCTCATTTTGTAAAAGCAAAGATAGTTATTGATTAAAAGTCAAAGTGAAAATTCTTGTTTTGATAGATTCTTTTCAAATTTTCTCGCCTTGGGCATGAAGCCACTTTCATGAACACTAACTCAAAATGTTTATCCTGGGGCTCATGTGGACCCCAGTGGTGCTGATCGCTGCAGGGGTCTGCAGTTACCCATCAATCTGCTGTTGGTGGCTCATCCAGAGGCGTCATCACAGCAGCACCACAGTGCCTGGTGTTTGGGACTGTTGCCTGAAGCCTTCATGAGACTTCAAAGGTCCTCTCATAGGGGGGTAGGGAGCACCATGAGTTTCTGAACTTCCCCCACAGCTTTTAACTTAAGGAGTGGCCCCCTGCATGTTATTAACTGTTGACATGTGACTGCTCAGCTGGAAACCTCTAAACAACCTAAAGTTTTAGCATAAACAGGAAATACTGTCTTGTTCATACATGCACTATATTGGACTGTGTGTCATGTGTTTGATCGCAGCCCCACTATGCTAATTTATCATCATGTCTTCATCTAAATTCTATTTCCACTTTATTACTGGTTTGTTCCTCTCCATCTTTTCACAAAGTTTGTTCTATATTTACAATTTATTTTCACCAACCAAGCAGAGCCGCTGAATCCAAAAGTCGAATATGGTTTTGGTGACACACTGGGCAGCTTTGTAACCAAGAACAAGAAAGAGAAGTACATAATTAATGTACTTATGCAAAAATAGAATAACAACAATTAAAAAAAATAAATGCTCTGCACTAAAAGTTTTAGTGCTCATAATAATAAAACTCTCAGCTACTCATATAACACAAAAGTCCCTATAGCTTTTTGTCCCTATATATATATTTAGTAGTATAACAATATCACTATGATATCACTCGCTCATAGAAATTATGAATATGCATTTCAATCTAAAACTGTGTCAAATCAATAATGCAACATGTTTTATATGATTAACATTTGGTAGGGTAAATGTAGAGCAATTCACTTTTAAATGTATGGATGTGGGTCTGATATAAAGTAGTATAAAGTACATTTACTCAAATAATGTGGAAATACATCCTATTTTGCTGTAGTAGGCTACAATAGTTATTTCCCTCAGCTGATATATTTAAAGGAAAACTTCTGAGAGTTAGATGAAAGATTGAAACTCTAACAATTATGGGCTGAAGGATAAATATTATGCTACTGGTTAGCTTAGCATTAACATCTCAAACAGGGAGAAAGAACTAATCCGACTCTTTACAAAAATAACAAAGTCTGCCTTGCAGCACATTGAAAGCTCATTCATAAATATGTTATCTTTTTTATTTACTGCAAACCAACAATTGAAGTCTGCCTAGCTTTCTTAAAAAGTTAAGCTAATAGGCTCCAGCCTCAAATTAGTGCACAGACTTGAAAGCGATACTCTTTCTCCCATTTAATCTGCAGCTCAAAAGCAAAGGGTTTAATTACCAAAATTAATCTGTTTTTGGAAGCACTGTTTGTCTTTAAAAATGGTTTATACAATATGCAAAACATCTTTTGCCTTCCATGAAGATGCATTTATTGTCATTACATGTGACAACCCTGTGCTACTTTGTGTCGCTTTGAATGCTGCCAAACAGTGAAGTGTGTTCACAAAGTGTCTTCACATTCACCAAACTGCAAATTTATGCCACATGCAGTGCTTGTGTGTACATGTAATGGTTGCTAAGGGTTCAGCTACCTTGATAATTGGCAAACCGAGCCGTCTGATGTTCAGTGACTGTGTTCACAGCCAGGTGAAAACACATTATTCTATTTGTGATCGTTACAAACACTCCAGCACAGCTCTGTTGGAGTGTTTGTGAGTCTTATCACTGCTCTTGCAGTTGCCCTACATGGTGAGAAACCTGGTTCATGCAAGGTCAGTTTTTTTTTTTTTCTGTTCCTCTGCTCACACACTAACGTTGTCAGGTATTCTGTTAAACCTTTATCAGAAGAGCAAAAAATTGGGTCTGACAGTAATCCAAAAGACAGTTAACAGCTGTGTGCAGCTTAGAGTGAGTGACGTCTTGTCGTCTCTACACATGACAGATAAGTTATTCCCCCTGTGGGGTGACAAGCCTCTGTATTGAGATGCCAGAGGGCAGAATGTTCAGGATTACCTGTGAGACAGTCCACAGCTCATTAATCCTCCACTGGGAGAAAGAACAGCCTCCACTGATGTCCTATTCATAAGAAAAGGATTGCATATGTGCCCTTTTGCTGCGTTTTAAATTAGTGAATGTAGCCTCAAGTGGCCCTTTGCAGTTTGTATTCTGAGTAGTCACCGCTAATTTAAAATTGGAGATACTAAAACACAATATTCAGAGCTTCCCTGCCTAATTACATTCTGATTTCAATTGAGAGAGGGTTTCTTTTCTATTCAGGTCCATTGTGCATCACACATCCTCTTCAAAAAGACCAGATTAGATAAGATTTTATTGATCCTTACAATAGAAATTCAGTAGGAGTTGAGATGATGGCAGGTCAACAGAAATTTGCCTTTAGTTTTTTTTATACCAAGTACTACTGTTCAAAACACTTCCTTCATTTTTTTTTTTTGTCCAGAGAAGGCATATTCAGTTCAACTAATATTTGGAAGTAAACAGAATAAATTAAGAAAATAAGTTTCTTTTTCTTATTTAAGGATTTTGCCTGAAGCCGAAAGCACAACAATGTGATTAAACCAATTTAAAAATAATAATTTATAAGAAAATGGCGACAATTTATCAGTGTTACATAATAGACTGTGCATAAATTTCAATATAAAGTTTTTATACTAATATGTTTTACTTTTGTTTAATTTAAAAACACTGTTTCCAGTAAGTTGTCCATGGTTTAAGCCCACGTCCATGCGATATGCCAGCTCATTTACACATGAAAAACTCCCAGTGACTCACTGTGCATTCGAGTTCTAAATATAACTGCTTTCGCCACACAGTGTGTGATGATATTATTGACACAAGCTGCTATTCATGTGAAATACAGCAGGACTGTCATTCTGGCAGCCTTTAATTTGTTTGATTACTGCTCATCAAGATTAAGGTAAACGATCAGAAATAAGAGAATAATTCAGCTATTTTAGACAACTGAAGGGTGTCATTATCACATGGTGTCATAGTTTTGATTTAGGATCATAATTACAATTAATGTGGGCATTCTTGTCAGTAATATTGCATGTCGATCAGAGGCTGTTACCATTTTAGCTCTGCTCAAATGTCACGCTTATTTTTCTGGAATATTCTTCTGAGTCAAGTTCACACATTTAAAATAAACCACAAACATATGAATCATATCTTGCAAAAAAGAATGGCCTACATTTATATATTTGTCAGATGTCATGAAATTGCTGCCAGTCAGACCACTAGTGTGAATGTTTAAGTGATTATTTATCTGGTGGCAATCCAGTTAAGTCTGTTTTCATCAGGGAAATTAAACTAAATGGAGCGAAAGTGAAATAGTGCAAAATTATGTTAATCTTTCAAAATCCATATAATCCCATGCTGCTTAAGTAACCCTAATGTCATTTACACATTAAGCAGGCAATTAGATCAATTTCACATAAAAGCTGGGAGCAGAAAAAGCTTGACTTTAGCTTTAATATGATATAACAAATTAGATGAAATGTGTTTTCTCAATAAGCGCTAGTGCTGGTTGTTTTGAACCGAGCGAGGCTAACTCTTCCTGTTTGCTGAGATAAGCCTAACTAGCTGTTGCCTGAAGCTTCATATTTAATGTTCTAACATAGGAGAGATTAATTTTACCCTCCCTCCCTCTAGATTTTATAAATATATTATACAGAACAAGGAGGGAAAACAGAACAATATTTCTGCCTTAAGCAAGTAAAAGTAGTTCAAGTCAAATGTCACCTTAAATACTTAGGCTAAGAAAAGTTGACATACTTTTTTACCTTGTACAGTACATCTTCTTCAAAAATGACAATAAAAGTCATTGTTTTAACACTCATAATGACTTCCTACCAATGTACCTCACAAGCGGCCTCTTGTGGTCATTCCATGAAAGACAGCCCTTAGGCAGCAATCAGTCAACTTTCCGGGAAGAGACTGAGGTGGATGATTGGTAGGCAAAGTGCTTTAGATTTCACAGAAGTCATATCTCATCACAGTTAGTGTTGGTTTCTTCTAAGCGTGGGCACTAACATTCCCAAACTTTAACCAGCAGTTACTGTAAACTTGGATTAGGTTTGGCAACATGCTCACTCTTTCCAAATATAACTACTGTGTGTAGAATTAAAAAATGTTGGCAACTTTAACCAGTAAAACTAAAAAAGACAGATGGAAATACTCCGTGATATTAATAAAAAGACAATAAAAGTAACAACTATTTTGGACCCAATGCTTCACAAAATTATTACTTCTTGTCTTTTCTACAAGCTTTGAAGCTGTGTGTGTTCGGAGACCCCTCCTCACTTGTTTCCTTTTAGACATGAATCATGTCCTACACCAGCGTCAGCGGGACATGTGGGTGTACATGTGAAGTATATGTGTGGGCCATGTGTTGTGTTGAAACCAAGCGCACCCCTGAGCTCACCTCGGGTTTCCTCAGGTTTCACCCGCTCGGTTCCTCCTTGACATTTGTTTCATTTTCTCCTGTCAGAACGTAGCTGTGTCCCATGAGGAGATGACCAAGGAGACCATGTCGGACAAGGAGTCTTTCAGAGCAGAGAAAGTCTTTATCGAGGACTCAGCAGAGGGAGGAGCAGGAATCACAAGCCAAACAGGGACAAAACTTCATGTGAGTACAACAGAGCACCCTCAATGTCATGAGGACCAAATGACAAAGAGTTTCCATGTATTATAATACAAATAAGTACATGTGTGTCTAGGATAGACTTTTATTACCTTTCAAACCTGACAGTTTAATTAAACCCTTATTATAATTTTAGTGTATGCCACTGATTCACCCTTGGATCCACTCTGAAATGGGTTTATTTTAGTTTTATTTTTGCAGAATGTCAGCAGCTTCAACAAAGTTCATTCTTCTCGTCTGTACAAATCTGACACAAGTGACAGAACTTGTTAACTTGTTACAAGATTAATTTTACAGGTCCAACACTTTGGTAACTCTGGCTGTAAAAAGAATTTAAAGTAAAAGTCAGATATAGAACATTCACACTTCAGTTGCCATTCAATGAAAGTTTTTTTTTTTTGTTTTTCCAGTTTAAGCCGTCATTGGAGCATGTGAGCCTCTGTCAAACCAAAGTCTCTCCGTCACTCAGCGCTCAGTCTGAAAATACGTTCAACCACGTGGCTGCCGGGACGGCCTCTATGGAAGCAGCTGTTGATAAACACAGGGGCATTTCCCAGTGGCGGTGTCATGATACCTCTGGACTTGCTGAGGTTAGCTCGGGTTTCTTTGCAAATAGAGCGTCCGCGTCAGAGGACAGAACGAGCCCCACATATTCAACAGACCTGTTCCCCACCCCGGCTTCGTCCAGAGAGTCCATCCTCTCAGAGGGCTCGGACAAAGACAAGAGCTGGTCCGCCGTGCATCTTTCCTCTGTCACCTCTCCTGCCTCTGTCAGTTGCACCGTTTCCCCTTGCTCATCTGTCCTCTCTGGCATTTTCTCCCCTGCTGTCGTCCAGATCAAGAGGCACTTTCTCGCACCTGGCTCCAGCCTTATTCACACCCCTCAAACCTGTTTTTCATCCTGTGAGAGCCTGTCCTCCTCAGTCGGTCCCCTGTCTGCTCCTTCCCGGCACCGGCCTCCTCTCACCAGACTCTCCCTCCTCACTGCCATCCTAAGAAAAGGCCGTCTTCCTGTCCTGGCCCCTGCTCCACAGAGGCCCTACACCCCCTGCTGGCCTGTCAACCCTGTGACCCTGTCCTTCTGTAACGCATGCTCAGCAGCCTCCAGCGTGGCTTCCATCCCCCTGGAGTTCTCCTCCCGATTCTCCTCATCAGCGTCTATAGATAGTCAGAGTCACGTTCACAGGGAGCCGAACAGATGCGTCACTGCTCCTCTGCCTGTGCAGATAAACGAGCTCGGCAGTGCATTCCCTCAAACTCAAATGAAACGTTACTCAGAGCAGATTCGTTCAAGCAGTGCACCTCGTTGGGAGCAGGTTATTTCCCCCCCACCAGCGAGGAGCAGCACACTTCCCCGAGCTCCTACGTTTTGCTCAAACTTCAAATCTGTTTTGCCACCAAAGCACAAAGAAATTGACTGTGCAATTTCCAAAAAACAGCAACAAACACACACCTCGATTTCGGAGTCCCCTGAGCTGAAGCTCAGTGACACCCACATGAACCTCAAAGGCCATTCAGATAACAACCTTAAAAATCTCATCTCCCCGTCCACGAAACTTATAAACAAGCAAGAGACCCCTGCCCCCAAGAAACAGAGTCAACCGTCAATTTCATCAATTTCATCTCTTTCAAGGCTTCACTCGCTTTCTGAACAACTGAGATCTCCACCTCTCTGCCCTCCTCAGCTTCTGCCCTCACGCCCACCGGAGGTCTCACGCACATACACAGCATCACCTCTGCTTCATTTACAAAACACCTCAGGAAGGTGTGAGTCAGGGAGGAGCTGCCCTGATTCCAAAAAAGCCGCCACAACACAGGATTTTCACAAAGCTGACTGTCTGCCTGCTGCCCACCATGCACGCATCTTTTCCCCTGGATGGCTGTCACCCGCCAGCTCCACCACACCTACGCCCTCTCCCGCCCCACCGATCAGAGACCTCACCCCGTCTCCCTCTGTCTCCTTGCGCTCAACGCCCTCGCCCAGGCCAGGGAGTGGAATATCAGACTGCAGTGACAGGGAGGGTAAAAAAAGAAAGGTAGCCGCTCTGCTTGCCACATGCATGACTTGTTTAAACTGAAGATAATATTTAAGGTTGCCTGTGACATGCTGTTCTCTCCGGCTCTGCAGATAAAAACAGATATAACTCACTTGATAGCTGGATATCAATTGCTGTGCTCTGTGTGAGGCTGTTTTTAGATTAATCTGTTTGTTTTTGCTGTATCGTGTATTGATGTTGGTATAGATCTTAGCTTCACAGAGATTTTAATCATACTGAGCATTGCTGGATTTAAATGATTGACTTGACTGAAATGTCATAAGGCAAAGCAAGAGGGAAGCAGCTTTTATAAACTCTGGTTTCTAGGCCAGTCTGAAGTTAAGCAACACATCAGCAAAGTCTGAGAACTAACCATCAGAAAATGAAATTTACGAGCAAGAAAGGAAATGAAGTCAGTTTGGGCCACAGTCGTCTGGTTTTCTTGCCTGGCAGTGTTAAAAAGTTTGCTGTCACTGAACATTTTTTGATAGTTGCAGTTAGTTAAATAAGTCAATTGAGCAGAGATGTGGAGGCAGACAGACACACTTCAGCGTTGTTCTTGCTGCCGGGCGTCTGGAGTGTGGCTGACTGTTTTGCATGATTAGTGGCCTGTGGCCGTGTGAGATAAACCGTGCCTATGAAAATGTAAAAATACATACGATTAATTTTCTGTGAAACACTCTGCAAAGCCTCTCTTAAGTAAAATCCAGACATTTGATTGCAAATGAGTTGATGCTCATTTTCTGCCCTTCTCTCCATTACAACTCCAGACTCACAAGATTAAGTCGAGCTACAAGTCACTCGCTGCAATTCCCACAAACACCCTACTGTTGGATCAGCAGGTGAGTTCACTTATTTGACTCTTAATCCTACTGGTTCCCCTTGTTTTCCTGTTGAATATTCAGACACATGAAGCCTCAATGTGAGTTTGATGCAGGCGCTGCAACTGTGGCTGTGTGTAGTGTTATGTAATGAATAGAAAATAGCTCTAAAATTTCCATTAAAAAATGTGATTTTCTGTTAAAAAGTTCATCTAAAAGTCCTCACTTATTTGGCTTGAAAGAGAATTACATTTTGTAATTCCTAAAATATGAAATGCAACAAATGAGAGAAAACCAATTTCATGAGGATTTGCAGGCTTTAAATATTAAATTGAAAGAGCCTGATGTCAAATTACGCTCAGCATGGTGAGGTGCAGCGTTGCTCACACTGCAGCGTGATACATGTAGAGCCGCAGTGGGAAGAGAGCTGAGAATACAGGATGATCAGCTGGAGGAGACGCTGCAGTGTTGTCGACTCGTGTACATTCACTCAGAGCAAGCAGCCTTGGCAGAGAGCTCAGTCTGTCCAATCTGTTTTGCATCCACAGGCAATAGATGAGCAGGTGGAGAGAGAGGAGAGTCCTTATCACACATTGGACAGAGGTGTTACATTGGATGGAGGTGTTGCAGACACGCACGCTGAGGTAATGCTGCACACACCGCGGCTGGTTTTCAACACATGGTTAACACTTCAAAAAACCCGAGACTTAACTCATGTCGTGCTTCCCGCAGATGTGCTCACCTGCACAGCTTCGTCAGCAGTCAGAGGAGCTTTATGCTGTTATTGATGAGATATTGGCAATTTCCATTCCAGAAGTGAGTTCACTTAACAATTTCACGAATTAAAAATGTACAAATGTTGATTTTAAAAATGATTTAATAGACTTATTTTTTAACCTTTTAAGAGCAAAACATCCCGGTCACAGCAGTCGTCCAGGTCGTCAACTCCCAGAGCTGGTCTGCAGGTAAAGTGTAACACCAGTGAAAAAGTGAGGAAGGAAGTTGGAAAATGTGACAAAATGTGAATAAAACTGAGTCAATCAGAAAAAAATGTATCTGTAATCTCTGCTGTTTAATAATGAAACAAACAAATCCCAAGATCCCACCTGCCTCACAACGTCATCAGACTACATCTTTGTAGTCATTGTTTTGATAGAGAGACCTCTAGTGGCAGAATTTATTTAATGTGCACTTAAGTTTTTTTTAGAGAAGTTGACTTGGATAACACACTTTTCATGTGTGTGAGTATGGAAGTGCTGATAGGTGGACTCAAATGAGGTTAATCAAGTTAATTAAGTGGCAGCTGGTCTCAGCTTGACATTGCATGATTTCAATCTGCTCATCAAACTATTACTTTGAATACAGCAAAACACAAGCAGCTTCATTTTGTTTTTATACTTTATTTTTTTAAATTTAGTCTAAAAATATTTGGTGTCTTAGACTTTGAGATGTTTAATTAAAAATTCGACCAACTCTTATCTGAATGACATGAATTTGTAACAATGAAAGCAAATGTGATCAAATCTGACATCACAAAAATATAATTTGACGGAAAAATAACAGGTGTTGACCTCTAATTTAGTTTGTAGAGCATTAATCAGCTACAGCATTCAGTCACAAGGAAAAACAATTAACCTTTTATAAAACTAATGTGTCACGGTTCTCTGAAGAAAAATGTCTAACGCTTTTAAGTTTAAAGGCAAATGAAAGATAAATTATAGCTAAAAAAAGAAATATAGTCAAATTACGTCAGTTGAGAAATTGCCTTAAAGCAGAAAAAAATGTTTTGTGAAAAAAAACCTTTCGTATTTTGTCACTGCACATTGTTGAGGTTAGTTTGATAGATTAGGACTGACTCTTGTATATTAATGGACTTGATGTCGAGAAATGTCCAAAACGTCCATCCAGTGGACCTGTCACACTAAGCGTCAGTGAGATTGTCATTGTGTGCTACTTTAATGTGTCATTTTGTTGCTTCAGTAAAGAACAAATCGATAGAGATGTTATCTGATGTTTAAGGACAGTTTCTTTGGACTAGAAAGTTTTTATACAAAAAACATTTTCTGTCATTCTTGTAAATTAAAAAAAGCATTAAGTTATAAATCATTTAAAAAAAGGATCAAATAGAATACAGGAAATAACAAAAGTGCAATAGCCGGCGGGTCCTGGAAACATGCACTCTGTACTGTGATTTACTCAAACAAACTGGAAGCAAGATAAAAGTGAATTTTGACTGTATAATCATTAGCACAAGAAATGAAAAGACATCTGTTCATTATTGATCAAAGGACTGTTGGTTTCCAGAGAAAACAAGTGTGTGCGTAAAAAGATGTAAGTTCACTCCGTCATCCATGAGACGTCAGTGTGAACGAGAGTTATTTGGAGTAAAGTGACGAAAATGAGGGGATTCTAAAAGAAAAGAGAAAGAAACTCCTGCAGAACTGAAAAAAAAAACAGTGAATTAACCAAGAATAAGTAAATTAAAAGGCAAAAATCTACAATGTTGCTTTAGGTTCAGCACACAGTGTCTTAAAGACTCAGATTTATTCGATGAACACATGAATTGTGTCCATCAGGGATTTTTTATTTCATCTTCCCGTTAGTTGTTTGTAACAGTCAAATATTTGAAATAGTGGATGAAACTTTTTAAGATTTTTATTTTCTTTTTTCCCAACAGATAAAGTTGTGTAACTGCTGTTTTGGTTTAATTTCTATCTTTGTCTTTTTCTTTCCACAGAACAACTCATCATTACCAAAATCCTTGGGACGAGAAACCAAATATGTGAGTAAGGGTTTGGTCATCTTGTCTGTTCAATTGAAAAGAAACCAAACACTAAGTTTTCTTTTTTTTGTTGTCGCCTATTTAAAATGAAAAAAATCTAAGTACAAAACATCGCTGGATCAGTTATCTATATGTGGGCACATCAGAAGAGAGGGCAGATGTTCATGCACATCTGGCACCATAAATGTAACCATTTCACTGAAGCAAATTTATTTTTCTTTTACCTTATTTGCACAAGTTCATTTGGATGGTAAATTATCTCACTTCAAGGAAAAATTTGCAGAGTTTTATTGTTAAGTCCTGTTAGTGATGATGGTAAATATGGTCAATTGAGGCAAAAAAATCCTCTTTTTATGGTACATTTACCCAGAAAGCTGAGTTCTACAGATGTAAAATCTGTTCTCCATCCGTCTAAAGTGGGAAAAACTACAGTTTTTTTCAATCTGGATTTCTAGTCTTTGTCTCTGATGAGCCAGAAGGGGCTTCTGCCTCCAAGCAGCAACCTGAAGGCCTGAAAAATTTAACCAAAATGCTTTAAAAAATTCCCAACTGACTGCAGAAATGAGTATGTTGTCAGCCTGGTACAAATACTTTTGGTCTCTATAACTAATTTGAATTTCTTAATACAAATCACTCTTTTTTAGTTCTTTTGAGGCTCAGAGCTAATTAATTAGGCTGTGACCATGTTAAGTGACAGCAGCTGCTAGTTGTCTGCTAAGAGTCACACAGCCATAGTAATGTGTTTTCTCTCCATCGCCAACCTTTCATCTAAATTTGGTCACTTCTGGCTCCAAAACCAAGATGCTAATTTGAGGTTTCTGAACAGCTCTTAACAGACCAGAGGATGATGCCACAGGGGGTCCATCCACTTCATACTTCTCTGTCTACAGCCACAGCACAAAAGCAGAACGTGTTCTCATAATTTTTGCTTCAGTGTGAGCATCAGCAAAACCAAAATACATCCTCATATGTTTGGACACAGGAAAGCTCAGCCTCCTTCAATACAGCATCACTGAGGAATCAATCCTTCAATTGACCATTAACACTTATTGGAAAACCAAAACCACAGAGTTTTTATTAAGTTCACATACTTTCCAGAGACGTATTCCAATCATTTCATTCCTTTCCCTGCCTGCTGCATTTCCAGTGCTTCCTTTAATTAGTTTCAAAGTTTAATGAATTAATAACTGTCTCATTTATTCAGGCATCTTTATGCAGCTTGCATCCAACTGCCAGCATGGAAAGAAACCTTATCGGTTCTAAAAAGGTACACGTTCATTCATTATTGATCAAGTTTGGGCTCCAGCTGTAACTTCCACCCTGACAGTGTAAAGCTCCATATAAATTCCTTGCTGCTGTCAAACTCTGAATCTCTGTGTGCAGACGAAGCCCGGGGTTATTCGCCCGATGACGGCCATTCCGAGACTGATGCCAGAGGATGAGGAGGGATTTCATCCAAACCCCTTCAGGCAGTTTGAGGACAAGAAAAGCTTAAGTGACAACAAAAAGGTATGATGGTGGCATAAGTTCATACAACAAAGCTGGGATTTGTGGTTTTCTGTCTCACTCTGTGACACACAGTAGTTTTAGTTTTCTTTTGATCCGCACACTGATGGGAAAATCTGTCTCTTAAGTATCAGTCACACTCCTTCTGGGTTTAAAATGTGACCGTTAAAAGAGAAATGTCATGATTTTCATGGCAGTTACAACTGAAACCAAGTTTGACAAGTTTTCATGGCAGAAAGAAGCCCTTTAAATTTAATCCACTTTTCAGCAGTGCTGTCAATCTAAACATGGGAAACACGTGCAGATTTTCTGCCAAAGTGTGTCTGGATATCTTCTGTATCACAAACGTGGGTCCTGCTGTCAAACATCAATATGCTTGTTTTGTGAAAATGTATTTAATTGGAATTATGTTTGACCCCTTCTTATAGCCTTTTGCTTTACACTTTCTTTTTTCCTCACATGATTTTTCACCACAGTCTGTCTCCATAGCGAGCCTTGTCAAATCCTCTGAGAGGAGGAAAAGTCTTTCTGCTTCACAAGCTGCTGGGATTCTGCCATGTTTCTGAGCCTTAAAGCAGAAAGCTTTGCAAAGTTGCTTCTGCTCACTTTTCCAACTTCTTGAAGGCAGTGTATTTGGTGGGGTTTTTTTGTGTGAATAAAGTGCTGAGAGATAGTTTAATTTTTTTTAACTGTTCACCACAATAAAAGTTTACTGAAACTGACACACAGATTTAACTACAAACTTAAACACTTTTGATGCAAGTGGTGGAGTTTTTGATAAAACATTTTAGTACAAAGTAGCTTTTTTAAATCCCTAAATAGAAGAAATAACAGCAAAACAACATCAGACATCCTAATGTTAAGAACTCTTAACTCTGTGTCAGAGAATCTCATTAAAAGCTCTAGTTTCCTGCTGATGAAAGGAAACTGGCCACATAGAGACATGAAAGAAGGATAGATGAATATGTGTTAATTTATCAGCCAAACCTTTTTTTCATACACAGTAAACAGAGATGGTGAAATATGCACATTTATAAATACAGTAAAAGTACACAGGGTTTGGTCTGGCACCACAAAAAGTGCTGCAATGCAACATGAATTAATGACAGCATCCTGCAGCTTGTGTTTTCTCGCTGTTACTTTGTTATTTATTGAGTTTAGACACAGTTCAATGTTCCACATCAATAATGTTATGAATATTTAGCTTTGTGCAAACTTCCCTATAATTCCAGTTATTACTTCTCTGCTACTTTTCTCACATTGTGTCAGAGAAACAGAAAATTGGAAATCATTACTGAAACCAGTGTTGTGAATTTACTATCACATTGTAATTGAGGGCGATGACAGCATGAAGAAAAGTTAAGCTTCTTAGCACAGAGTGTAACATTGAGGTGTAACAACTGTAGTCTGAGAATCTTGTTCATTTGATGATTATGCGACTTATCAATTGTGAAGGTTGAAAAAGATTTTCAGATAGAAAAAGGACTTATGGGACTGTGGGCATTTAAAGTGTGATCATGTCCGTGAGTGCAAACCTTCAGCAATCTGCCACAGCAGAGAGATTTAAAACTTGTCAATGTGTTTTCTTTCTGAAGGGCAGCTATTTACTTCCACTGAAACAAACAATAGCAGCATTTTGATGCAGAGACAATTGGTAGCTTATTTCTGTCAGATCCTGGTGGAATATTTAGCTTGAAAATTGGTTTGTTGTGATGTTGAACATGCAGCTGTGGGAGCTGGGTTTAGTGATGCATGTATGTTTATTCACTGATTTGATTTGCTCCTTTCCTTGGCACAGTCCACTGTGTGTGGGTTATGCTGTTGTTGTCTTTTAACCTCATATCTTTGATTCATTACAGTTGACATTATGCAGTGAGGTGGTCACACATTAATTTCAGCTCCATGTTGATTCAAGGTGATGGAATTTTAATTTATTTGCTGCTAACACTGTCCTGTCCTTACAATAATTTCATGTTTGCGTAAAGCCAGCATACATTTCTGCCTATAGTTTGCAGCAACAATTAAGAAAACTTTGTGTAAACATGTTTAAACTTTGTCATGTGGTATACTATTGTAATAGTTAAAAAAAGATTTCACATTGACACGAAAACCCTGAGTAGATGAGATGATCTGTGTCCCATGTCTGCACATTCAATTTAAAGCTACAGTCTGCAGACAGTTAGCTTAGCTTAGCATTGATACTGGAAACAAGAGGAAACAAAAGGCTTGTCTCTGTCCAAAGGTAACAAAACCTGTTTCCGTGGGTGTGGAATATTTGAAGCAGATAACCAACTCTAAAATAAACAGTGAAATTACATTAAATCTTCATGGCAGTGCTACAAACTGTTAATACATTGTGTTCAGAGCAGTCACTTTGCTCACAGCCATATGTATGTTTAACTCATTATTTGACGCTTTGGACACATTTAATATGAATATACAACATTGTAACATTACATGACAGAAAACAAGCAAAAGCAAAATAGATTTAAAATGGAAACACTGATATGCCTTGTGCTTCTTTGCAGCTTTTAGGTTAAAGGTCTTCACCACAATATTTCTGTTCAGTACAAAACAAAAATAAGATGTGAAGAAAAAGTAATTGTAAACATTAGTTTGACCTGAACACAGAAACTTTTTCGCTTATTTGCTTTGAGCCCTAAAAGGCTGCCCTAGTTTTATATATTTTATTTATAAATGTATCTTTACTTGTTCAGTTGAAAGCATGGAGGTCGTTGCCTTCAGATGCCTTTCCTTTGCCGGTTTGCAATCTGCTTGACCTTTAGCAGCATATTTTAAAATCCATTAAGTATTTATATTATTTATATGTGTGGAGGACATGTCTGCTGTTCCGTACTTCCAAGAAAAGATGCTTTTCTGAACACCGACACTCATCTGTATGTGCTGTTTGCGTCCAAACATAAATCTGAAAGATATTTACTCCAGCTCATCAAAGAGTTTAAAGGACAGTTTAAATGATAGAAAGTGCACAACACTAGTGTAATCAGAAGATTTAAACTGTGCAAACAAGGAGACAATCATCTGATTTTTTATAATCACAACCCTATTCCAACAATTCTTTGACAGAATCTGTGTAATCGGACTCTGCTGTTCATTCAGTCAGTATTTATGCTGATTTCAGAGAGAAGAAACCAGAATAAACAGAATTTATTCAACTCCTGTACTCTGGATCTTTTCTAGCGTGTCTTTATTCAAATTAAGAATAGAAAATCAGAACAAGAAAAAGGCAGAGCTGTTGTTCCTCTCCTGCTTTCTTTAATTACATGTAATCGCTTTAGCATCTCAGGCCTCATGCAGTCTGTGTAAATCATATTTCAGCCATATGTTTCTTCGGTATTTGGTTTAATCTATGAAGCTGCTTGATTTCACTGCCTGCAGACTTATTCCTGCTTTCCTGCTGATTAGCTCCAGCACATCTCAAGTGGAAAATACGAGAATATAACTAGATATATATATATATATAAAACTAGCTGTTGCAGAAAAAAAAGGTCTTATATAAATATTTCTGCCTGATTTGTTAAGCAATTTCCCGAACCCATCAGAACTCAACCTTATGCTCATATTTTTGTCAATTCAGAGACACCATCAAAGATAATACAATCAGATTGAGAGTAGTAATTTGAAAGTGAAAAGGTTTTAATGATAAAAATACATATCTATTACTTGGTAGTGTTTCTAGTGTATGAGAAGGTGTTTCAATCATGTGGAGACACAGGCTGGAGAATAAGAATAACTCTGAGGGGCAGAAGGAACAAAGGAAAGCAGATGTGATGGTCAAAAGGTCTCACAGTTAATTTGACAGACAGAGAAAACAAGAGCTCATGTCAGCCTTTCTTCCAAGAGGATAATGAAATACAAGTAAGGAAAAAAGACTTTCTCCAGCTTACTATAGTTGCTTTCGTTTCTTTTTTTCAACTTTATATTTTCTTTGATGTTTCCAGGTCACCTGTCTTTGGTCAGGGATCATTAGACGAAAAAATGAAATGGTTCACATTTTGAAGTGGTTCAATGCAGGAAACAAGGGGATCAGGGAATAACACTTACAGAAATTACCTTTCAGTGGTATCAAATTACATTTATCCTGTGCAAATACAATACATGCCTCAAAACAGCATCCTGCAAGTAGTAATGAGATTCATATCCTATAAAATGCAATATCATTGACTTTTGATGTCTTAATATAGAAGCTGACAAGATCATGATCAGTTGGTTTTAAACATTGAGATATTTCAAGCTCCAGTCTGAGGCAGCACAGAGCCATTAGTCACATTAGGAGTTACAACAGTATGAACCTTTGTAAGCCTATTAAATTTGGTTTTGATTTGCATGAATTGCAGTCCTGATGGGTTTCCAACTAGACCTTTTCCATTCATTCTTCTCACAGTAACACTGCTCATGTGTTGAATGCTACATTTGTACTTCTTTTATTATGACAGTTGTGTTTAGGACAGCAGTATTCTTTATTGTGAGTATTTATGTATTTATAGATACATCTATTAAGGTGTCTTGTGGAGTTTTTAACCACTTGTGGCGGTATTGAGCAATGCGTGCTTGGTTTTCTATGTATACACACACAACCACAAGAGTAACACAAGAAAGATTTCTGCTAATGTTTCCTCGCTATTTCACTGATAACTAGGTGACAGTAACAAGCCAAGAAATGCAGCAATGCACCAACAAAAGCCAAGACTGTCAGAAAGCAGAAAACAGGTTTTACTTTACTTTAAAATCTGACTTTGCAAATATAAAGCATGTAGAGCCCAAAGATAGGATGCATTTTGTCAGAGACACTGATTGAAGCCTAGTTTGTTTCAAAAAAACCCTCCACAGGTCATCTTTAATAATAGAGTTTCTCTCTCAGTAAACAAAAGGTCAACAAAAAGAATCTTAGACAGCCAAGTTTTAATGTGTCAAAGCAGAGAAAATGTGTACTGTTGTACTGAGCTGCAAACAAAGCAAAATATATCAAAACAAAAGAAGATCAGTGTTGCTCTGAGTTTGATCAAGGTGATTGTTTTGGACACCAGTATCTTGATCCACCTTTCTAACGTTTGGCTGGTTTATCTTCGAGCTCTGTGTTGCTCCGTGAAACAAACCAGTGGCACTGAATCCAATAAACAGCAAATACATGAAGACGTTTTAACTTGAAGCAAGTTTATCTGCTGCCCTAACAGTAAATAAACCACCTCCTTATGTGTACAAAACTGTAAATCCAACAAAGACATTACCGCGTTTCAACTCTTCACTGGACTGTGTAAAATATTCTGCTTCCACTTCCTGTACTGCTAGTTTCTGCAAACGACCCAGCTGCTGATTTCATGGATTTACTTCAGCATTTTATCCCTGAACTAAGATGATTTTTGCGCTTCAAACTACGTAACAAACATCATGAATCATAATCAAACACACACACACCACACAAGCAAAATCTTAAAACAATAACACATCAGTCTGTTACATCCAACAGTTCAACAATAATTGTTATATATCCTCAACAAACTAGTTTTGATACCTAAATATAACCATAACATGGTAAATCAGAAGGAGCATTTATGCCACATGTTTTATCTGTATTTTTTCTGTTATAGGCCCAAAAACTGAAATAAACTCCCATTTTGTTCTTGGATGAAACAACTCTGAGGTCTGAAACTCTCCTCTCTAAGGATTCACCCTACATCCAAAAACATTTTTTTTGCAGCATCAAAAACTTTTCTGTTCTTTCTCATTTTCCTTTCCGCCTCGGCAACACAGTTAATCACTGTGGCTAGAAATGCCAAGAACTTCCTGAACAATATTCATGAAGCTTCCCACTTGATTTTTTTCTCTCGCACTTTTGAACTGATTTCTCCCCTAGCTTCTTCCACATGGCTTATCTTTCTCCTGGACCTGATCCTAATGACTCCTTTCTCTTTCTTTCTCTCTGGACAGTCTGCTCACCACGCTTCATGACTCTCCCCCACACTCACCACACTTGGCTTCTTTTCCACAGTTTCTTCTGCTGCTTGTTTATTGAACATTGTCCACAAATCCTTAGATCATGTCTACACAGAGGCGAGCTGGGTCAACATATCTAGGATTGTCTGCAATGAACTGGTTTGGGAACAAAAGGCATTTTGGGGTAACTGACACGATCTAAGAATACTTTGTAAGACAGGATATCTGATTCAAAATGCAAAATAAAACAGCTCTTGTTGTGCACCTTTCTTCATCACTCATCCTAAACATTTAGTGTTAAAAACTCTGTTATAGTTTTTAAATCTCTTTGCATTGAGTGTATATGTTCATGTTATGGTCAGAAGGCTTCACCCACCTTTGCTCATCAGGAGTTACTGGGTGCACCTGTGATGCTCTCCCTCAGCTGATGATGATCAGCCGGGCTGAGAGGAGATTATTTAAGGTGGCTGGTGTTTGTCTGCTCAGTTGGTTGTGTGTCTCCAGAGAGTCAGCACCATTAGTTGACTGTCTGTGTTTCTGTTTGATTGTATGTTTGAATTGAGTGTGTGTTGGGAGTGTTTTTCTTTTCTTTAGTCCAGCTCTTTTGCTGGTCTATCATTTTGTTAGAATTTGTGGGTGGCTGTGGGAGACAATTGGCCATCTTACTCACTTCTTTCTATTTCCATCTTCACCTGAGTCTCCAACACAACAACTGCAACTAATCCACTTCTTTTTACATGAACCTTTTCCAAGTCTGTCTTTAATCCAACTCAGAAATTCGTGTTAATACCATAAACATCCCAAACTGTCTTTGCTCCCAGTCAGTTTTACTCCAGCCAGGACGATTTTTCTTTGATTCTTACAAGGCCTTTCATTTCTTTTTCCACCTTTTTCAACCTTCCACCCCATTTTCTCTCATGCTGTTTTCCCCCAAAGCATCCACCTCCATTTCCATTTTTCATCTGGTCTCCCTCTTCTTTCACAACCATTTTACTCCTCCTGCAACCCCAACTTAAACCAGCTAAACTCAACAGGGAAACTGAAATCTAACCTTAACAGCAAACATCCAAAGACCAACAATTTATTAAGCTGAGCAACTAATAAGCTCTTCCGTTAGGTTGAATTTATGCTAGGCTGCCCCTGAATTAGCCAGCACTGTTTGTGTCACGCAGGAAGAGGAAAAGACTCGTGCGCCCTCCTCTTCCTGCTCAGGTTGCGCGTGACACAATGTCACGAACAGAAAAAAGGAAAATCTAAACTGAAAAAACTGAGAAATAAATTAAAAATTAGGACACAGACAAGCACATAAATCTAGTGAAGAAAAATAAAACAATAATGTAATTTCATATGTATTTTTTATAGGGCCGGGACTTTAACGCGTTAATTTCGATCAATTAATTATAAAGATTTTAACGCGATAAAGATTTTAACGCGA
>JAQMCX010000003.1:11739369-11750495 GCA_029814765.1 Acanthurus leucopareius | reverse complement strand
GCTCTTCTTCATACCTGATTTACATATTTTCTTATTGCTTTAGTTTTATACATGTTTTTAAATGAGGAAAGTGAACTTCACATTTTTAATTCATCGTCACAGCTATTCCACAAGTTAACAGCTCTAACAGAATGTTTTGAATATTCAGACTAGTTTAATCCAACCCAGTTCTACAAAACTGACATATTTAGTATTCAGAGTGAACACACTGTTTCTGTAAGCGATACATTTTTTACGTTTTTTTTGAGTACTATAATCAAATGGAGAGCCTGGGAATAGCAACCTCTCTAAATCTTTACAGGTACATTCAAATGGAGACAGCAGTCATCCAGCTCAAATTAGGTTACAAGCTGTTTTATTGGCAGTAAAAAAATAAATGTTTAAATGTATTGGCTTGTTGTGCTAAAGAGACTGAAGGCCAAGAAGGTGGAATCACAGTGTGTTTCCAGGAAAGGAATATTAAATCAACAACCATTTTTAACCAGCGTTTTTGAAACCTGTGACACAGGTTGGATGAATGAAACGGGCATAAAATCTGTCTCTGCAGATTACGTTCGATATGTTTTGTAAGGAACATGGTGGCTCCTGTACCATTATTTATTATGAACAAGAAAAGGAAAAGCAGTATGCTGATGCTAAAGGTATCAGTGAAATGCTCATTAATCAGTTTTCGCACAGTATTCAGTCTTGCAAAACAACATCTGCTCGAAGCAACAACGACATGATGAAACCTTCAGTTATAATTATGTTCAGGCACTCAAAGCACTTTGTTGGGGAAAGATGATAGTCTTGATTAAATGATTAAAGAGTCGACTCTGAATTCCACCAGGAGATTTAACCAAAATGCTTCTGTTGCCAAAAACTTAACTCACATAACTCAGGATGCAAATCTTTGTCTCTGGTGTTAAAGCAGACATATATGGTGACACGTGGTCTAAGTAGAAACTGTGTTTCTAATTTTAGCACAGTGGTATTTTTGGTGTATCATTTTTATTTCATCCAGAACACGATTTAGCAAAATTTCAGGGTAATTCAAACATGAACTTGTGACTTGATGTACACGAGGTAGCTAAAAGGTGTGACCATTAAATGAACTAAATTCACCCTAACCCTAGACTTTAGACTTTACAGATGTGTCATAATAAAACAATAAATGGGAAATAAACAGACTTTGTTTATGTAGAGCTTTATATGTTTATACCGATGTGAACTTCGTGCCTCTCAGTACTCTGCAGATCATGTCAATAGGCTAACATTTCTCCCACAAAGTTTCCAGAACTGATATCCTAACCTACAATTATTGATGAGAACAAATCTTAAAAAGCAGCCTGAGATCCTGGATTGAATCAACATCTTTGCTCAAGTTTAAACAAACCTTTCTGTATGTTCCTTATCTAATCAGGCTATGAGTGGAGAGTGAATACAAAGTCTACTGTTTTATTTACAAATGCCAAACCAAACTGTTTACAGTCATCTTACAGCAAAATCATGATAGACTTTTTTCTCAGCAAATATTTTCATATGTCAAAGAAGGAGAAGCAGAAATGTAGTTAATATTTTAATCAGATTCCGTTTTAGCTATAACATTTTAAGGGTGCTGGTATCATTAAGACTGATTCGCTGTCACAGCTTAGTGTGACACTCAGTGTAACAGAGACACTGAAGAAATGACTTCCTCCTGTCTTTTCCTGCTATGACAAGAGATCCCAGCATGAAAAGGTGACCTTTGTCAGCCTGCTAATTAACAAATGGTATTTGTGTGAGTTCGAACACAGCCTCCCGCTGCTTTTCATTTTGATCCATGTGACTGTGTGTGAGCACGACTGTGCTCCAAGTGTCTCCTCACAAAACAGCATCATGAAAAGCAGCGTGACATATAAAGACCTGATGCGTCTGCCAGCATGGACCTTCACTAATCCATCATTAAATCGCAGGCTTTTACTGAGAAACAATGCACCACTTCACCCAAACAGATGTCAAAATGTTTACACTTTGCCAAAGTTTTTAAAAAATAACTTACTTCTGACGCAAATACAAAACCCTTAAGGATGTTTAATCTACTTCAACTTTGCAGACTTTTTACTTGTTATCCACTTAACATGAATCTATCCTACGTGATGATTAACTGCGTCCAAGGTTCTGACATAATCACTGGAAAAAAAATGCAGAAATTAGAAAAGCAGACAGCATTCATGTGCCATCTTAGCTCTTTCTGTGTCCCTGAATGTAACATTCATTTGAACGTGGAGTGGAACTTTCATCTTCAAATCAAAAATATCTCTTTTTTCATTCATGGATCACTGATGTTTCCGTGCTGCTTTGAACTGAAAAAGAGAAACTAAAGGACAGAAAAAACACTAACATAAATTTGTGTCTTATCGTGTTCAATGAGTGCAAATTTATTTTTATGTGAGATGAAAAAAATTTAAAGAGAGCATTAAAGAAATCTTTATTATTTTGTGGATATTTATCGATAACCAGGAGTGCAGTATTGATTCTTTGCTGTCCTTGTAAAGTCAGAGGTTTGTTTTCCTGTTTTATTGCCCATTAACTTTAAATGTCAAAGCTCTTTGTGAATGCAGTCATCAACGCTGTCACAATAAACCAGCCTTTCATTTTAAGAAATTAACTGACGTAGCCGTTTTGGTTTTTCATCAAGAGTAGACTCGTACATTGTTGGGTTTTCATTAAATAATATATAAATATATGAGTGAGGATTCAATCTGAACAAGGAAATGAAAAATGAACAGTGGATCATTGAGTTTAATTAAATGCACACAGGGACAGGAAATTAATCATTAATTTTTATAAATACTCTTGCAGAGCAGATCCTTTGTATAATGGAGGGCAGAAGTACGTTTGTTGTCTAAACTTTTCTGCAGACATGAGTCAGACTCAGACATGGACTCCTGTGTTGTGCATAAACAGAGTTTCCTCTGCTCAAAGAAACATCCTCTCTCAACATAATCCCGGCAGATGTTACTCTTGTTACCACAATATTATTATGAAAACAATTAATAGTAACATGAAAACATATTTTGGAGGAGAGAGGCATGAATAAACAGCAGCTTGAGTGTTTGCCATCCATGCTACAGCTTTGTTAAAAATGAGAATAATTCCATGTAAATGTCCCACAGACTCTTGAACTCATTTAAAATCAGTATGTTTGATACATGAATCACTGACCTTCTTTCATATAAACACATGCTCACCTCAATTACAGAGGCTTCTTTGCTACTCCTTTACTTAATTAGAAATTATATTTAAAAGATTTAACCTTGATTCTCAGGCTTTTAAGTTCCACATTTTTAAAAATTTCTTCAGGTTTGAAGTGATTTGGACTTTAGACAAATGACTAAGATATAACTAATAAGTGATATATATATAATTTTCATTGTTATTTAGAAACCATCACATTGAGACACAATCAGTCCAGTTGTTTTCTAAATCAGTTTTCCCTTTTTGAAAATGTCTGATGTTCATTCCTTCATATTATTTATTACCCTGTGACTTTACATGTTAGTTTTTAATTCAGATGCTGTTTGCTTAAAAGGGTGTGATTCTTTACTTGTTACCAATGTAAACTCATGAAAATAAGCTGGACTGACTTAAAATGACCATTAATATCATTCATTGGATTTTTAGTGTGTCAGCATCATACAAGCATTATACTGCACCTGTAGTTGACTTGCTTTTACTTTGAGTTTACTGTAAAGAGATTAGATGAGTCAAAGTCTTAGTCATTTTCTGTCTGGCCTTGTATTTCACCATTTCTCTGAGCTTAGCTTTCACTTTCGCCACCTCTGACTGACATTTTAAAAGCTGAGTCTTTGATTATACAACCCTGTCTCCTATAGATTACATTATTATTTTAATTTTTTTGTTTTCATTAACACACTGTGATGACAAATGTAATTGCTGCCTAGATTATACTCAAATACAGCATTTCTTAAAGTATATGAAACATTATTTAGGTAGGATGAGTTTCAGGAAGGTGGTTTGGGTGGATGATTACTTTAAGTGGAGGACTTCGACACCTGAGTTCAATGTCCTGTTTGTGGCTATTTAAGGAAACAACAGCACTTTGGTTTGTAGTTGTAAATATGTGATTTGGGTTTTCTTACTTTAACAAAGTACTGCTAACATAAAAAGGTTAACTAACATTTTGCTTTCTTCACCTTGTACATACATATAGTAAATAGTGTATTACTATATTTAAAATATTTTCTACATTTTTTCAACCATAATTCTTTAACATCAGCTATCTGCTGTTGTAAATGAGTTGTATAGAAACAAAATGTCTAAGAAACAGGGCTGCCTTTTAGGACACTTTCAACATGCACTATGCCTTTTAATCACATCTGGAAAAAAAAGCTCAGTGCACTGAATGTGTTTTAAAATATTTTCACACTTAAACAGTTCTCATCCATTACTCGAGCTGTGTACCCTCGTTGCATTTCTCCCTTTATCCCTCCAAACAGAATGTGTGTCAGATAGTCATGAGTGTGGCAGCCAACCTCTGCCGCCCTGCTTATCAAACGCCATCATTTTTTTATGGGAAAACAACGTGTTTATTACTTGTTCTGGCTTGAGAAGCTGGCAGTCCATTTATGGGGTTGTGTGTACATCAGAGTTAATTACTGTTGGTTTGGCATCTTTTTATGATAGTTGCTCAGCATTCTTTGTCATCGGCATGTGCCATTTTTCAAATTTATTATTCATGCTCAGCACTCTGCAGGTGAGAACTTATCCAAGCCTGGTAATTGGGATGTATGTCAAGATTTTTTCTTTAATCTTTTTTTCTTCTGTAATGTCAATGTGCTAATTGAACACAGGAGGTTGACAGCTGGAGGAGCCTGAAGATCCATTTACTCACAGAGGAGGATGTCAAGAAGCTGTAGCATCCCAGCTGTTCTGTTTTAAAGAGCACAGTGGTCAATTTTAGCCCAAGGAAAGCCAGTGACGGTTCATCTCCTACCTGCTACCAAGGCTACTCCAATGAGCTGGTTGACCTACCTGGAGATGTTAGGCTCAGGGGGGAGTAAAAGCTTTACTGAGCTTAAAAAAGTGACTGTCTTGTTTATTACTGTGATTTTCTGAAACAGACAACCTGATAAGCTTGCCTACTTTAAGTTCAAACCCTTTTTTAAACAGCCTTTGTTCATACAACTAGCAGTGTTGTTCCATGGGTTAATAGCCAGGTGCAACACTCTGGATACCTTTGAGGAAAGTTTGTCCAAAAATGTGTTTCACCATCAGAACGTGATAATAGTCTTCTTATCATCCTCACAATGATCGCAGTGACAGTACAGCTTTAATATCGCAAAATAAACTGCATTTATAGACATGTATTTGAGTAGCTGCTGCAGCGTCCTGTAAGACGCTGTGTTGTGGTCCAGCAGGAGTTGAGTCAGGTTGAGGGGTTTTTCCCTAATGACCCTGATTTTCCTGCCAAAGCTGTCCGGATCCGTGGAATCGTCCCATTTCAACAAAGAAAGGGGGCAGCTTGTTTCCAGCAGTGCTAATGTTGCCTGAGTGTGACAATATGTAGATTTGTGATATCTCCATATCTTATTATTCACATCAAGACAACAGAGATGTAAATAAAATGCCAGAGTGCTCTGAGAGAGATAAGGAAGGAAATGGGATTCAGCAGAGGAAAGCTTTTGTGGCAGGCTTTTCATCATGGCTTTGAGTGTGGCCACTTAAGGAGGCACAAACATCTCGGATGTGGTCGCCAACACGCCCATATAACCTTGTTCATTTCAAAGACATTAAACCCATCGAAAGAGACAATGGCTCTAGTGTAGATGGAACTGAGCATTAGATGGGAGAAGAGCAGGAAACAATGCACATGAAGCACTGTGGGTGTAAGCGCAGCCACATAAAGATGGACTTGCTCTCTGCCAGAGTGTCAGTGTGCTGCTTTGATGTTCTGCTCTCTAACAAGTTGTTCTCAGCTAGAGAGCCGTGTAGTCAGAAATCATCAGTTGGTAATGCACCACACGCACCGAGCCCCATTCTGACAGAGAGAAAACCAATAATGAGATGTTTGAACTCATCTCAATCTCCAACTGGAGCCACAGCCGCTATTTTACTGCTGCTGAGGCTGAAACAAAAAAAGATGTGGCATTGAAATAAAGTGTTTTTTGTCATTTTCTCATTCTAAAATTCACTTGTAAGAGAACTTATGGAAGAACCTTTATTTTAGAGAAATTGTTAAATGGATTTTTGTGGCAGAAAATAGATGTTTTTAACTTCAGGCAGTTAGTCTAAAGCCTTACACTGATCACAATAGGTCTGTTAAGTGAATTAAGAGCATCAACCTGTTTTCAAACACAAATTAAACCTGGAGGAGGAGGAGGAGTTGTGCAGCTCTGCTTTATCTGGTGGCCTGATCAGCTGATTGATACCTGGGTGGAACCAGGTTGCATTTCTCCAAAAGTTGACACTATTTCAAGTTTCCACCACAGGGCTGCTGCTCTCTCATTTCCTGAAATGAATGGTATATCTTGCCTTTTTGCTGCAGTGCCTGGTTTATTCTGTAATTTCAGAGTCATTGACTGCAACAAGAAAGCACCACATAAAGGCAGGAAACAAGAAAGTAGCAGTACTGCAAGTTTGCAAACCAAACTAAACAGTTAACCTATAACTTATGCTAAGAAAGATGTAATGAAATGATTAATTTGTTGCAATTAACAGCAAAAAAAAAAACCAAAACAGTTTGGAGGTGTTAACATAGTGATGCTATAGGCCTACGTAGAGTGTAAAAATATCTGCACATCTGGCATCTGTTTGCACAGATGTGTTTTAAGTCTGAACTGAGTTTGGGAAGTGGTTAACTTAGCTGTGGTTTTTTACAGAGTTTGAACATTTATTATCTCTTTATTCCACAGACTAAAATCCAAATCAAACAAGAAAACCAAACAAGATATTATCAATCATCACGTGTAATAAAACCGGCTAAACAACTCCTCTTCCTGTGTTTAAATGTGTGGTTTAGGGGCGACATTCAGCATTTAGTGTAAAACCTGTAATTTACCTCGGCTTACATCTTTGATGTCTCCTTTAATGTGAACGTGTTATTATGTCTGATATATTTTACCTGTTATATTATCATCTCCTGGAGTGCTGTTTTAAATGCTGCCTGATTATGGTGGGAATCATAAAGAACAGGCTATGAAATGAAAATAATGATCATTCTCAGTCAGCTCAGTCTGTGGCTGCGTCTCTGCAAGATATGATTCAAAGAATATTTGTTTTTAGCTTGAACACAAAACCATGTTGGTTTGATAAAACATCATTAAATGTCTCTGTGACTGCTCCGTCCCCTCAGCATTTGGAGTTGACTCAGTCGTCAGTGTCATGCTGATGCTTATCAAAGTCTCAGTCCCGCGTTCAGCTCAACAGAGGCGCCTCAGACGACACAACAACTTGTCACTTGCTCTGACTTGCCGGCAGGAGCTGAGAACAGCCTGGGGAGCTGATCGTGACGCCTGCGCCGAGCAGGGATTGGGTGTCACAAAAGATGACTCACAACAGGGCCCGCTTCAGGAGAAGAAACTCCCTGTGACTTAGTGCATACGTTACCTAATCTACTCACACCCAAGTTTAAGACACAACTAAACAAAGGCGCAGATATCTTGTTCTTCTTGGTTCTTTTCAGATGAAATACTGTGAAAGGACCAGAGGTGTTTTTCTTAGCCTTCATGGACAAATAGTGTTCACATAACTATCATCCATATCACGCCACACGGAGGAGAGGGGCTCAACACAGAGTGATGTAATTAAATCACAGTGAATATCTACTTTCACTGATTAGTTTTTATTTCATTTAAATATTTAGCCTAAATTATCACTGTTATTATACAATGATGGTTTAATTTACTGATTTTATCTCAGTGATACCCAGAAGAAATTACCTTTCATACACAGCACTGCTAACATTCATTAAGCTGGGTTGCTAAGGATATAATTAATTTTAGTGAACAGGTTTAGTGAACTGATTATCTGAACTTTAGAAGTACACTGACTCTGTCGACCAGACTGTTTGGAAAAGTGGGAAACAGTCGGCTTTTTCCAAAGGTGCCAACAGTAATTTGTTTTTTCTTTTCTTCTACAAATTAAACAGATTAAATTTATAATGTAAATTAATGAGTTTTGGAGGCATCAGTATGCACATTTTGTTATCTTTGGTTTGCATTCCTAAAGTTAAATTAAGCTAAATGGCTGCTGGCTGTAGAATCATATTTATATATGTATAGAAATGGGCTGTATTGATCTTTTTATCAGTGTGCAGACAAGAAAAGAAAACATATAAATGTATTTATGAAAAATGAATGACCGTTACTGAAAGTGTCTTCGTGAAATCATGTATTGTATATGTGCATTTCCTGGTATTTAGGTGTGAGGTCCATGTAGGTGTGTGTGTATGTATACAGGTTATGTGCTCCAACCTGTAAGAGGACTTGTGTCTAGTAGGTCAAATGTTATGAGAAGCCTCTGGATACTTTACATTCAAGCCCTGACTGCCCTCAGAAATGCTTTGGGGCTGATTGTGGAGATTCAGAGACGCTGGATGACTTTAAAGCTTGAAAGTTTCTTCTCCAAAGGAAGATACAAACATTCATCTCTCAGCAGGTGCCTTAAGGTGAGCGATGGAGTCTCATTAATATCTTTGAAGCAGTAAGACTTAACTATGTAGCTGAAATGAGAAGATACAAACAAACTTAAAAAGGCACTATCAATTAAAAAAATGCCCAAATAAAAACTACATCCATCAACTTTCACATGTTGTAAATATTTTTTTAATTCCATAATTGCAAATTAGAATAGAAATTATCTTATTATTTTTTCGTCTGAACAAAAAGCCAAACGATCCTAATTAAAACAAAATAATTAATCTTTACCACCTCATTTCATTCCTGCTTGAATTTGAAGAGACTATGGTTTGATTGTGTTCAGAAACAATCTAAATATTTATATTTATATTTTCCAAATATGTTTTGTGTGTTTCCTGAATTCCTGAGTAAAAGATTGTTTGTTTGATTGATTGGTATCTGGAGGACTTTCGGTCTTTACAAAAGAATGTGACTGAACTCATGTGGTGGGATGAGTGTCGACTTTGTACATTTTTACCAAAACACAAATAAGGAGAAAGGTTTAAAATAACAGAAATGCTGGAAGACTAAATGTAACACAAACTTTTATTTGTCAATTTTGCCTCACAGAGAAGCCGACACCAAGCATTTCTGTACAAAAAAATACACAACATATATTTATAAATAAAACCAGCATGTCTTAAGGGTAAATATGAAAATAAAATATTTCTCTGTCTGTTGAAATGCAGAACAGAAATTGAAGTTGAACCAACACACTGTGGTTGGGATTTTAGCCCTCAGGGGAATGCTTGTTCATTTCTGGTGAAATTACAGCGACGGCAGCTTTTTCCTGGAAGAATGCAGAGCTAGTTTCTCAAGGACTCGGTGAAAGCTGACCAGACAGAGCGAAGAAGGCCAGATGTCACCAGTATGAATTCATAAATGCATGTTTCATTCATTTATGCTGTACTACAAACAAGATCCTACAAACTGGGGCAGAGGACATAAAAAGTTGAAAAATACAAACAGAGAATAAAATATTTTTGTTTGCATGCCCAACGTCCATGCTTTGATGGATCCATGGTTTATTTTGAGTTGCATCCTCTCCATGAGACGTGCCTGGATGCAACTCAAATATTTCGCTTCAATTACTTTTATAAACCACTGAGGTAAAATTGCACATTGTTGTCTCATTTAATTGTAAATTTCCCAGCACGTCACCCATTGCTTCGTCATAAAAGCCTCTTTATGCCTGTCATTATCTTGATTTTACCGTCATAGTGAACTTTGTCCCTGAAGGGAGGAGGGGAGTGGCTAAGTGTCTCAAACAGGTTTATGGCTGCCTGTGAGCCAGTTTCGAGCCGGACCGTTTTGCATGTCAAAACTGGAATCCACACCCTCCATCTGCAGACTGTTTATCATGTTGAGACACCTCCTTGTCTTTGTTTCTTCCAGCTGGCAGTAGATCCTCCAAACACTGATATGAGCTGAACACACATTAATCTTAAAGGGATATCCTGGGAGCAGTCGAGAGGAATTTTCACAAAATTCACTGTCTGAATGTAAGTTACTGTTGAATGGAATAATGGTGTTGTGACTAGCTTGCTGTGCTTGTAAAGCCTCTATGAAGTGTTAAGCAGGACGCAGAGGCTCTGTTAGAATATCAAACACTTCATTTTTCAAATGAGTTCTCTGATCAGCGGGGGGTTTGTGATAAAAAGTGTAAATGTGCTGTTTGTATGAGGTTGGGCTTTTCAGTGCAGGTTATAATTAAATAAACTGTAAAAGCAGCTGCTCAATGTTTCTTTTATAGTTTGGCATATCTATTGAAATGAGGCACAGCAGAGTTAACGCTGACCTCAAAGGATCTTTGATATAAGAACTTAGTTCTAAATGTAAAACTATGACTGTATCAGCTGGATTGCAGAGTCCTGAAAGAGCTTTTAAATGCTACCTGAGGAGACAGAAAAATACAGCTGAACTCTGGTTTGATTCAATAGGAAAGTCACATTTTTTTTTACCGGCAGTAAAACTCACCTGAAAGTGAAACGTTCACATAAACTTTCCCACGGCAGGTTCGCTGTCCAGGGAACATTTGCTTTCTAGTCAGTCATATCTACCAGAAAGGACAGATAACCGAATATTGAAGGTAAAAAAAAAAAAAACTTCTGTGTATAAATCTATATATTGTCACATGTTGTGTCTGCAGTGTGTGTTTGCTTCTATTCACTGAGGTTTGAAGGGTTTACTGCAATAAACAGCCTAATAATAGCTCTGCATTTCAATTGAAAGCACTTGGATTAAGCTGCATTGTGATGCAAATAGTGAAATGAGATCTTAGTACAGGTTCTCTCCACTTTTAAGTTTTCAAAAAAAAAAGAAGTTTCAGTTCAGCAACAGAGGTTTTACTTGGTCTGTGTATTATTTTCAAAGTCAGCTTTATTTGTAAAAATTAGGGCCGGGACTTTAATGCGTTAATTTCGATCAATTAATTATAAAGATTTTAACGCGATAAAGATTTTAACG
>JAQMCX010000003.1:11725388-11739269 GCA_029814765.1 Acanthurus leucopareius | reverse complement strand
GTGCTGCCGTAATGACTCTTGAAAAAAAAAGGCTTTTTTATTGAGAATATAATTTGTTTTGTCAATATATGGCTTTCAATTAAAATGCGATTAATTTCGATTAATTAATTACAGACCCTATAATTAACGCGACTAAAAATTTTAATCGAGTCCCACCACTAGTAAAAATGTCCCCAGAACACATTGGTTTTTGCAGAATGTGGAAGATTTCTTTCATTTGACTTTAATCTGTTTACTCCTTCACTAACAGGGTATTTATTTTTACTAGATTAATTTTAATGCACATCACCTGTCAGATTAACCGCAGGGAGCTGTGATATCATTTGCCCGTCGGTCACACGCTGACAGTCATCCTTTAAATCCTGACTGTGAACAAGTTCAGCATCAGATTCAGATGAGACAGTTTTCATGATGTGACTTGTTGGAATTAATCTCATAATTTAAAGCGTAGAAACACCGGGGTCATTTGCATATAAGAAACCAAAAGAAGTCGTAAAGATGGAAATATTGAGTGTCATCTTTTTAGCCTCTTTTTACTACAGCGATTGTTTTTATAAGGGAGAGGGGGAAAAAACAATCTTACTTGTATACAAAAACTGAAACCTTAACAGAAAATACATATAAAGTTCTGTTTAGCTGTGAAGAAATAAGTGAAAACTAACCAACTTTGACTCAAGTGGTTTCTTCAGATTTTTCTTATCAGTTTTATCAGAGTTGATCACATGATCATGTACAGATTCACAGATATCTGAGCATAAGGGTCTGTGAAAGATGAATGTGATGAGTATTTTTTATCTGCACAGCAGTAACATATCATGACACTGCAAAATCTAGTTGGTTGTTCATTAAACAGCACATAGTTCCTGTTCTGTTTCTCAGAAACAACCTCACTTCATTGTAAAAAGTTCCAAACTAAAATATGAATTTACTTTACAAATACCATGAAAAATACAGGCGAGGTTTTACTTTGACATATATTTTAACAGCTGTTAGATAGTTTCATATTGTAAGCTTTGTTATTGGTTAACCAACTCATTCATAATAGGCCTTTATGTGAAATGTGAAAGAATATATATGAAACTTTATCTGTCTTTGTGTTTTTATTTTTCAGTATTATGTTTTGAAGTGCTATGCTTAAGACCTGGTCAGGTGATGGTACAAAAGGTACAAAAAAAACCACTTGGTAAAAATTAAAAAAGATGATTTTATTTGACTCAAAATACCCAGTTATGTTGCCAAAAACACAACTGGAAAATAACCAAACATCGGTTGAAACCAGAGGCGAAGTTCACTTAAACACTGGCTGGCTGTTTGACAGCTGTGTGGTCTGGCTGTTACACCACCTCCACTTTTTCCTCCACCTGATGATAAACTCAGCTCATAGGGTTAGAGTTATGCAGTGTAAAAATGTAATAAGAAACCTACAAAAGGTTAAAACTTGAGGTACCGTGGTTTGCAGAAATGGACAAAAGCGGGATTTTATCTCACAACTAAGCCACAATAGCAATATAACCTCTTTATATATTGTATCATAGTCTCATGGTATCAGCTGTTCCTTTAACAACATGACCTTTCCATGTACCTTACAACAATGTACCTAATTAGACTTAATAAGAGCTACAGGTGTCTTCACAGATGTCTATAGATTAAACGATGTTAAACATGAGTATGACAAGTATTTATCTGTGCTGCAGTAACATATCATTACACAGCAAAGTCTGGAACGGCTTGTTGGTTGATCATTAATCAGCACATATTTCCTGTTCTGTTTCTGGTGAGCAGGTTCACCTCAATGTAAAAAGACTCAAACTGGGACACAAGTGTAGTTCACACACCCAATGAAAACAATAGCAAGGTTGCACTTCAGTTATGAATTTAAAATCTTCTTGACAGCTTTTTTTTTTTACCTGTAATGCTTATTTTCTGATTCTCTTACATCTTGTCATTCATCTCCATTTTCTGTAACAGATCTATTTGAAACAGCCTTGAATGATGGAGTCTCCAGAGTTTTCTATGTTGTCATCCTTGAGGGGGGAGTTTAAACCAGAGGACTTCATCCAACCCCACTACAGGGAGTCCTACCGCCTGGCGATTGATTGCCTGGTAAAAAATGGCAGGGACAGTTACAGAGAGTTTCTGAAGGGAGAACGCATAGGGAGCTTTCTGTCCGAGGAGGAGCTTCTCTTTATCACTGAACATGCAGAGCAGCCCCCATCTCAAAGCCAGGAAGAGGAAATCAGCGGCCCAGCTGACAGCCAATCATCCTCAGGGACGTACTGGCCCCTCCACTCAGATATGGACGCACCAGATTTGGACTTAGGCTGGCCTGAAGCTATGCCTGATCTGCTGCAAACAAATATAGATTTGCTTTTCCATCCTGCAAGACAAAACAGCCCCACCATCAAAGAGGTGGTCCGCAAGAAAATCCAGGAGGCAAGACAGGTAATCAGAAATACTTGTGTTCAGGCTGAAAAGAGATTTGTCTCAGAGCAGCAAATTAGGTCAGACATTCACATTCTCTGCTGTATTTTAATTAATTACCCTCTAACATGTGTCAGCAGCACTTTTCTCCCTCAGGGCAATTACAGATGGAAAAGGGTGTATTGCTGAGGTTGTTGAGGTCAAAATCTGGTTTTGTAACCAGGGAACCATACCGGCACTCCACTGAAGAGTCATGTCAACACCTCAGTTAGTTCTCAGACTGTGTCAGGGTGAATCACAAACTAGTTTTGTAGAACAAAATGTGAACTAGTGAAATTAATATTCTGCTGCCTTATGACAACCTTGTTCCCACTGTTCTGACTTTTAATTAAACCAATTTACATAATGAAAAAAATCAGAAACCCTTTTTACCTCTGTCAAAGAGCTAATGAACCCTTTCTCTCTGTCCGCCTTTTATATCCCTCTGGTGCCGAACGAATTCAGTTTAAATGAGAAATTTAGTGCAAAGTAAACATTATGGGGCACACCATATGTAGTGTCTATTGTCTGTCAAAAGTGCAGTTTTCAGGTTTTTTTTGATTAAATATCATTCATTTAAAATTACGCAACATGGGTAATGACACTTGTAACGGTTCCTCTGAGGGACAGTCATCTTTAACAGGAACCACCTACACAGGACAGAGGAGGAGGCCTGAACAACATGCATTATTTTCAGTCAAGAGTTTATTGAAAATACGTTACGGGCTGATTATACATTGATGCTCTTTAGCATTTTCATATTTTAACAACCAGGTCAAACTTCTTTGTAGCATCAGCAAACCCAAAGGGAAATGAAATCGGAGAAATAATGAAATTGAAATTGATAGTTAGACCGCAGGGAAACCATATTGGTTGCTTTTATTGTATCTAATTTGTCCATCTCCAGTTTTAACTCAGCTGTCATTCGCTGATCTGAGGTTTTCATCTCTGTCATCTGTTTCCGGCTGTTGCCTGTGGTTAGAATTGATGACTGTGAGCTGATATTGATTCTCGTAAATGACCCAAAAAAAACATGAACATTGGTGAGAAGAATGGCTGTTTCTATAAAGTTACTCTTGACCTTACTTAATGCCTAACATCAGGTTAGATACGGAAAATTAATGTTATGTTTAAAGACGGGGTGTTTAGGATGAATCGTTGTGTCTCACAGCTTAAAGGACAGCTTGGTGGTACATCAGTGGATACGTCTGTATCCCCAGACGGCATTATTATAGAGGCAAAACATAACAAAGGAATGCTCAAAACTTTAGCTTTAGCTCAACAAAATTACTAAAAATTACCAAAGGACTGATCTGTTAATTTAAAATTAAAGCTATCTGAGCTTAAATTGCAAAACAAAAGCAGCTCCAGATCAAGATCTCTGCTATGGGAAGTTGTGTCCATTCCGCTTTTGTCCACAGGAGCTGCCAAAATCAAAGAAAAATTTAAGTCCCTCATGGCTGCTTTAAAAGTACACTGCACACTCTGCAAGTTTCTGACTTTTTTTCACTATGTCCTTGCAGGTCGTTGCCATTGCAATGGACAAGTTTACTGATGTGGATATATTCAAGGAAGCTGTTGATGCCTCCATACGTGGAGTTGCTGTTTATGTGCTGTTGGACAATTTCAACTTGAAAAGTTTCCTCACGATGGCTGAAAGTCAAGATGTGAAAGTTCAACAACTCAGAGTAAGTATAGGACTGAACACCTTGATTTGATTTTCTCAATCTTAATAATTTTTGATATTAAAAAAACAATACAGTTATTGTATTAAAAATACTTTGCTCTTGTTCCTTTATAAAGGAGCATTTACAATATCGGGCTGTCATTTGTTAATGGGATTTTTTAAGATTCACATTCTAAAACACATTTTTTGAATAAAGTGTTGAACTTCCAAGTAGATGTCATACCAGTCTATAAATAAATCTACAGCCAAAAGACAAGGGGAAGTATCTAACAGAGCTCTATTCAAGGATACCAAAAGTCCTCCTAACACCTTCAAAGCTCCAGCACAAAGCCTCCAAAAAAACTTGTCTCCTTATATGCTTCAGATTAAACAAACAAGATATAACCTGTTTATTAGCGCTGTTAAACAGTGTTTTTACGACTTCTGGATAGAGGCAAGAGAAGACATTCATTAGTAGCTTTACAGGCTGACAGAATGACTGGTAGAATCTTTTTTGATGCAGTGTATAAGGCCCTATTTTTGATACCTGGTTACTCCTGTTTTTTCTGGGTGGAGTAATAATTATTCATCTGGCAGATGCTAAATGGAAAAACACACCCTGTAAATTCCAATAATGAGCTTTAAGAACATGTCTCATGCCAGCAACAACACATCATGACTGACATGCACATTAGTATTTCATTGAACGGTGAAAATCTTTTGTGACATTTCCCTTTCACTGCTCTGACCACAGAATATGAGGGTGCGCACTGTGAAAGGTCAGGACTACCTCTGCCGATCGGGAGTTAAATTTCATGGAGCAATGGAGCAGAAGTTTCTTTTGGTCGACTGCCACACAGCGATTTATGGCTCATACAGGTAAATGAATCTGCAGCAGGTTGAAGCCAATGAGGTGTAAAAATGTTTTGAAAAGCAAAGTGCAACATTTACTGTCACTCTCTTTGAAATTGCTGTCATCATTTCTGATTGATTTGAAGCGGTTTGAAAGTAAATAGCATTTATATATGTGAAAAAACAGGTTTTGAGAAACTGTGTTACAGAAATGTCATGACAGGTCTGCCCTACTCTTCCTCTAATGGCCTAACATAAAATCACAAATGAAACACAAATAAACACTGATTTTGTGGGACTGTGAGTCAACAGGTTGAGTCAAGCATAGAGGCTGTGTGTTGGACTGTAAAAGGAAAAGCCAGCTGCGGTTCTGCTGCAGCAGATTGTGATCTGTAGTTTACCTGAGCAACAAACTGACTACATGTCTGGGCAACAAAAAGCAGACAAACTGAGTGTCCACAGCCACATAAACTGACCTTGAAAAAATAATTGGTCTGCACCAACGTTGCTTCATTTTAACAAAGAGATGTAGCTAGCCCTGCAGACATTCGGCCTGTCTGCCCTCCCTAGCTCAGTGACACTACAGCAATAAGATAAGTTTGGAGGTGGTGAGACCTTGAGAGTAGGCCTGCAGGAGGGACGCAGCAGCTGAAGAGGTCGGTGTGTTTGCAGCTCTCAGTCTGCTGGATCAGATCGCCGTGTCTTTTACATACCAACTGCAAGAAAACAAACAACCAGAGAGACACATAATTCAGTCTCATGCTTGACACAAACTTGTAACTTACAGTCGTGCCCAACCAATCAAAGCAATCAGAGGCAGGGCAGAGCAGGTTTCACAAGAGAAGCAGTTGGATCCATAATATATATTTTTTGAGTGTTGTATTACACATCAAATATGTTAATGAATATGTATGTCTGGCTGTTTGCAGCTTCACTTGGTCATATGAGAAGATCAATCTGAGCATGGTGCAGGTCATCACCGGACATCTGGTGAAATCCTACGATGAGGAGTTTCGAACACTCTATGCCCGCTCGAATGTGCCAGCTGAACTGTGCCCACCGGAGGGTTTGTTCCAACGCAATGGGTCGCTACGTCAGATCTTGCCAAAGTCTCATTCTGCCCAAAAGATTGAGCGTAAGGACCAGCTGAGGCACACGCTGGACACAGTTTACAGGAAGACCTGCGAGAGGAAGCTGAGCACGAGAGACTTTGAAGAGAGGCTCTTTGAAGAGGATGCCAACGACTTTGGGCCCTTGATGGAGAATGGGATCTGTGCTCAGAACCAGATGTCCCAGTATCAATCTACAGAGGCCATGAACTTCTTAAAAAGGCACAGCTACGCCGGAGAGAAACAGGATGGATATAGCCCACAAAACATCAGGCCCAGAGGGAGCAACTGGAACATCTCTAGAGACACAGCAAACAAAACAAATTACTACCCCAAAGACAATTATTTCCAAGTGCCACAGATTCACAGAGGTCAAAACATGCGTCAGTCATACAACGGTAACGACAAGCACATTCTGTCCATGCAGCAGAACATGCCAACACTGGAGAACACATCCAAATCGTTCATGCGCACTATGAGGATTGAGTCTTACCTCCAAAGCCGTGACGACACCTCTGACTATTTAGACCAGCTTGAGCCACACGACAAAGCTAACTCCTTCATGCAGGGGAGGATGAGGTCTTCACTTGCTTTCAGGTCCACCATACCAGAGCAAATAGAGCCAAACACTCCCTCGCACTACTCCTCCATGCAGTGGACTCCAAATGCAGCTGAAAACAGAACAACACATGAAGACTTCATGTCAAAGAAGAAAAGTTTTCAGATTTATGATGATATTCAGAACAACACAAGCTACGGTTCAGGTAGAAACTCTTATAACTCTTTATACACTAGCGTAGGTAGATCCGGTGGTCACATGGCTAAAAATCCTGACATCATGATGGACAACTGGCACAAAAGGCACAGTGTGGCAGATCCAAGATCAAACACGGAGTATGAACACAGAGCCCATGAATCATCGGGTCACATGTACGGAGCTTTAGCAAGGATGCAAGCGAACAGAAGCACAGTGGGGATCAATGTGCAGAATGGAGGACATGCGTCAAATCTGAAAGAAGACCAGAGGTCTGTCTCTCATTATGATGTCAAGAGCATCACAAGCACAAAGAGCTCGAGCACTCCCATTTGGCAGGAGCCACCATCAAGAACTGTGTCTGAAACACTCCTGGAAGGGAACAGCAAGGACTTGACAGCTAAATCAAACAATATAAACTCTCATCATTTTCTGAAGAAGAGTACCAAGAAAATAAAATCCTTATTGCACATACCAGAGAAAAAAGAGGGTTCAGTGGGATCAATAGGAACATCGAGTTTAAGGTCAAGCTGCAGTACAGACACCATAACAGCCGAGGATGAGGAGGAGAAATCAAGTGCACCAGGGAGATATTACCAAAAAACAACAAACCATGTTCGTTCCTCCTCAGAGCACCAGAGGAACCAGCTAGTTGATGATTATTTAAATTCTTCCAAACCTCGATTTTTAACTGAGGAACGCTGCAGTCCAACGCAGGTCTCCCTTTCTAGAACTACCGACCAGAGGAAACCTACAGTTTCTGAGAAAAGCACAAGGCCGGGCCTGGACACAAGCAGCTGGAGCAGAGATCGAGGCGTGGAGAACCGCGTGTACAGCAGATTCGAGCCTTTCTGTTCCGTTGAAAAGAAACCCTCTGCACACAACTACGCAAACGCACACTCTCAGGAGAAACTTCCTAAAGGCGTGGCAGCTATTGAACACAACCTCACCCGGGCTGCACGAGGGCACCATGAAAATAAGCTGGGAAAATTCTTTAACAGGGTGGGAAATCTCATACACAAAAACAAGTAACGCCTGAGTTAGCATAAAACAGAGGCCACACAGGTCACCTATGTCTGATGCACAACTGACCGGGAATGCTATATTTGTGTAGTTGGTCTTTATTTCTATGTTTGAAAAGTGTTTACATTTGAACTCTACGTATTATTTTATGTAGAGATGCACTGATGAATACAATTGAAAGGTTTTTTTGTACCAGAACACACAGCAGACCTTCATCCCAGACTCTTGAAATACCCCTTTAGGCTCTTTTAAACATAAAAATTCAAACAATGCAGCGAATGTTGCAGACATGTTAAGTAGTGGTTGTGTCAAAATTTCAGAGATGTAAACAATGTGAAGGTACATGTGCATAACAAAGTGCTCTTGTTAAATTCGTAGAACTGTTCTGCTTGAATGTTGTTGTCGACTCAAGGTGAAGATGTATAAAATGCCTTAAGCATGCAAGCTAACCGCCACTCCATATGATGAAGCACATACCGATACATCATCACATCTTTGTCATTTATGTGTCAGACGGGGTTTGTCTGGATGCTCTGGGGGGTTTTTCCAACAATCTTGTACAATTCAATCTGTGTTTTCATAATAAATGTTTGTTCTTTTTCTATTGAGTCTCAGGAGGAACGTCTTTTATTAAATATTGTTAAAATCTGTTGGACTGCACTTGAAAACCCACAGCAGTGACTTTCCTCTGTGAAAGATGGCATCTGCTCAAGATCTATTTATTTTTTTCTATTTGTCACATTAACATTAAGCCAAAACTTGATGTGAGCTGTTAGTGCTCTGTAATTGCTGAGGGTTCATTTGTTCTTAACAGTTGCTTTACTTGCGGGTGAGCAAAGGGCAACATGGTCTCCAGCATAAAATGTGTGCATGTATCTTATATTATTCATCTTTTTCATGGTAAGGCAATTATGTGTTCTGACTAAGTACTCAAATTATTTCAAATTATAATGTATATGTTGCTTACCAGCTGTCGGCTCTGTGTTTTGCATCATTCTTCTGAATGTGGTGGATATTTTTAAAACACTGAAGATCCTCGTTTAGTGCTATTTTTCTTGCTGCTTAAAAACTGTGGATGGTGAGTAATGTTTATCTTTTCTGTCTGCCATGTTCAGATGGTAGATGATGTGTCTACTTTCGCATGTTTTTTTTTTTTTTTTTTAGCAAATAGTACTCTGACAAATTATAAAAATTGAGGTGAATGAAAGAAGGACTGCAACAAAATGTTCCACTTTAAGGAGGTGATTGCACAAGGGAAAATCTTGAGAAGCTTTCAGGCTGATATAAAGCTTGACAGCTTTTACCAATCACAGTTTCATCACAACTTTCTGGAGTGAGTCAGAGTGGAAGTGACAGAGTGGGAGTCAAAAAAATATATGTAATTGTGTGATTGTTAAGAGAAAATACAACAGGAAATTCCCTGCATACTTGAGTCTGAGCTCCATTTAACTTGTATAAGCAATGTATTGATTACAAAGGATCAATAAATGGTGAGAGGAGTCAACAAAAACAATTTAAATGAACACCACAGACACAAACTCAAGTATAAACTATCAGAAACAAACAACAACAGAAATCCACAAAAAGATGTCAAAGGTCCTGCTCACTTTCAGTAGCCAAGCTTTAATAAAAAAAGAAGATTAAAAGAAAATATTTTAACATGAATGCTTCACTTGGTTATAAAATGTGTGTCACATCATATGGATTGAATGAATGTTATCGCTGTTTCACAATTTTTGGATATTATATTAACTTTGAAAAAGTTTGCTTGTTATGTTCAGGCTTTGGACATTTTTTTGAAAAATTAATTAACTGTATATTAACTTACAACAAAAAACTTCATTTACTTTTAAGCTGAGCGCATTAAAGTTTCAAATCTGCCATCTGCTCAGCTGCATTGTCACAGGAGGCATGAACTCAAAATAAAATGGCTCAGAAAATTGCAGTGATTCGAGTGTATTTGTTTGCTTTCAATTAGTTTCTCTGTGTAGGTACAGAAAAACACACAAAAAAAATCCACAAAAAAATGAACCTTTTTCACATAATTAGTGAAAGACAAAATAGCCTATCGATCTGTTGCAGGTTGGAAACTGAGCACAAAACAAAGATATGTGATTAACACAGTAGGATATAATATAAACACTCAACATATTTTTCTAATCTACTTTGATTTTACACAAATAAATGCAACTTTGACTTGTGGCCCCTTTTGAAGGGTTTTGTTCATACATGATAAGTTTACATAGATATATATAAGACTGAAGTATGGTCTTATATTTCATAAAGTTTCATATGCAGCATTAAATCAAACATTTAGGAATGACTTCATTTATGTTCGCTTGTACTGAAGTAATGGAACAGCATTCAAAGCATCAGTGCCAAGGAAAGTTGCAGTGCAGATGCTGGTTGACCTTTTTAAAATCAAGCTTAGCATGCTTTTGTTTTCTGCAGGTATTGTTGATGCAGCACAGGCTGTAACATGTTCATCAGGTTGACGTTGTCATGTATCTATGCAAATGAGTTGCATAAAAAAAGGATCCCTTTAAAAGGATGAATTTGGATGCTGTAATCTTTAGTAAAGGTTTGTTAGCTGTAGACTTGACAAATTTTTATTTCTTAAATGTTCTGTTGCCTAATGGCTACAAGCAGCTCCTGACGACTTTAAAGGTGGATTTTTTTCTTGTCTGTCACCAAATATACAAGCTGTCTTCCTGAACACATCAGACAAATATACTGACAACTTTGTCCATTCCATTTGTTTCTATTGTTTCTTCTGCGTTGCGTTGGTAACACTTTAGTGATGATTGCCTCTGAATGATTGTATTTGTGATTTAACTGGCTTATACAAACAGAGAACAGTCCATTTCCTCTTTTGAAGAGAAAAAGTGTCAGAACGTCAATTTGGTTCAGACAGGACTTCAGCTTTACATGTACCAAAATGATCTGTCTTTCTCTGGCTGAGAACAACATCCTGTTGTTCTTCCCTCCAGTTTGTTCTGTGTATGTCATTTTTTCATACAGCTTTTAATAGTATATAGAAGCTGAAAAAAAAGAAATGCAAGGGGCTTGATAGAAGAGTCAATCTGTCAGTTCATCACAATAAAAAATAAACACTTTTTGAAGGCAGTATTTTTGGAATATTTCAAAGGGCTTTTTATGCTTGTGGTTCATGTAAAACAATCAAAACACAGCAGAGAATCTGGGCTTGGATGTATTTTGTACAATCCACTGAAATAAAATCAGAGCAGCACCCAGATAAATCTCTGATTAACATAAAAAAGAAGACAAAATTTTAATTTGAACCACAGAAAGTTCTTTCTTTTGATTTTTTCAACATCTTTTCAAAACTCTTCCTTTCCCCTTTTACCAGCTATGCAGCTGCACATCACCTGCAATCCATCATGACCTAAATTATGATAATGGAAAGCACCTGTATACATTTTCATACAGAACTTAGTTTATTTATTCATATATTTTTATATCTTGCCTGTATATGTTTGTAAATAAATATATGGCCTCATACAAAACCATCCCATCATTTCCTTTCCTGCCTGTATCATTCTGTGCTGTGATGCTTTGCCAGAGATGTACCTTTAATCTTTTTCCTCGACTCTGACTTATAAAAATACCTCAGTCTGTTTTCAGATGAAAAATCTGTCTGCTCTCAGTTACTATATGCTTCTCTTGCTAATTTACTCATCAATTTGTGTTTGGACTTTATTTGACCTAAACCTAAGTTTAAATTTAGATCCCAGCTGCTTAGGAAGGCAACACAGTCAGTACATTAAAACACATTTAGTTTGGAGCTCAGGCAGATCTTTTTGTACAAAGTATCAGTAATACACAGGATTCCTCACTCTGCTGATGTGGTGACAGAAGAGTTGCTGGCAAACAGTGATAAAAAAGAAAATATTATGCAAAAGAGACGACTGTGTTGCTGAATTCAGGTGAAGAAAGTTTTTGCAACTGAATGGTTTCAGATAATGCACTATTACCATTCATATCCATTCATATTAAAATATGTCCCATCCAACTGAATCCTGTCATCCATTCAGAGCAAGAAGACAAACATTAGACATATGTTTACCTGCAAAATCCTTTATATTTAGTGATGCAATGCAGCCACAAGACGTCCTCCTCTGCCTTCTCCGCCTCCTCAACTCTGTCCGCTACAGATGCCATCGCTTTGATGGCAATCTTGAGCTTCTGTACAAGATTGTGACATTGAACTTTTTGGATACACCTAAAGCACATCTGCCACCTCCTGATACTGAGCAAAACAATGCTGTCGGCATTCCAGCGAGCCTCATTGAAATGCAGCTCACTTCCAGCACTTGAATCCACCACCGATGTGATAGATGTGGCCTGATTGCTTTGCTGTAGCCTCCTCCTATAAGGGACGGAGGGCTTGGACAGGCTCAGTGCCTCCTGACTGCTGCAAGTTTAGGAGAGTTTAGCAGGCGGCTGTCGGAGTGGTGGAGATTTAAAAGGGCAAATAATAGAGGGTTTGCTCTCTGCAGAGAAGGTGGACAAGATTTAATGAGATCCTGTGAATATGTTTAGAAAAGGATGAAGCTTTTTTTTTTGTGGAAAGTTTTTCAATCTCTCGAAGTATTCAATCAAACGTTTTCAAATATTGCTGGTATGAAAAGCAGTTTTGGCTGTTGAACATTAAAAATGGAATCATCAGCCATCAAAAGTCCTTGTTTGCTCTTTAAACTTACAAAGATCTTCCTTTTCAAACAATTTATTCCTCAAGGTTGATCCAATTTCTTTGGCATTTTGCACACAGCATTAGGTTTGGTATTTTTGTCTTACAGTGTAGATGTAGTTCAGCAGAGTTGCTTTGAATTTTAGAGTGTTTCACACTAAGATAAAACAACAACATCCACAGTACATTTCTTTAAACAGCAAAACTGACGTGTTTAAAGTTAGAGTTTAAGTCCGTCTGAGGCTGTGCTCCATAGCTCCACCTGATGGTTTAAAGTTAATCAGTTGTTTCATATTCCATTTATGTAACAAAAAGACTTTTTGCAGCTGCTTGAATGATGGCTGTTCAAAAAATGTCGATAAACTTGATCACATAAGAAAACACTAAAACATGACAGTGAAGTATTATGTGTAAGTGACAGACTGCTGAACTTATGGCTGACTGATGGTTTAATTACAGAACTGTTTGGACCAAGATGTCTACATGTTTTGAATTAGGCACTAATATTTTCATCACACTATATGAGATTAATGCTATAGATTCAAAAATGGGGCGGATATGCACATAAACGTGGTCTGCATACAAATCTCTGTATATCAGAGATGAATTTAATATGGAGGCGTTACTTTATCAGCACTCTTTTATGTGACACTGTAATTAGTGATAAGATTAATTAACTGATTAGAAACGTAAGAGTGAGTGTAATATTCAATATAGTGAAACATGATTCCTGCAGTGACAAATTGAAGTGTAGATGGAGATCAGTGAGATGCATACTGTGTTTGTCAGAGCCTGCAGTGTGATCAAGTGTCTGAGTCATGATGTGATGAGCCTTGAAGCAGATAATGCTGAAAAATCGTTGACAAATACTTAAAACAGCGAAAAGATGAATGAGACAGCTGGGTGTTTATCGCTGGTAAAGGCTGAGAGACAATAAAGGGAATTTAATGTATGTACTAACTTTATCATTTCCTCACTTCAGCTCCAATGAAATAATGTAAAAACATGTTTTGCAGTTGAGGAAAAAGAATTTGGACATGTGAGCAGCCCTCATATCGTTCTGGGGGAAAAAAAAAAACTAAAGCAGAAACTGTTAAACCAAAACACTGATGTGACTTTCACAGTTTTCACAGCATGAAACCTGCAGCATAATTTCAGGTTGTCTCCGTTTAGAGCCTTTTGGGATATCTTTACAAGGAGGCACAGAAGTCACTTTCTTTCTTTCCTACTGTTACGACCGGCTCGTAGGCCGCAACAAAAGAGGGAGATGACAAGGATAATTACAATAAAGAGCAAATTTTATTAA